>CM046878.1:44130620-44540620 GCA_025667525.1 Glebionis coronaria
TTCTGCCTAAGGTTGTAAGGAGGGCTTCTTTCTTTACACCCTTTATCTTTACAATTCTTTTTCATTCTTCAACCCCTTCAATGCTTACCAATACGTCATCACTAGCACCTTGTTGTGATTGTTCCGGTGCTAACTTAAGTACTTGGTCGTCATTCAGCTACGTTCACAATCTTTCTCCATCTTTCCTAAGGACTACTATTTCTAGCTATGGAATGTCCTTGGGAAGATTCCTCCGGTTCTAGAGGAATCATTGGACTTTAACCTATCCTACCATCCTTATGTCACCACAATCTTCATCATCGTGAATAGAGATGTTTTGGGTAAGTGTGTCACCATGAAATCCATTTTGAAGTGCAAATCCATTTTGCTCCCCCTTAACATATGCCACGATATTAGAAAACATTTCGCACATGTCGGGATGAGCTAGCACATTAAGTCAAACCATTTGTGATTAATCATTTCCCATATTAAATCACATTTTCTCCCCCATATTAAAAATATTAACCCAATCGATGTTTTTAATATCAATTGATTTAATAGCATTTTAAGAAAATTTGGGAAGAAAAATGCAAATCCAATTATCTTCATGAATTACACAAGCTCCCCCTCAAATTAATGAGGGTGTGCTGAAATGTAAATTAAATACCTTTTAAACACAAGTGTAAGGTATTTATCACGTGCAAAGAATCATATATGATAATGTATTCACAAGATTAGCAATTTACGAGGTTGGACCTAAATGATGGAGAACATCATATGAAAGATTCACATGGTTCTTGTTCACGAATGTTGGTCACCTCGTCACGTCTGAAGTTATCTCTTGACTCCATGTGTATGATTGATATCGTTGTCTTGACACCAATATGTGAACTTGGCACTCTCGGCATCAAGGATTCTGAATGCTGGACAATTGCTCCCCCTCAATTGTTGACCCGTGTTCTATTGAAAGAGTTGTAGTCACCGTTTGAGTAGTCGCATCGTCGAGTATGTAGATATCAATTGCAACGAACTTTGGATTGTGGAGTCGATAACTTCGGATTCTGAAGTCAAAGCTTTCCGGTGAAATGCTTGACTTCAATGTGAAAAGCGGGTTACTATTGGAAATAATAGCAAACCATATGAAGCATGTTTTAAATCTTTTAAACTTCTTCTCGAACTTTATTTACAACCCCGTGTCATTATTGAATGACATTTCTAGGTTCGTAAATATTATCGATTCCAGAAGACATGCTCGTTTTATCAAAACGTTTTTGAACACACAATTTTGAAAGATTTAGAAAAACCTTTTGAAAAATTCTTGAAAAATTGTGTTCAAAGTTTTGAAAACCAATTACTTGAGCTGATGATGTTGAATATCTTAAAGGTGAGCTCAAGTCCGAGAAGTTGTAAACTTCCCGTTGTTAAGGATAAGTTACCATCGGCGATAAACTTTCCTTTTATCTGAAGGACGAGTCCTAAGCTGACATTTACTTAGAAGTCGTTTTCATGAGCTTGAAAACTTTGACTGTTTTAACGGAAAGCTCATGACCGAGAAAGGTTAATTTCTCGTTACGAGGAAAAGTTCTCTTGTTAAAAGATACACTTTCCTTTATGAGCTTAAAACTTCGAATGTTTTAATACAAGCTCATGACCGAGAGAGATGAATTTCTCGTTAAGAGGATAAGTTATCATAAAAGATAATCTTTCCTTTATTTTAAATTCGAGTTACAGTCTGACATTTAACTGTAAGTCATTGTGCATGAGCTTAAAAACTTCGAATGTTTTTTGATATAAGCTCATGCCCGAGAAAAATTAATTTCTCGTTGTTAGGATCAGTTTATCATCGGCGATAAACTCTCCTTTCTTTGAAGCACGGGTTACCATCTGATATTTAATGATAAACCATTTACACGAACTTAAAACCTTTGAATGGTTTTAGGATAAGCTCGTGTCCAAGAAAAATTAATTTCTTGTTAAGAGGGTAAGTTATCGTTGCGTAGATAAACTTCCCTGTCTCTGAAGTCCGGGTCGTCGTCTGTCATTTAACGAGGAGCCATAATGCATGAGCTTAAAAACTTGGAATGTTTTTGATATAAGCTCATGCCCGAGAAAAATGAATTTCTCGTTTTTAGGATAAGTTTACCATCGGCGATAAACTTTCCTTTCTTTGAAGATCGAGTTATAGTCTGTGATGTGACTATAAGTCCTTGTGTAAGCTTTAACCATGAATCCCCTGAGATACTAGTTTCTCCGATATCTGCTTCTTCAGCAACCAAACTCTAAGAGTGTCCTTAGTTGAACGGTATACAACGATTGGACCGCTTCGTTCTTTTGGAACATCAACTTTGGTACCTGCATTCTCATTAGGAGTTTGTATACTGTTGCATGGGTTAGAGATATCTATTTTAGAAGCACGTGGGGGTTCACGGTTTTCTTTTCTTGTGTCAGAGGTGGCCTGAGGGGATGATTCACTTGTCTTAGTTGGCAAACGTTTCCTTTTATAGAAAACCTTAAGTTCAGGCTTAAGTGATGTATCATCCTTTGCAATTTCCTCCCTAGTAGTCTTCGTAGAATCAGAGACAATCCTAGTTAAAGGGCACTCGTTTCCTACAAGAGTGAAAGTTCTACCAGTGGGGCGCCACATGTTACCAAAGGGTTTGATTTTAGCGACCCACTGGGATTTAAGTCTAGCACGGGAGTTCACCTCATTAAGTAGTTTCTTGATACAGGAATCATGATTTGCCGTAAAGACACATTTTCTACATGTTTTACAGGTAGCATATTTAATGTCCGAGTAAGATCTAGAATTCCTAGATGATTGATTGATGCTCCTAGGATGTGACATGCTACGGTTAGCAGTGTTGGGTAAACTAGAAGGCATCTGACTAGGTTTGAAATTCATATCTCTTACTTGTGTCTTTTGCTTAGCTTCCCTTTGACCAAAATCCTGGCGCACATCAGTTGAACTAGTTCTAGACGTGTTCATTGAGCTATTCTTAGAGAAACTAGAGGCAATCATGTGATTAGGTCTTGCCAAAACTGATTTAGTCACATTAGGCCTAGTTGGTGGAGTGACTGTTCTAGAAATATGACCCAAATCAACTTGGGAGGCAAACCGCGGTCTCGAGGATTGTGGTCGCTCGGATCTAAATGCAGTAGGTTGTCTGACAATCGGTTGTCTGACGAACTGATTTGTAGGCGGTTTCCCCAAGATTGATGGTTTTTCAAGCTTAGTGTCCACACTGGGTCCTCTATTTTTCCTTAACTCGTTTTTCAACGCGGCTATAGCAAAGACCTTTTCCTGTACTTGAGCCTTTAATGTCTCATTCTCTTTAAGCACTCTATCTTGGGATGCCAATTTAGACTCTAGTAACTGAATTTGTTTCAAAAGATTATCCTTTTCAGCTTTCGAATCCAAAACTTTTTGATCCAATTTTCTTTCAAGAACAACGTTTGACTTTTCAAGTTTTTCAAAGTATGTTTCAAATTTGTCCGTTTTCTTAGAAAATTCAAGTTTGGCATCCTCAAGATCTTTTGATTGCCGAGCTACGATCGTTTCGAGCTCTTTAATCTTGGAATCAGAATCAGTTAACGAGGCAGTTATAAAGCATTTATCATGATGTACTATAACATTTTGAACACTTTCTCCCCCATTATGACTCACATCGGATGAATCAGAAGTGGTATTTCTGTCACTCTTTTCCATCCCATGTTTGTCATAATTAGGTTCAGAATGCTCAATATGCGGTATGTCATCAGCATATACATCATAAACAACATTACATTGTACCATGTTTGCAGGTGCTTCGTCAAAAACGGGTACGGTGTCAGCAAAAGAGATCTCGTGAACAGTCCCTGACGTGCCACTGGTATCATGTTGTCCTCCTGATTCCGTGCTCTTGGCAGTGATAGGCTCCAAGTTTTCAACCGTATGACCAGTTTCCTCTTGCATCGAAGAGTCTTGCACTCCATTATCATACCCTTGCTGAAGTCGAGATCTTTCATAAATCGAAGACGAGACTGATGTCATGAGTTTCAAAATTGTATCACGGAAGACTCGAAGCTCGGTATGTGTATCTCGAAGAAATGATTGGCAAATCACTGAACTTTCAGGCTTGATGATATTGAATTGGAGGAAAGGCGTCAGTTGTGTCACAAGAGCCTTATATGCAAGTGCCGATGCAGAGTGATTAAAGTTTCCATGGTTGAGTTGCTCGGCGAGTTGGGTCAAAGTGGTGAAAACTGAGTCGATGAATATATGACGATCTTGTCCAAAGATTGTCACAAATTCGCTCCCTCCTTGAATCCCCGAAAGAGTGACAAGATGAGACTGGAACATTCGAAAGGAGGTGATGCCGCTTTTCCTAACGTTGTTTTGCATTAAATACGATTCTCCCTTTTGACATGTCGAATCGAACGAATCCATTAAATATCGATTAAGAATGATGTGGATGTTGTTGTTTTCGGGATTTTAGAATTCGTGAAAAAACGAAAGACCCGTAAATAACACTTAAAATTCCTCGATTGATGATATAAATGAAGCCCGTTACTTTGACTCGTCACGTGTGTCTTTAAATCCGGCCACAATAACGTTTAACCCAACAAATATTTTTCCACGTTAACTCTTAAAATACCCGCCTCAACACGTTTTGCCAAAAATTCATAAACAAAAATATACTTAAACTAGAAATATAAAAGTGACAAAATACAAAAATAAATTTAACTAAAAAATAGAAAATAAAATAAAATCTAATAAAATTAGACAACTAAAAATAACTTGAAAAGAGAGAAATATAAAAACGTTTTTGGAAAAGTTTTGGAAAAGAAAAAGAAAGACGTGACTAGGCTTTAAAATCCAAAGCGTGTAATGAAAAAGCACCAAACACGTGTTATCAACCCACCTATATACTTCATTCTTGTTTTCTCCGCTTAAACTAATTAAAAATACGCAACCCTAATCACTCTCACCAGTTACCACTCAATCTAGAAATATCCGCCCCCCCAATTCTTCATTATCCTCTTAGTACCAATCTCACCAGTTAATCCACCGCCCACAAAATATTCTATCACTTCCAATCGATAAAGTCTCACTTTTTATTTGATAATCTTATCCCAGTCTCATCCAAATGTCGTCTAATTCTATACCCGAGTGCCAACTAATAAAGCCACAGATCCACCAAAGAAGAATACAATAACCGAATACTATATGACTTCAAGATTCATGAAAAAATCTCAGGTAGGTGTTTCTGTTTATGTGTGTGTTGTAGATCGATGAGGGTTTTGAAAATAGACTGAGATCTTTAAAAATTGGGTCTTTCTATCATCTGTCGAGTCCTTCTTGTGAGTCTATGTTAGGGTGTAATGTCTTGGTTTGGGAGTCTGTTGTGAGATGAGTCGAGTTTGGTTGATTGTGGATTTTTGGGTTTTGGTTTCGAGGGTGAAACTGAGTCGTTTGTCGAGTGTTTTGTTTGAGAGATTGGGTTAGTCGAGAGTGTAGATTGGTTGAGGGTGTTGTGTCGTGAGGGGAGAGTGTTGTGAGAAACGAGAGATGAGTGTAGGTGTCCGTGGGAGGGTGTTGGGTCGAAAGACGTATAAAATATTTTGTAAACGAGGGTGTTTGTTTGGGTTGTGAGTGTTAGGGAGTCGAGAGACAAGAGGAGAACGAGAGGATGGGTGAGCGAGTCGGGGGTCGAGGGTATGAGGGTATTGGTGAGTGTGTTTAGTCTTGTGTGTGTCTCGGCTCTTTGAGTCTTTGTTGTCGAGAGATGTTTAGTTTCCAGTTATGCTTTGACGTGGGTAAAAAATTTGAGTCTGATGAGGTGTATGGTTCGAAGGTGTCAGTTTGGTTCGAGAGGTGTGAGAGGACAAGAGGTATGATGGGTGTGAGGGTGTCAGGGTGAGAGTGTTGTGTGAGACGAGAGATGAGGGTCGAGAGGTGAGGGTGAGGGTGAGGGTGTAACGAGAGTGTTTGGATGTTGGTTTAGGTGATAGGAAAAACAAAAAAAGAGTTTGTGAGGTCGAGTGTTAGTTTTTGTTTCCGTTATGTTTGAATTGTGTTCATTCGGAAGATTTCTTCATTCGGAAGATTTCATTCAGTCGGAAGTTTCATTCATTCGGAAGTTTCGTTCATTCGAAAGTTTCGTTCATTCGGAACTTTCGTTCATACGGAACTTTTCCTTCACCCGGAACTTTTACTTCACCCGGAACTTTTTCTTCACCCGGAACTTTTCTTTCACCCGGAACCTTTCCTTCACCCGGAACTTTTGTTCACCCGGAACATTTGGTTTGATTCGGAACTTTAAGAATGACAGTTATGATAGGACAGTTTTGGACAGTTATGATGGAACTTTGGACAGTTTGACAGTTGACCAAAAAAAAGAAAACCCAAAAATGATAAAACTGATAAACGAAAAGACTGATTAAAAAATTTATATAAAAAACTAATTATAAAAAAAACTGATAAAAGAAAAAACTAATAATAAAAAAATTAAAGTGGAAACTGATTAAAAAAATAAAAAAAAGGATAAAATTAAAAGTTCAATTTAAGGAATTCAAACAAAAAGGCAATCAAAATAGAAAGGATTTAATCAAAAAAATACAAAATTAAAAAGAGAAAAAACACAAACTTTTTATAAAAACACAAACTTTTTAAGATTTGATAATGAAATTTTTGATTTTTGTATAAAAATTTGTGATTTTTATATAAAAAGTAAGTAAATCTAAAGATTTGACATGATTTAACACATAAAAACACAAACTTTTTATAAAAAATACAAACTTTTTAATAGTTAAGCATGATTAAATGAAAACCCATCAAAATCAAACAAAAGAAAAACAAGAATAAACCAAACTAACCATGCTCTTGATACCAATTGAAGGTCTACGAAATCTTTGGCCTATTCTACATGATGGATTTGATGGATTAAAATAGTTGATTAATTGATAAACATAAGAAAGATGAAGGAGGGAGATGAGGGAGTAGAGAGAGAAAGGAGAGAAAAGAGAAGAGTAGAGAGAGAAAGTAAAGATGGAATTAGTGAAATGTGAAAATGAAGAATGAACAACCACCCCTCCTAACATGCTAGGAGGGGATATATATATAGCCCACCCTACATGTGGGCTATATGGACTATACATTTACTAAATGGATCACGAGCCCATTATATAATTATCGTTGGAGCGACCGATCCTTCATAAATACGTAAAACGTATTTCCAACAATTATATATGAGGTTGGGTTTGAGTATACTGTGGACTACAATTAAATTGTTTATCCCGTTTCATATTAGTTAACTTTTAAATTCTACCCATTTGTTGTTTTTACAATCTGCCAAAGTGTCTTGCAACTTTGGTATTGTGTTATATTTTCTTTGTCACTTGTGATTGTTTGTGTTTTCAGGTTTTGGGCTTCAGCTATTCTTTTGGGCCTTTGGTTTCTTTCTTGATGGGCTTTGTTGCCGTTGAGGCCCCTTGACCAAAAACGAGTATATCACCCTAGTCTTTGACTAGGGTTTCTTATTACACATACACAATACACATATTTGTGTGTGTGCGCAGCTCTCTCTCTCTCATCTCATCCATCCATCCATGGAGGTTTGACCTGGGAGTTTGATGTTTCATCTTGTATAGCTGAGTGTTTGAGTGATCTCTTGTATTGTGAGGGAGAACGGATCAACCTAGTTGGGACGTTCTCACTATTTCTATTGTAATCGTTCGATTAGCACCCGTTTGGGGACTAATCTTTATCTTTGTGTTTTGAACTCTGATTTATAATAAATTACACCAAGGGGTGGTTGGTTGGGTGTAAGATCTGCTTTGTCTGTGATATTGTGTTTATTAACATGGTATCAGAGCTCTGGTTATAGATCTTTCAGCCATCGAATCTCTCTCGGTTCTTTTTTATTATAATCAGTTTTTTGATTTTTCGAAACCCTAATTAATTTTTTAGGGTTTTACACTTTGGGTTGTGATTCTTGCTCTCTTGTCACTTCTGGAAGCTTGTTTTGGTGGTGACGTTAGTTTTCTTTGAAAATATTTTTAGGGTTTTCACAAACCCTAATTTATTTTTTGGGGGTTTTGTCTCTAAGGTGCCCAGGAAGCTTTAGTAGTTGTTGCCGTTGATTTATTTGGTGGTGCCGTTAAAAACCTAGAAGATTTGATTAGGGTTTCTTGAAACCCTAATTTAATTTTTTGGGGGTTTTCTCTATTATTGGTATCCTGGTATCACCTTGGTGGTGCCGTTACCAATTTTTTTGCTTATTTACACAGGTACACTTGTTAGGGTTTGCTAACCCTAACTTTTATTATTTTTTGGGGTTTCTGATTGGTGGTTCACCCATCCTCTAGACTAAGTGAATCGAGAGATTGGGTGTATTTTCTTGCTATTTCCGCTGTAAGTCTTCTTTCATTTTCCCTCTTGCCTTCCTCTTGGTTACTTTTGTGGGTCACTATTGTCTTGTGTGTGGGTGCAAACAGATTCGGTTAACATCTTGACCCTCCAGCCTTGACTGGTGTGGATACCTGCTCTGGCCAATCCCAGTCCACAGCCTGACATTTCTGGTGCTCACCTTCTGGGTGTTTATTGTGGTTATTTTTTGTCTTGTTCTATCTGCTTTATTTTACCTGCCTTGGTTTATATATTTTGTGTGCTCTCTGTTTGTTGCCTTGGTTTATATTTTTGGTGTATTTCTGTCTGTTGCTCTCTTTGTGTGTGACCTATGAGTGCTAGTGGTACTCCTCCTCCACCACCCAATGGTGGTGGAGGAAATGGTGGTGGTGGGGCCTTCCCTAATACCACCACCAATCCTGTTGCTCTCATCAGTAACTTGGATGCTGGAAATCCACTTCACATTCATAATAGTGATAATAGCAGCTCTATTCTTGTCCCTTTCAAGTTGTTGGGGACTGAGAACTATAGGATGTGGAACAATGCTATGAGACTTGCTTTACAAGCTAGGAACAAATTTGCTTTTGTTGATGGGTCCTGTTTAAGAGAGTCCTATTCTGATGAAGTGTTGTGTGCTCAATGGGATAGATGTAATGCTATGGTTCTTACTTGGATTATGAATGTGGTCTCTAGTGATGTTTACCTGGGTCTTGTTTATTCTGAAAATGCTGCTAATGTCTGGAAAGAGCTTAATGAAACTTATGACAAGGTTGATGGTTCCATTGTTTATAATTTGCTTCAGAAAATTGGGTCTGTTAAACAAGGGGGTAGTTCTATATCTGATTATTATCATAGGTTGAACTCTCTATGGAGAGAGTTTGATGCTGTGTCTAAGATTCCTAAAATGTGTTTGTGCTGTTAAATGTTCTTGTTCTGCTAGCACTGAATTAGCTTTGCATCAGCAAATCATGAGGCTTATACAGTTTCTTATGGGGCTTGATGACTGTTATCAGCCTGTTAGGACTGCTCTTCTCACCAGGGATCCACTCCCTGATGTTAAGGAAGCTTATGTCACTGTTTCTAGAGAGGAATCCCATAGGGGTGTTCCTGATAACTCTGATCATGCAGAGGCAAAATTGAATTCTACTTCCTTTGCTGCTAAGACCTTTAATCACAATAGGAGAAACACTTTGTAACACCCCATTTTGATAAATGGAATGTCACGCGTAATTATGGCGTGTCATCAAAGCATGCAAGGTAATATGTAGTAAAACATACATGACCAAAGGGAAAACCGGAATCAAACATCGGTTCCCAAACATAAGCCCAAAACATAAATAAAGGAAATGAACTGAATAAAGACTAAACAAGCATAACTATATGAAGGCAAAAAGGAAAAGAAGTCTCTGGCAGCTTCCATCCTATGCGCGTCCTCCAAATACTCGAGTCTTGGGTACCTGCCGTTTTGGGACATGGAAAGGAAAGTAACGGCTGAGCAAGACGCTCAGTGCACGGATGTACAATAAAGCATGAAATAGGATAAGCATGTAACATATAACAGCGGAAGACTGAGTTCTGAGTAACTGGTTAAGTATCAAGAAAACTGGTTTTATAGTTTGAAAAGCCTTATGTTTAACTTGTGAAAACTGTTTTAACATATAAATACCATAGCCCATATAGGTCATGAAAAGGTCACGTGCATGAATACTTGGAGGGGTGACCTCATCATGCTGATTAGAGGGGATGCCTCTAATTAATATACTGATTTGGGTAGGAGGGATCAACTCCCTGTGAAGGATGCAAGGCACACACCACATTCACCATGATAAACTGAATAAAACATGTAACTAGGATGCACCCATACGCCCCACCTGATATAATAATATGGCCAAACTGAAAAGGGACGCCACGAGCAATCACTCCGCCGTGGGGAAGTCATAACATCGGTGCCTCCAATGCTATGGTTATGGTACCTCCATAACTAGGTGAAACTGGTCATGCTTGTATATGGCTATAGTTTATGCTAAATTAACATAAGCAGTTCAAAACAATAAAACAAATGCTGGGGAAAACAGTTGGCTGCATACGGGGAAATCCTAATAAGGAAAGAATGTCCATACTGAAAGGACGGGAATCCGTACCTCAAGTCCAGTGAATGAACGGAAGAAAGACTCCTACTTCTGGATCACTAATGCTACATGAATACACACGTGTATAAGTATCGATTCACTGATTACGTACTGGGTTCTGTGTCTCATTATAGCTGATTTGGTATGTTTTAGGTCATGGTTCACTGTTTAAAGCCTTAAACTGTGTTTATCTTGTATTCTGATTAATCTGATTAAGTATTACTGGTGTTTCATGTATTATTATACTTACTGTGTAATAATAAGTAACTTTCCAAAAATAGCAGGTTTCCAAAAATAGAAAGTTTCCAAAAATAGAAAGTTTCCAAAAATAGAAAGTTTCCAAAAATAGAAAGTTACCAAAAATAGAAAGTTTCCAAAAATAGAATTTACTGCTTAAAATAGATTAGTTTCTAAAAATAGAAAGTTTCCAAAAATAGATCAGCTGCCTTAATTAAATAAGTTTCCATATATAGAAGGTTTCCATGATTAGCTTAGCTGCCTGAAATAGATTGATTTCCATATATAGAAGGTTTCCATAATTAGATTAGTTGCCTTATTTAATTAAGTTTCTATAAATAGAAGTTTCCATAATTAGAATTAAGCTGATTACATAAGCCAACATATAAGTCTAAGTGTTATAAGCTTATTTCTTAAGTCATATGATATAGTGTATAGTTTAATTATTATTTCATGTATTTTAATTAAACTATAGGTTAAGCATTTTAATTAAAGTGTAACATGTATTAATTAAAATGAAATAAAATACTTAGGTTAAAATGTGTATTATTATGTATTAATAACATAACCTAAGTCATGTCTAAATTAATTAATTATAGGCATGTTTTAATAATTAATTAATTATAACTTATAACATAAAAATACTTAGGTTAAATTAATGTCATGTTAAACTAATAATTAAAATAACCTAAGTCATGATTTAATTAATATTTCATGTTATTAATTAATTATATCCTAAGTTCATGATTCATAAAAATTAACATGTAACATAGATCATGATTTAACCAACGAACCATGAATCGGGCATGAATTCGACACCGTACCCCGAGCCAAACCCGGGGCACGTGTGCCTCCCTGCTGCCGTGGGTCCCACATGAGCCAACCAAGACCAAAAATGGTCTTGGTGGTGGCGGCAATAGCAAACCAAACCCCCCTCGGGTTTGTTTGCTAGGCGGCCAAAACTAACACCCCTTTTAAATCATTCTTTGATTTTATTTAATACCAAAACATGTTAGATCAATGATTAATTACCATGTTTTAATAAGAAAATAATAACATGTTCATGAAAATAATCAAAGATTAAAATAATTAAAAAGAATTAAAAAGAAGGGTTAGAAAGGTATACCACTACGTATCTTGAAAGAGGATGAACAAACACGGTTTCTAACTCTTGAATTTATGATCAAAATCAACAAACAACCACCTATGGTGGTGTTATAGGTGGCGGCACAAATGAAAGAAAAGGGGAGGAGGAAGAACAAAATTAGGTTTTTGGTTAATTCTTTTGAAAAGTGAAAAATGACTAGCTAATTTTCCCTTACCCCCCTTGTTTAGTAAAAATGATGGGCTAGGCCCATTTCTCTTCCTTAATTCGTGGATATGGGGCCCACAAGGGGTAGCCCAAATGTTTTCTCGTGTCCCGATGTTTCGTGTTCGTTCGTGGTTAAACGTGTTCGTGTTTAAAGTGTTTCTGTTTATTCTAACGTGTCGTTTATCGTAAACTTAACGCTCGTAATTATATTATAAGTATTTACGTAATTATTCTAGTTAGTATTTTAAATGGTGATCATGATTTAATTATGTTCACATGATATATTTATTACTGTTTATCATGAGTTCGTACGTAATCGATACTTGTCATGTCATACACGTATGCACTTGCTTGATTATTAGCACATGAATGTGATCAATACTAACTGAGGTAAGTTTTAATCTAGGACGCACGATCTTAAGGGCACTATTCATGGTAAAAGCATGCGGGTTTTACACACTTCCAATGTTTCTAATAGAACCCCTAACAAAGGCAATGGGTCTAAAAACTTTAGGGGTCCTAACCCTAATCTTTTGTGCACTCATTGCAATCAGATTGGTCATACTGTTGATAGATGCTTTGAATTGATTGGTTATCCTGCTGGTTATGTTAAAAAGGGGGGTAATAATCAAAGGCAAACTGTTTTTAAACCCAATTTTAATGCTAATTGTGATATTCAAACTGGAGAGAAACAAGCTTCCACTTGTAATTCTCCAAACTCTTTCACCACTGAACAAATGCAGAAACTTCTCAACTTGATCAATGATTCCACTGGCAATACTCAGTCCAACATGGCAGGTAGATTTTCCTTTTTTAATGCTAATGTCTGGTTCAATGTGAATTTTTCTAAGTTCTTTTGTGGCAACTCTAAATTTCTTGTTAAGACCATTACTTTGGGGTGGATTATTGATTCTGGGGCTAACCAACGCCTTACCACTTCCACAGTGGGTATGTTCAATGTTGTTGATATTTCCAACCTCAACATTTCTGTTGGTCACCCCAACGGCACTGTTGCCAATATCAGTCACATTGGTGACCTCAAACTTTCTAACAATGTTGTTGATATTTCCAACCTCAACATTTCTGTTAGCACATGAATGTGATCAATAATAACTGAGGTAAGTTTTAATCTAGGACGCACGATCTTAAGGGCACTATTCATGGTAAAAGCATGCGGGTTTTACAATTCTTCCCCCCTAAAAATAATAATTCGTCCCCGAATTATAGATAAAGTAACTGGAAGCAAAACATACCCGAATCAAACTGGAAAGGTATGTAGAATAACGGAAATGAAGGTGACATGGTAGAAGGGAACGTGGAACGTGACATGTCTTGAAAAGACATGGAACGTGACGTGACTGAAAGGACATATCTAATTGATGAGAAAAACGGATAAAAGTCCGGATGAACTTGTCCGTTTCCAAGTGGCCTCCCTCTTGGAACGGTTCCTTCAGAAGATCCTGACACTAATGATAAATCTTGGTCCTCCTGACCTTGACTTGGAATACGAAGAAATTCTTGGTTATCAACGGAAGGTAGATCCCCTAAATTCGATCGAGAAAAATAAGAGTTAACGTGCAAGGGTAACTAAAACGTTACGATGCAAGACCATCTGACTTAACTGATAATTAGAAACGATGCACGAGACATAAAGAAACGTAGTACGTGAACAATTTTGAACGTGATACGTGAAAAATTTTGAACGTGCTACGTGGAGATATGGCGAGTGTAGTATGAGAAAACATATCGTGATCCATGATACGTGTAACCTAATTTGATCATGATATGAGGAACGTGGAATGAACATGACATGTGAGACATATCGTGATCATATAATATAATGGCGGTGACGCCAAACGCTACAAGGTGAGACGTGGAATATGACGTGAAACGTCTATCTGATGATGGAGAGTTATACTAAACTTGGGTCTGGTCTCACAAGTTCTTGCAACTTCCGGAACGAGAAAAGAAATGAACGTAGAATCGTAAGCCAAAATACGATCATGAACGTGAATAGTGTCATGAACGTGAGCGCGAAAGCAAGTCGTGGAATTAGAATGAAGACGTGAAGTAATTTAGGAGTATAATTGGGAATCTTTGTCTGACTCGATAGCTGCGGGATTACCAAGTGATCGGATGAGCCTTGGCTGGAACATGTTTGTTCAATCTGTTGGTTCTGAAATCCGTACGGATGTAAGGATTCTACAGACTTGATCAAACTGTTGATAATAACCTAGATAGCATCCTGCTCCTTCTGAGTTTGCTGAAATCTGGTAACCAAAATCCGTGTAGATCTTGTCCCATTTTAGTTCACAATTTCAGATGATGGAACATCCCAGTTTGTTGGTGTCCTATCTTAGCCTGTTGGTATGTCAGGTACACAGATATGGACGTAGCTGTATCCTGCTTTGTAGAAACTTGATACATAGAAGGTTGTGAAACTCTGAGTCTTTGAATCAGACTTCTCCTAGCGTATGATTTCCTAGAACACTTGATGTAGTGTAGGGTTCTCTCTTTTACGCATAAGCCGAGTCATGGTAAGATTAACCATAGAAACCCATGTGATTCAGTGTGTCACTGTAATCAAACAGAATTGATATTGGAAAGAAAAAAAACAATTTTCCAGGGTAGAATTTCTCTTGTCATAGAATTTGCAACATAGTGCAGATATGGTCTTCCTGTTCTTCTCTAGGCTTAGAGGAAATCAGGTTATCCTCAATGAAAACGCTGATGAATTTGTTTAGGAGTTCATGGAACTCAATTTATTAAGTCCATAATGCGGTTGGAGCATTGATGAGACTAATTCAAAATCATAAATCTAGCATGACCGAGTCGTGTACGAAAAGCAGTCATGGACATGTCCTGCTTTTCACTCATCACTGTTGGCAGCATGATCGTGAGTTCGATCTTGGAAAAGTTATTAACACCATACGGTTGATTGGACATGTTGTCAATATGTGGAGGAGAATAACGGTCATGAATGGTGATTTGTTTAAGTCGACGGTAGTCGACACATAATCTCATAGTACCGTTCTTCTCATTGTAGGTTCTTCTGGAATGTATAGGAAGATTTTGAAATAATCAACTGGCTATGCGTAAAAGAGTTAAGTGGTTGTGTCTTACTGACAGCTAGAAAATTTTAGCGACCATGGCTAACAATGCACATGCTTGTAAGCATAGATAATTGCATAGATTTTCCTGATGGAAATCAAACTGAATGTATTCAGGAGCCTGAACATTACTGTACATAATTATGAATCATAGCATGGAAATCAACTGAATCATAGCATGGTGTGGTATTCATCTCGTGTCTGTCCGAGGAAATGCGTTAGCAGCTTGGGTCTTATCCTTAAGCTGAAGGAAAACCTTCGTATGCATGGGAATACGAAAGGCGTCCTTCATGGTCATGAATACATGAAATATGGTGAAAGAAATGAAAGTGACATTGGCAACGTGACAGTTCTCACTTAAGCGCCGGTAATGGTATTGAAATTCTTGTGGCCTGATTAATACATGGCACAACAAAATGGATATACCCTTGGAGGGTACCCTGAATTTCTTAGAAATGTTCCATAATTAGACGTGAGTCATGTGTCTTGACTCGTGTCCTGAGAAATGCAAGCGTGACATATGTCTTGACTGGTATCTTGACATGTGTCCTCAGAAAGTATACGTGAGACATGTGTCTTGACTGATGTCTTGACATGTGTCTCGAGATGTGAAACAATTAGAACTACAAATATTAGGTTAAAATGCCAGAATTGGCGGATCGGTTGGACTACTGATCATTTGTATGTCTGATCACGTCCGTGGCCGGAGCCTCGGTTGTGATTTCTAGGATAGTTGCTGTCATAGTAGTGGTTACTATCATCTTGTTTGTCGGTTCCATGACGGTCATTCTCATGACAGTGACTCATGTAACTATTTAGCTGAGTGGCCGGCTGGTACTGGTTTGCACTCATATGGCTGAAATGACAGCCGAACGACGTGTGGCATGTAATTATGAATTTGGGACAATGATTGATGGGAATTGTCTGATGGTGAAGCATCTTCTCGTCCAATTGCTTTGCTCCGACGCCTTTGTCTTCGTCTTTTAGGATCTCCAGGTTGTGAACAGCATCAGCATCAGCATCTCGTAGCGTCTCCCAACATCAGCAGCATCAACCTTCAGTAACATCTCCAAGCTATAAGCGGCATCGAAAATCTTGTAGAATATCAGCAAGTGAACGTACGCCTGAGATGATTTAGAATCGACTAGCGAATACTCGTGAAGTATTGCAAGTGGGATACACATGGATTAAGGTACATGTAATACACATGAAATACGGTACGTGGAGTACACATGAAATGCACGTGAAATGATCGGTATGGGCTCGATCATTTGTCATGATTTAAGGAAAGTAAACCGGTTAAACGATTAGGAAAACCATCATGATAACCTGGTAGTATTAGCATAGACATCATTCTAGTTGCATAGAGAAACGCTAAAGTGTGGTTACACAAAATTCAACGATGGTTTGCCTGACAGCATGATCAATGAAAGCCAACCATGGCTATCATGAAAGCATGATTCAATGAAATCTAACAATGTCTTGCAGAACAACGTAAATGACAAAAGAGGCGTGAAACATAATCAACATGAAGACGGAATCATCATGAGGAAACATGAAACCATCCATTACGAAGAAGTGTATAACATAATCAGCATGAAACTGAAGTTAACCATGACAGTATGAAGGCATACTTGACATAAAAACATAATAACTTGTGATGGGACATGAAAAAAATTTTATGCCAATTTAAATCATGAGAAAAATTTTATGCAAGAAAAAAAAAACAGTGCATGAATGCGTAATGTAGTTTATAAAACCTTTATATGTGCGAGGGAACGCCTATGGGTCGGTTCCAAAACAAAAGACATGGCGAGGGGACGCCTATGGGTCGGTCCCAAAGTTAAAAGTTCCGATAAAAGCACATGCGACTAAATAGAGCCAGTCCTGTACCAACCCTTACTTAGTCAAAATTCCTTCAATAGATGACATATGATATAAATGCATGAATGCATGAAACATAAATAATTAAAAATCATTGTCAAAACTTAACAGAAAAAATTTCATGTGAAAATTATGAACTACTGGGGTCAGTCCACATCGTCACAGTTCACGAGGAACATCATGCATAGACAATGACACATAACTAAGTATGGATGACGGTTGTTCATTCCATATTAGTAAGACGATACTGGTGAAAACATCATGGTGAAAACAACAAGGTGCTGAAAACGTCATGGCTAAAACAAAAGGTGCTGAAAACATAATGGTTAAAACAACAACGCGCTGAAACATCAATACGTGGAATAACAATCGTTGGCTTAGGAAGCTCCTGGTGACTACCCACTAGTCACAGGTCGAGTTTTAGAGCCTACAGGTCGAAACCAGGCTCTGATACCATAATTGTAACACCCCATTTTGATAAATGGAATGTCACGCGTAATTATGGCGTGTCATCAAAGCATGCAAGGTAATATGTAGTAAAACATACATGACCAAAGGGAAAACCGGAATCAAACATCGGTTCCCAAACATAAGCCCAAAACATAAATAAAGGAAATGAACTGAATAAAGACTAAACAAGCATAACTATATGAAGGCAAAAAGGAAAAGAAGTCTCTGGCAGCTTCCATCCTATGCGCGTCCTCCAAATACTCGAGTCTTGGGTACCTGCCGTTTTGGGACATGGAAAGGAAAGTAACGGTTGAGCAAGACGCTCAGTGCACGGATGTACAATAAAGCATGAAATAGGATAAGCATGTAACATATAACAGCGGAAGACTGAGTTCTGAGTAACTGGTTAAGTATCAAGAAAACTGGTTTTATAGTTTGAAAAGCCTTATGTTTAACTTGTGAAAACTGTTTTAACATATAAATACCATAGCCCATATAGGTCATGAAAAGGTCACGTGCATGAATACTTGGAGGGGTGACCTCATCATGCTGATTAGAGGGGATGCCTCTAATTAATATACTGATTTGGGTAGGAGGGATCAACTCCTTGTGAAGGATGCAAGGCACACACCACATTCACCATGATAAACTGAATAAAACATGTAACTAGGATGCACCCATACGCCCCACCTGATATAATAATATGGCCAAACTGAAAAGGGACGCCACGAGCAATCACTCCGCCGTGGGGAAGTCATAACATCGGTGCCTCCAATGCTATGGTTATGGTACCTCCATAACTAGGTGAAACTGGTCATGCTTGTATATGGCTATAGTTTATGCTAAATTAACATAAGCAGTTCAAAACAATAAAACAAATGCTGGGGAAAACAGTTGGCTGCATACGGGGAAATCCTAATAAGGAAAGAATGTCCATACTGAAAGGACGGGAATCCGTACCTCAAGTCCAGTGAATGAACGGAAGAAAGACTCCTACTTCTGGATCACTAATGCTACATGAATACACACGTGTATAAGTATCGATTCACTGATTACGTACTGGGTTCTGTGTCTCATTATAGCTGATTTGGTATGTTTTAGGTCATGGTTCACTGTTTAAAGCCTTAAACTGTGTTTATCTTGTATTCTGATTAATCTGATTAAGTATTACTGGTGTTTCATGTATTATTATACTTACTGTGTAATAATAAGTAACTTTCCAAAAATAGCAGGTTTCCAAAAATAGAAAGTTTCCAAAAATAGAAAGTTTCCAAAAATAGAAAGTTTCCAAAAATAGAAAGTTACCAAAAATAGAAAGTTTCCAAAAATAGAATTTACTGCTTAAAATAGATTAGTTTCTAAAAATAGAAAGTTTCCAAAAATAGATCAGCTGCCTTAATTAAATAAGTTTCCATATATAGAAGGTTTCCATGATTAGCTTAGCTGCCTGAAATAGATTGATTTCCATATATAGAAGGTTTCCATAATTAGATTAGTTGCCTTATTTAATTAAGTTTCTATAAATAGAAGTTTCCATAATTAGAATTAAGCTGATTACATAAGCCAACATATAAGTCTAAGTGTTATAAGCTTATTTCTTAAGTCATATGATATAGTGTATAGTTTAATTATTATTTCATGTATTTTAATTAAACTATAGGTTAAGCATTTTAATTAAAGTGTAACATGTATTAATTAAAATGAAATAAAATACTTAGGTTAAAATGTGTATTATTATGTATTAATAACATAACCTAAGTCATGTCTAAATTAATTAATTATAGGCATGTTTTAATAATTAATTAATTATAACTTATAACATAAAAATACTTAGGTTAAATTAATGTCATGTTAAACTAATAATTAAAATAACCTAAGTCATGATTTAATTAATATTTCATGTTATTAATTAATTATATCCTAAGTTCATGATTCATAAAAATTAACATGTAACATAGATCATGATTTAACCAACGAACCATGAATCGGGCATGAATTCGACACCGTACCCCGAGCCAAACCCGGGGCACGTGTGCCTCCCTGCTGCCGTGGGTCCCACATGAGCCAACCAAGACCAAAAATGGTCTTGGTGGTGGCGGCAATAGCAAACCAAACCCCCCTCGGGTTTGTTTGCTAGGCGGCCAAAACTAACACCCCTTTTAAATCATTCTTTGATTTTATTTAATACCAAAACATGTTAGATCAATGATTAATTACCATGTTTTAATAAGAAAATAATAACATGTTCATGAAAATAATCAAAGATTAAAAGAATTAAAAAGAATTAAAAAGAAGGGTTAGAAAGGTATACCACTACGTATCTTGAAAGAGGATGAACAAACACGGTTTCTAACTCTTGAATTTATGATCAAAATCAACAAACAACCACCTATGGTGGTGTTATAGGTGGCGGCACAAATGAAAGAAAAGGGGAGGAGGAAGAACAAAATTAGGTTTTTGGTTAATTCTTTTGAAAAGTGAAAAATGACTAGCTAATTTTCCCTTACCCCCCTTGTTTAGTAAAAATGATGGGCTAGGCCCATTTCTCTTCCTTAATTCGTGGATATGGGGCCCACAAGGGGTAGCCCAAATGTTTTCTCGTGTCCCGATGTTTCGTGTTCGTTCGTGGTTAAACGTGTTCGTGTTTAAAGTGTTTCTGTTTATTCTAACGTGTCGTTTATCGTAAACTTAACGCTCGTAATTATATTATAAGTATTTACGTAATTATTCTAGTTAGTATTTTAAATGGTGATCATGATTTAATTATGTTCACATGATATATTTATTACTGTTTATCATGAGTTCGTACGTAATCGATACTTGTCATGTCATACACGTATGCACTTGCTTGATTATTAGCACATGAATGTGATCAATACTAACTGAGGTAAGTTTTAATCTAGGACGCACGATCTTAAGGGCACTATTCATGGTAAAAGCATGCGGGTTTTACACACTTCCAATGTTTCTAATAGAACCCCTAACAAAGGCAATGGGTCTAAAAACTTTAGGGGTCCTAACCCTAATCTTTTGTGCACTCATTGCAATCAGATTGGTCATACTGTTGATAGATGCTTTGAATTGATTGGTTATCCTGCTGGTTATGTTAAAAAGGGGGGTAATAATCAAAGGCAAACTGTTTTTAAACCCAATTTTAATGCTAATTGTGATATTCAAACTGGAGAGAAACAAGCTTCCACTTGTAATTCTCCAAACTCTTTCACCACTGAACAAATGCAGAAACTTCTCAACTTGATCAATGATTCCACTGGCAATACTCAGTCCAACATGGCAGGTAGATTTTCCTTTTTTAATGCTAATGTCTGGTTCAATGTGAATTTTTCTAAGTTCTTTTGTGGCAACTCTAAATTTCTTGTTAAGACCATTACTTTGGGGTGGATTATTGATTCTGGGGCTAACCAACGCCTTACCACTTCCACAGTGGGTATGTTCAATGTTGTTGATATTTCCAACCTCAACATTTCTGTTGGTCACCCCAACGGCACTGTTGCCAATATCAGTCACATTGGTGACCTCAAACTTTCTAACAATGTTGTTCTTCATGATGTTTTGGTTGTTCCTGGTTACTGTGTTAGCTTGATGTCTGTTAACAAACTCATTAAGGATAGTAAATTGTTTGTTGGTTTTGATGAGGATAAATGTTACATTCAGGACTTGGCCAAGGGGACTACTCTGGGGGACTGGTAGTGAATCTGGGGGGCTCTACTTGTTTGATGACCTTAAGACTAATTGCCTTGGTACTGTTAATACTGCTATGACTTTTAATACCTCTAAGGATATCAGGCATTGTAGACTTGGTCAGCCCTCTGACCAAGTTCTCAATGCCCTCAAAACTGACCTTAAACTCTCTAAGAACACCTCCATATCTGTTTGTGAGACTTGTCATAGGGCTAAACAAACAAGGGAACCCTTTCCCTTGAGTGACCATAAGTCCAGTAAACTTGGTGATCTTGTTCACTTTGACTTGTGGGGCCCTTACAAGGTTCCTAGTAAGGAAGGGTATGGATACTTCCTCACTATTGTGGATGATTACTCTAGAGCTGTGTGGATCTACCTTTTAAAATCTAAGGATGAAGTGTTTGAATGGTTAACCCAATTTATTAACCTTGTTAAAACTCAGTTTGATACCAAAGTTAAAATTCTCAGATCTGATAATGGGATTGAATTTGTTAATAACAAAGTTCACACTATGCTCTCTTCCTTGGGTATCATCCATCAGACCTCTTGTGCTCATACCCCTCAGCAAAATGGGATTGCTGAAAGGAAACATAGACACCTTCTCAATGTTGCCAGGAGTCTTATGTTTCAGGGTGGGATTCCTATCACTTTTTGGTCTGAATGTATTTTGACTGCTGTCTATTTGATCAACAGGCTCCCCTCTTCTGTCTTAAATGGTAGGTCCCCCTATGAATTGCTTTTTAGCAAAAAACCAAATCTCTCTCACTTAAAATGTTTTGGATGTCTTTGTTTTTCTACTTGTTTGAATAACAGTGACAAGCTCACACCTAGGTCTGAGAAATGTGTTCTCATTGGTTATTCTTCTGTTAAAAAAGCTTATAAATTGTTTAGCTTGGATAATAGAAGAATTCTTTTCTCTAGGGATGTGAAATTCTATGAAACTGTCTTTCCTTTCAAAATGAAAAACAATAGTGAAAAGGACTCAACTGATGTAGTCATTACAAGTGATGTTGATCTTTTAACATTTTTTGATAACCAAACTAATACAAGTCCCAATGATGATGAGAGAGCATCACCTGGTTTGGATGGTAGGGTTCACCCCAATACTGATGATGCCTTTGAGGATCATCAAGAGGAGAACCCTTCAACCACTATAGGTGAGTATGTGCAAACCTGCACTGAGGGCAATCTTGAAAATGAAAGCTCTAGTTATTTTATTAATCATAGTGGGGACCACTCTATAGAAGAAGAGCAACCTGTTAGAAAATCTAGTAGACCTACTAAGCTGCCTGCTAAGCTTAATGATTTTGTCCTTGATAGCAAACTCAAGTATGGTATTGAGAAGCATGTTAATTACTCTAGGCTGAATACCACCAATTTTTGCTTTGCTACCACTCTTAACAACTCTGTTGAACCCTCCACCTACTATGAAGCTGTGAAAGATAGTAGGTGGGTTGAGGCTATGAACAATGAGATTGAAGCCCTCTTAAGGAATAATACTTGGACCTTAGTTGATCTTCCTGCTAATAGAAAGGCTATCAACAATAAATGGATCTATAAGATCAAATACAAGTCCTCTGGTCTTGTTGACAAGTTTAAAGCTAGAGTTGTTGTTAAAGGTTATAGTCAAAGGGAAGGCATTGATTTTGATGAGACTTTCAGTCCTGTTGTTAAAATGGTTACTGTTAGGTGTCTTGTTAGTATTGTTGTCTCTAATGATTGGCCTCTTTTCCAACTTGATGTTAACAATGATTTCTTGTATGGTGATCTTGATGAGGAAATTTATATGACTCTTCCTTTAGGGTTCAATTGCAATGATAAAGGTAAGATGTGTAAGCTTAATAAAGCTTTGTATGGTCTCAAGCAAGCCCTAAGGCAGTGTAATGCCAAACTTACCACTGTTTTGGTTGAGCATGGCTTTTTCCAAAGTAGATTTGATTACTCTCTTTACACTAAGCAGAATGGTAATATGTTTATTGCTCTTCTTGTTTATGTTGATGATTTTATCATTACTGGTAACTGCATTGAGGAAATTGAATCATTTTAATGCTTTCTTAAAACCAAATTCATGATTAAAGACCTTGGCATTATGAGGTATTTCTTAGGTATTGAAGTTCTTGAAAACTCCAATGGGATCTGCATGACCCAAAGGAAGTATTGTCTTGAACTCATACATGAGTTTGGGTTACTTGCTGCTAAACCTGTTGCAACCCCTTTACCTGAAAACTGTGTCTTGGCTGTTGATGAAAGCAAGGATGATAAGTTTCTGTTAAATGTGTTTGAGTATCAAAGATTACTTGGGAGACTAATTTACCTAACCCATACCAGACATGATATATCTTATGCTGTTTATTGCCTTAGCCAACACATGCATGCACCCCTTCAGTCTCACCTTAAAATAGCCTTAAGGGTTATTAGGTATCTCAAGAACTCTCCTGGTATTGGTATTCAGTTTTATAAGGATACTTCATTAAAAGTGTCTTGTTACACTGATGTTGATTGGGCTAAATGCCTTAAAACCAGAAAGTCTGTGTCAGGATACTGTGTTTTCCTTGGAAGGTATCTTGTCTCTTGGAAGAGCAAGAAGCAACCCACAGTTTCCAGATCCTCAGCTGAGGCTGAGTATAGGTGCATGGCCAGTGCCACTTGTGAGGTTATTTGGATCACTAACCTGCTTAGTGATCTAAAGTTGAAATCCTTGTTCCCTGTTAACCTTTATTGTGATAGTAGTGCAGCTATTCAAATTGCTGCCAACCCTGTCTTTCATGAGAGGACTAAACACTTTGAAGTAGATGTTCATTTGGTAAGGGAAAAGGTTTAGAATGGTGTCATTAACACCATCAAGATTGCCTCTATTGATCAAACTGCTGACATTTTCACTAAGGCTCATGGGATTCAGCAGCATCTCAAACTTTGTGAACAGTTGAGACTTGTGAATATGTTTGGCAAATGATGGTTTCTGCTCTCTCCTTTGTCAGATTGAGGAAGGGTGTTGTTTTTACAATCTGCCAAAGTGTCTTGCAACTTTGGTATTGTGTTATATTTTCTTTGTCGCTTGTGATTGTTTGTGTTTTCAGGTTTTGGGCTTCAGCTATTCTTTTGGGCCTTTGGTTTCTTTCTTGATGGGCTTTGTTGCCGTTGAGGCCCCTTGACCAAAAACGAGTATATCACCCTAGTCTTTGACTAGGGTTTCTTATCACACATACACAACACACATATTTGTGTGTGTGCGCAGCTCTCTCTCTCTCTCATCTCATCCATCCATCCATGGAGGTCTGACCTGGGAGTTTGATGTTTCATCTTGTATAGCTGAGTGTTTGAGTGATCTCTTGTATTGTGAGGGAGAACGGATCAACCTAGTTGGGACGTTCTCACTATTTCTATTGTAATCGTTCGATTAGCACCCGTTTGGGGACTAATCTTTATCTTTGTGTTTTGAACTCTGATTTATAATAAATTACACCAAGGGGTGGTTGGTTGGGTGTAAGATCTGCTTTATCTGTGATATTGTGTTTATTAACACCATTCAACCTGTTGGCAATAACCAATACTGACCATTAAGAGGTATGTTTGGGTGTTTGGAAGTTAGGTGCTCTCAAGTTAATTATATATTTGGTGGTATATCAATGTTTTTGGCAAGAACATATGTGCATTGTAGGTTATTACGATAAGTATATTAATAATCATTTTTTGGTTGAGCCCTTTACTTGATTTTGGAGGGAATCCTATATTGTAGGCATGGTCGTTGTATACTCAAGAAGATGTCAGACTCATAATAGGTTGAACATATTTCTGTTACCATCCTGATATTGAAAATTATTCATTTATTTGGTATATATTTTTTATTGGAGATTTGGTATATATTTGCTTCCGGATATTATCTGTCTGTTGATGAATTAATACATTTTTGGGCTATAATTGAAAGATCCAAATTACATTTTGTTATTTGAGTTACAGTGGTTACTTTAGGATGTGTTAATGTAATATAGGAAGAAGTTACTTTTTTTTATGATTATTATTTTGCATTTTTGCTATCGTATGTCTTTGTTAGCTCAATCTAACTTCTACTACAACTTGCAACAGTATGATATAAGTAGTCCTCTAAGACTTGATAAAACAAAGCCAAGGTGAGTAAGTTGATGAAATATTGGATAGAAGATGATGAATAGTTGGGGTAGTATTCAATTATTTTGTACTTCTTTTGATTTTTCGTTTATTTTGTCGAGCTAGGCCCATACATTTATACGGAGTATTTCTTTTACATGTGATGGAGTATTTTTTTTACACTTTTAATAGCAAGTATTATTTTAAAGTGAGTTTGGAGTAACCAAATTGCGAGATTGCATCAACTGTTAATAACTTAATTATGCGGCATATCAATTTGAGGGAACATATGTCGACAACCCTTTTTGGGACATCTTCGATATATATCTTTTAGTTTGTATATTTAAGCAGCCCGTGTATTACACGGGTCTTAATCTAGTATATCAATATATCACATATATTGCCAAAACAAACAACATATACTATCCTCAACATATTCAATCATCTTCCATTGCCTTCAAACTCAGCCATCATCGACATCCCAGTCCAAACCCCAAATCCAGTCACCATTATCGAAAAAACTAATCGTCAAACTCAAATATGCGTGAAAGGGGTTAGTCGGACTATGGATAAGGTTAGTCCACTCGTCGAAAAAACGCGCTGCCGCCCACATCTAAAAACCTGATCACATGGATAAACTTCTGACACCTGGTTTCTTGTTTGTAACTCGTCGGAATATCAAATGTGAGTGTTACAACGTTTTCAAGCAAAATGATGATTACGTATGAGGTTTCATGAGATTTATGTTGGTTTTAAAGAAAAAGATAGAACTATGTAGATTTGTGTTGGGGTATGATCATGGTAGTGGTTGTTTGACCAGATAACGACTGTGGTGAGACCGACGACGACAGTGGTGACAAGATTATATTGATGTTGATTGTTGATGAGAGGATGAAAGGGTGTGAGGTGGATTAATTAATGATATAGGTGGGATTGGTTTTTGTTAAAATTTAAATAACTTATTTTTAATACAAAGTGGGACTCACATAAGTTTGACATGGCAAGGCTATAACGTTTTCAGCCGGTAACCCTTCAAAAGACTAGCTTGAGTGTATATTTTTTAAACATTAGTAACCTAGAAAAGAAACACGTATACTTGGGTAATCTATTTGTTAGGTTTAAAACTATATTAACTAAATCGAATTTTTTGGCAAACTTTAGTAACTTTTGTGTATATTAACCCTTTTTAAAGGGTCAAACTATAAAAAAAACTCAAATATTCTCAAAAATTTACAAAAACAAATTCGTTAAGGGTCACGTAACCCTTTGTGGCCCATGTGTCTCCGCGACTCACTGGAAAAAACGTCTTTGTCGTAAAATAGAACCTGAAAGTAAATTAAACATCAAAATCACCCTATTCCATAAGAAGCATCATTGTCCAGTAGCCTGTCACAGACACAAACATACACAATTATGTATTTTATCGCAGTAATCACATATTTTGGTTAAGAAAATGATTTATAGATACAGTCTTGGCAACTTCAACCCGTATTAAGCTAGATTTTCATCTTTTTCATCCGGTTTAACCCATATAAAAGAGTGAATCAAGATAACCTGAGTTGACCACTTCACAAACAGGCTAAAAACTGTCACTACCATATATGTTCATTCTATCAGGATAACTTAGTTTTTTTTAATTTTTTATGCATAGCGTTTGAATGTTTGCTTGTTTGCTCTCATGTGTATGTGTTTGTTTCTTGTCTCACGTACAATGGCTGGAGGTCCACCGGAAGCAGTCTCTTTACTTCCAGTTATCCCGGAGGTAGAGGTAGGATCTGTCTACATCTCACCTCTCCCATACCTCGCCTCGGCGGGATTGGGTATGTTGTTGTTGTCGTCGTCGTCTCAGGATAACTGAAATATATGTAGGGATTTAGTGATTGCCAAATGGGCCGGTTAGTTACAGTGGTAAAAAAATAGCTTATGTACATGTTGAAATAAGTCGGTTTAGGATAACGCACAACACGATTTGTCCAAAAGTTTTACAAACATTTTCTCAGTATCATCTTTATCAAATACAGTTACTAATCTTGTATTACTTGTAAGGATTATCTTACCTTTTGAAATGAAATAATTTAGGAGTTATGACATTTTGTCGACGTTCAACTTATTTGCAATCGCGACTACACAAAATAGTAGGATGTCAGCTAACATATCTTAATCCAATGACAGGCACAAGATGTGTAACCAAGAACAGAACTCAGCTTCTAGTCCTGCTCCCCGGCGGCAGTCAACTTGGTTTGATAGGTGTTTAAAGGTTCACTATGTCTGACCTAGTTGCTATTAGGCCCGATTCAGTTACAACAAGAATCGACCCAATGGGCCTAAGTATAATCCTACCCGCTGTAATTTTAGGACATATAAAAAATGGTTATTTTAGTAAACATACATCGTTTACTTTTTGTAAAACGTTGTGACTATTAGTCGAAGCATCGGTTCGACATGTATATATAGTTTTGGATTTACTCATTGAAAAGATGATGATACATTTGTAATTTTAATGATTAATACAAAGTTAGTTTCGGTATATTTGAATCGCAAAGAACGATCCAGTTCTTGTTTCTCCAACAGTTGGCATCAGAGCTTTGGCAAATCAAAACAAAGTTTTTTTCATCATATACCAAGTTTTCTGCCCAGTTTCGAATTCGATTCCCAGATTTTGCAAAAACACCCAAACACAAATTCATACAAATTAATTTCGTCAGTGTTTGATTAAGGGGTTCCTACTTTCGCTACCAACGTATATTCATACCGGCAGCGAAAGGGTTTATACCCACGAATTGTTTTTGCAAGAATTATTTTTTTCTATTTTTCAATATTTTTTGAAAGAAGAAGAACAATTAACCCAGAAAAAAACCCAGACATATGTTTAGATCAAACCCAGATTCGAAACCCATAATCAACGACAAAAAAATTAAAGATCATCGAAAGAGAACAAACACACATGTTTGTAGATTCCACTGAATCAATCCCTAGCCTAAAAAATCACCATGTGATTTTTCCAGTTATCCAAAAGCCCCAAATCAATTGAGGCAAAGATCCCCAAATCACATCGAACCCAAAACATAAAAGGGATTCGTACAAGGGAACATGTTGCTATGAACACGAACCGTAGAACAAGAAGATTGGATAGAGGCATGGTACCGACTGGTGATCAGAACCACCATCGAAGAAGACTTTGATAATATCGAAGAGGAAGGAACGGTCACGGTTCACAAAGAACCGTTGTGTGTTTTATCTAAACACAAAAAAGGAGAGGGCCGTTTATTAATAGCAAAGGACGAAGGGTTTAACAGGCCAAGCCTATTTTCGAGATATACACAGTCTACGGGCCAAGCCCGTCAGGTTTCATTTTTGAAACATCTTTTTTTTTAACCCTTACCATTTGTCACTTAGTTATATCTAGTAAAAAAAATTTTACAAAATTTTAGATATAAGGTTAAGGTATTATTATTTTTATAAAAACAAAACATTGTTTTACTAATAAGTTTTTAAAGTGTTTGTTTGTTATAAAATTTCTAATACAACATATAATAACCTAGCGAATACGCTGCTTATTATATAGGATAATTTTTAAGGAGTAATTAAGCTTAGGTTATTCTGTTTTGTTTAGAAAATCTCTAGAAATATTTATATATACATATATAATAATATTCCGCGTTTTTATATAGCCTATAAGGCATATTATTTTGAGTACTCACCAAAAGAAAATCCTTTCAGACACTGTAAGTGTTGAAATTTTTTATTTAGAAATTTTATTTTGATATCCCTCGCGATATGACAAATGATGGTAGAGATACTTCCAAGAAGGAAGCGAGTACCAACAGTACACCAAATTTCCAATGTCCTACGCTAAAACCGTCGACTTACTCACTTTGGGCAATAATAAGTGTGAAAACACTTATCCTTTTGCCACTAAAATCAAGGAAAAACAAGACCTAATCATGTGTTTTATATCATAAATGTCGGAATTACGCGTGGTTTTGTGTTCTTGTGTTTAAATAGGTACAAATGATCAAAAGAAGAGAAAACACGGGATTTCACGGTCAAAAGTTGAAGAAAAGTCAAGAAAGAGTCGAAGACAAGATCAAAAGACCAAAAATGTGCCAAGATCACGAAAACCGACAAAACTGGCACGGTTTTGAAGAAATGATCAAAGAAAACCAAAATCGAGCTCGATTAAGTGAATTCAATTATTTACGAGAATTTCGAGCTTAGTGGGTCCCACATTTGCTCATCGGGCCTGAAAGCCCAATAGTGAATTTAACTTGATCTTATTTTACACAAAGAGCCCAAAGTGCCCAAAAACAAAGAGTTATACGGATAAAATTCTAAATCTTGGGCCCACGCCCATTTTTGCCAAAATAATAAACGGTTTCTACTTGGGCCAAGCCTTTTAACGAAATTTGGAAAGAAATAAGTTATTTACTTTACTTGTTTTCTTTGACTCAACCAGTCAACACCATCACACTCACCATTTACTTGCACCAACCTCCCCACGTGTAAACCTCCACTTCACAAAGTAATAAAGGCGTTTTTTTTCCCACTTCCCATTTTATTTACATTAAAAACAAGGTTCCCACTTTTCCTTCTTTCTCCCTCATTCCCTAAACACACGCAACTTTTCACCCTCTCCACAAACCCTAATTTACCCTATAACTAATTCTAATCAGTTAAAATTGGGGCTTTTTACATATTTAATTAATTCCCCCAAATCCACTTAAAACCCCCAAAGTTTTCGGATCAAGAACCCATAAAGTGGTCCTCATATCCCTCCAACGTGGCAATCTGTGGGCAAGAGTGATTTGAACCGTTGATTTGAAGAATGAAGAAAGAGAAAAGGAAGAACGGTCCTGATTTGAAGCCGTAGGCACCAAGGAAGGGTTTGAGGGTTTGCCTATAAAAACCCCATCTCCAAGTCCATATTTTTAAGCTTTCTTTATTTTTCAGTTTTCTTTAATTAATTTAGGAGTAGATTAAATTAGTTTTAATTTTTGCAAAATTAGATTTTAGATTTACTTTTGTAATTTTAATTTTCAGAAATTGTAATTTTATTATTATCAATGAAAGTTTCTTTTTAATTCTTGTCTCAATTTAATATTACTGTCAAGTTTTTTTTATATATATATAATCTGCTTTCCTTTATTTAATATTACTGTTTTCTTTATAATTAATATATATATAAAAAAAAGAGAAGAAAAATCTGTTCGATTGTTGATTGCTATTGTTCGAAGATTTTGTGTCTGGTTCGAAACTTTCCTCGATGCTGTTGAGAGATTGGGTCGAAATGGTGATGATGATGATTTGAGGTGATTTATTTGCTTCGGATCAAAAGGTGGCTCAGCGCCAACCTTCGGCGCAAAGGATTCATCAATAGGTTCTAACTCTTCTTTTAATTTTTTGTTTAGTAGTTTATTTGGATTCAGTTTATGTTAATTTGTTGTTTGGATTCGAGTTGCTTAGATTTGCTTATAATTTAGTTTATTTGTTTAAGAGCTTATTCAGTTAGCTTATTTAGAGTTGTGTTTGAAAGCTTTTATTTAGTTTAGTTTTCTGTTGATTTGGATCTGCATTCTTGCTTAAGTTGTTCATTGCTTAAGATTCAGATTTGGTTTAGCTTATTTTGATTAGCTTTTGATTCGGTTATTGAAATTTGCTTATTAGTATTATCTTTAGATTTGCTTTAGTTGTTTACTGCGTATTTGATTCTTGCTTATTTGAATTTAGCTTAGCTTTTTAAACTGCTTATGTTTATAGTTTTGCTTATTTAGTTCCCTTTTTTTGCTTATCTGTTTTTGTCTGATTAGTTTACTTGTCGTTGTAGCTTATCGATATTTTATCTTCGTTTCTGTTTTTGTATAAATCTCAGACATTGGGTCTGAGTATTCAAAAGCTAAAATTCCAAAAAGGTTCAAAAAAAAAAAAATATTAGCAATTCTGTCACTGGTTAGATTCGAACCAGTGACCCCTCGCATAATAACCAATCGCCCCAACCATCTCTCATAACACCTCATTTGTGTTTTACTTCGCTTAGTTTAATTCATATAGGGATTTGATTTCTGGCAGTTTATTTTTAATACTAGTCTAGTTTAAATTCGATTTTAATTGAATATTTCATTTAAATTTCGTTTTAAGTTCAGTTTTTATAAAAAATAAAAAGTTTAAAAAATATTTTATTTACTTTTAAAATTTTAATTTAGTTTTCAATATATTTTTAATTTAGTTTATTTCAATTAATTAAGTTTTATTTTAAAATAGATTTGATTTAAAGTTTTAGTTTAAAATTAAGTTAGTTTTATTTGAATTATTTTTAAGTAGTTTTTTTATTTAAAATTACTAGTTTAAAATTAATTAGTTTAAAATAGTTTTCGTTTAAGAAGTTTTTATTAGTTTAATTTTGTTTAAGTTTTAAATAGCTTTTAAATAGTTTTCTTTTAATCGAATAGATTTTAATTAGTTTAAAATTCCAAAAGATTTAGTCACCAAAAACAAAGTAGTCAAACGTTAAACCGGAAATCAAATTCGAGTGAGTCGAGGAACCATAAAACTTAATTAAAAGGGTATGCAAAATCTCTTTTTCTAAATGGCGCCGCTGCCGCTTCGCTCGTACGATTGACGATTTTTCGTGAAGACGTTTGAATTTTGGGATTCGTTCATCCTTTGAACGTTACGTTTCTTGCACAAAAAAATCAAAAACATAAAAAAATCAAAAACTTAAAAATACAAAAAAAAATTAAAAAACCACAAAAGCAATTTCTTTCCTAAGAATTGCACCAAAAAAATTAAAAAAATCAAAAGTAATACTTTTTCCTAAAAGTATTACACCAAAAATGTTACGTATTAGTGTTAATTTTTAGTTCGATTTCTTTCGATTTTTCTTGTGAATATATTTTTCTAAAAAATACAAAAAGATTTTTCTTTTATTATAATATATTACGTAGCTTAATAATCATTGTTATTTTCGATTTCTTTCGACACTACCATGGATAATCGTCCGATTTGGGAAATCTTGCAAGAAGAGCGTTATAAGATTATGTCCGAGGAGTGTTCGACTCACTCGAGTTTTCATTTTGAAAAAGAGATTTTGCATACCCTTTTAATTAAGTTTTATCGTTCCTCGACTCACTCGAATTTGATTTCCGGTTTAACGTTTGACTACTTTGTTTTTGGTGACTAAATCTTTTGGAATTTTAAACTAATTTAAATCTATTCGATTAAAAGAAAACTATTTAAAAGCTATTTAAAACTTAAACAAAATTAAACTAATAAAAACTTCTTAAACGAAAACTATTTTAAACTAATTAATTTTAAACTAGTAATTTTAAATAAAAAAACTACTTAAAAATAATTCAAATAAAACTAACTTAATTTTAAACTAAAACTTTAAATCAAATCTATTTTAAAATAAAACTTAATTAATTGAAATAAACTAAATTAAAAATCTATTGAAAACTAAATTAAAATTTTAAAAGTAAATAAAATATTTTTTAAACTTTTTATTTTTTTTATAAAAACTGAACTTAAAACGAAATTTAAATAAAATATTCAATTAAAATCGAATTTAAACTAGACTAGTATTAAAAATAAACTGCCAGAAATCAAATCCCCATATGAATTAAACTAAGCGAAGTAAAACACAAATGAGGTGTTAGGAGAGATGGTTGGGGCGATTGGTTATTATGCGAGGGGTCACTGGTTCGAATCCAACCAGTGACAGAATTGTTAATATTTTTTTTTTGAACCTTTTTGGAATTTTAGCTTTTGAATACTCAGACCCAATGTCTGAGATTTATACAAAAACAGAAACGAAGATAAAATATCGATAAGCTACAACGACAAGTAAACTAATCAGACAAAAACAGATAAGCAAAATAAGGGAACTAAATAAGCAAAACTATAAACATAAGCAGTTTAAAAAGCTAAGCTAAATTCAAATAAGCAAGAATCAAATACGCAGTAAACAACTAAAGCAAATCTAAAGATAATACTAATAAGCAAATTTCAATAACCGAATCAAAAGCTAATCAAAATAAGCTAAACCAAATCTGAATCTTAAGCAATGAACAACTTAAGCAAGAATGCTGATCCAAATCAACAGAAAACTAAACTAAATAAAAGCTTTCAAACACAACTCTAAATAAGCTAACTGAATAAGCTCTTAAACAAATAAACTAAATTATAAGCAAATCTAAGCAACTCGAATCCAAACAACAAATTAACATAAACTGAATCCAAATAAACTACTAAACAAAAAATTAAAAGAAGATTTAGAACCTATTGATGAATCCTTTGCGCCGAAGGTTGGCGCTGAGCCACCTTTTGATCCGAAGCAAATAAATCACCTCAAATCATCATCATCACCATTTCGACCCAATCTCTCAACAGCATCGAGGAAAGTTTCGAACCAGACACAAAATCTTCGAACAATAGCAATCAACAATCGAACAGATTTTTCTTCTCTTTTTTTATATATATATATTAATTATAACGAAAACAGTAATATTAAATAAAGGAAAGCAGATTATATATATATAAAAAAAAAACTTGACAGTAATATTAAATTGAGACAAGAATTAAAAAGAAACTTTCATTGATAATAATAAAATTACAATTTCTGAAAATTAAAATTACAAAAGTAAATCTAAAATCTAATTTTGCAAAAATTAAAACTAATTTAATCTACTCCCAAATTAATTAAAGAAAACTGAAAAATAAAGAAAGCTTAAAAATATGGACTTGGAGATGGGGTTTTTATAGGCAAACCCTTACTTGGTGCCTACGGCTTCAAATCAGGACCGTTCTTCCTTTTCTCTTTCTTCATTCTTCAAATCAACGGTTCAAATCACTCTTGCCCACGGATTGCCACGTTGGAGGGATATGAGGACCACTTTATGGGTTCTTGATCCGAAAACTTTGGGGGTTTTAAGTGGATTCGGGGGAATTAATTAAATATGTAAAAAGCCCCAATTTTAACTGATTAGAATTAGTTATAGGGTAAATTAGGGTTTGTGGAGAGGGTGAAAAGTTGCGTGTGTTTAGGGAATGAAGGAGAAAGAAGGAAAAGTGGGAACCTTGTTTTTAACGTAAATAAAATGGGAAGTGGGAAAAAAAACGCCTTTATTACTTTGTGAAGTGGAGGTTTACACGTGGGGAGGTTGGTACAAGTAAATGGTGAGTGTGATGGTGTTGACTGGTTGAGTCAAAGAAAACAAGTAAAGTAAATAACTTATTTCTTTCCAAATTTCGTTAAAAGGCTTGGCCCAAGTAGAAACCGTTTATTATTTTGGCAAAAATGGGCTTGGGCCCAAGATTTAAAATTTTATCCGTATAACTCTTTGTTTTTGGGCACTTTGGGCTCTTTGTGTAAAATAAGATCAAGTTAAATTCACTATTGGGCTTTCAGGCCCGATGAGCAAATGTGGGACCCACTAAGCTCGAAATTCTCGTAAATAATTGAATTCACTTAATCGAGCTCGATTTTGGTTTTCTTTGATCATTTCTTCAAAACCGTGCCGGTTTTGTCGGTTTTCGTGATCTTGGCACATTTTTGGTCTTTTGATCTTGTCTTCGAATCTTTCTTGACTTTTCTTCAACTTTTGACCGTGAAATCCCGTGTTTTCTCTTCTTTTGATCATTTGTACCTATTTAAACACAAGAACACAAAACCACGCGTAATTCCGACATTTATGATATAAAACACATGATTAGGTCTTGTTTTTCCTTGATTTTAGTGGCAAAAGGATAAGTGTTTTCACACTTATTAAATCCCCTACACTTGACCATTGCAATGACCCCATGCAATGCATTATTTTAAAGCATAAAGTTACATTTTTCTCATTATCAACCCATCTTGGCCTTTATTAATTACTACTACTACTTCGACAAAAAGATAAAAACTTAAAAGGAGACAAAAGTTATAACAACTTATTAAATTGGAAATTATTTGATGGAAGAAACTCGTAAAGAAATCTAAGACTTAGATTAGGGCTTAGGTGTCATGAATATTAATCACCCTTAAGTTTCACGTTCCCCATACCAAGCTTAAAAACGAGATCATTGTTATTACAAGTTAGCACAACTAACACTTGCTCATGTGGTTTAGTTAATCACTTAGACCCCCTTATTCCTACGGTGTATCTCTTATATTTTATTTTTGTCTTGAATGATCGCGAGGATGCATTTTTGACTTATTTTGATAATTTATTAAGGCCGAAAATAAAGTGGGACGATTTTATCAATAGTTAGCTAAAGGATAAAATATTTTAAAACTGCTTCTCGAAACCTCAAAAATTTCATATCTTGGCGTAACTCGTTTCACGATTTGAGACCTTTCTCGGACCGATATTTGGCTTGTACTACAAACTTCAAATCTTCAGAGACGATCTTGAAATTATGGTCTTCTCTTCATTTTGGTATAGATCTTCATTAGGAGTGAAAGATGCTTCAAACGTTGACCACGACTTCTTCATTTATCCTCTTCTTTATTTAGGATTTTGATATACAACGATCCGTCTCCTTTTCGGACTTGAATCTATTTATCCTCATACCTTGTTAGGGTCTTTTTGGATAGACTTCTCCATGATCTTTAGGGGAGTAATTGCTTCTTGTCGTGTCTTGATCCTTCATATTGATTTGGATTAATGATCTTCACATCATCTTAGGATCTTTAGCAAAAAGTGAATCCTCATGCCTTGTTAGGGCCTTTTTGGACTCGGGTATCCTCATGCCTTGTTAGGGCCTTTTTGGATAAGCCAATCTTCGCGTCCCGTTTCAATAAGTTATGCCTTGGCTATGAACTCTAATTAATACCGAGCAACTTTTAAACGATCTTGTGCTAGAAGCTAAGTAACCTTTTAAATCGTACAACCTTATATATTGCAAATATATTTATTAACAAGTGATGGGAGAAAAAGCTCGTAACTAACTCACATAAGTTAATGAAATAATACCGAACTTATAATTAACTCTATCATCTCTCGTTCTCCACAATTTAAAATCTCAAGGAATGAGACTCGTGGATGCTTAGCCTAATAAACCAATTAAGGTCCATATGGTTAAGGATACTAGCTAGAGTAAACTCGGTTAAGTAAACTCGCGTTGAGTCAAAATATTCACGATGGGCCTAATATATCAAAGACATCTAAACTTGTTAAAACCATTTTATTATTATTTATTTCATTTTTTTACTTTTATTTTGAAATGGAAAATATAACTAGGATGCAAAAAGGAAAGAAAATAAATGAAAATTACTACAAGGCCAAAATAGATCAAAATTTTGAAAAACGTTGAAAATTTTAAAAATTTTCCGGTTAAATGGGGTCAAATTCATGGAAAAGGCCACTAAAATTCGATAGAAGGCCCCCCTACACTTAATATAAACATTGTCCTCAATGTTTAAGCATGTGGGAGAATAAACTCCCCTACACTTAGGACATTGAGTACGTTGTTTAAAATCGAGTTAAGGAAAGGACAACTAAAGTGATAACATTTATTTATGTCCAAGATTGAATCACAATAGCAAAAACTTATCGAAGGAACCGGGTACACGGGTAACACGGGAACACGGGTTTCGTCAAAAGCACCAAAAGTGGATCATTAAGCACATGTCCCTGCACAATCACAACACACAAAACAAACAACCTACACGGCTCCCCCTACACTTATTGGTGAAAATAGATAAAAGATAGATAATCAGGTTGCCTCCCGAGAAGCGCTTGTTTTTGTTAACCGAGTCACGAGCCTGACTCGACCCCGAATTAAATGGTCCATGGGGAAGCCTCGAATGCTATACCGGGATCAAAGATCTTGTCCTCGGTCCCGGATGAACATAGTAAATGAGAGGCAGGAGGATACCCGAGTCCAAAAAGGCCCTCACAAGGCATGAGGATTCACTTTTTGCTAAAGATCCTAAGATGATGTGAAGATCATTAATCCAAATCAATATGAAGGATCAAGACACACGACGAGAAGCAATTACTCCCCTAAAGATCATGGAGAAGTCTATCCAAAAAGACCCTAACAAGGTATGAGGATAAATAGATCCAAGTCCGAAAAGGAGGCGGATCGTTGTATATCAAAATCCTAAATTAAGAAGAGGATAAATGAAGAAGTCGTGGTCAACGTTTGAAGCATCTTTCACTCCTTATAAAGATGTATACCAAAATGAAGAGAAGACCATAATTTCATGATCGTCTCTCAAGATTTGAAGTTTGAAGTACAAGCCAAATATCGGTCCGAGAAAGGTCTCAAATCGTGAAACGAGTTATGCCAAGATATGAACTTTATGAGGTTTCGAGAAGCCGTTTTAAAAGATTTTGTCCTTTAGCTAACTATTGATTAAATCGTCCTACTTTATTTTCGGCCTTAATAAATTATCGAAATAAGTAAAAAATGCATCCTCGTGATCATTCAAGACAAAAATAAAATACAAGAGATACACCGTAGGAATAAGGGGGTCTAAGTGATTAATTAAACCACATGAGTAAGTGTTAGTGGTGCTAAATTATAATAACAATGATCTCGTTTTTGAGCTTGGTATGGGGAACGTGAAACTTGAGGGTGATTTATATTCATGACACCAAAGCCCTAATCTAAGTCTTAGATTTCTTTACGAGTTTCTTCCATCAAATAATTTCAAGATAATAAATTGTTATAACTTTTGTCTCCTTTTAAATTTTTATCTTTTCATCATAGTAGTATTAATAAAGGCCGAGATGGATTATTATGCGGAAAATGTACTTTATGCTTTGAAATAATGCATTGCATGGGGTCATTGCAATGGTCAAGTGTAGGGGATTTAATAAGTGTGTAAACACTTATCCTTTTGCCACTAAAATCAAGGAAAAACAAGACCTAATCATGTGTTTTATATCATAAAAGTCGGAATTACGCGTGGTTTTGTGTTTTGTGTGTTAAATAGGTACAAATGATCAAAAGAAGAGAAAACACGGGATTTCACGGTCAAATGTTGAAGAAAAAGACGAAGACAAAGTCAAAACCAAGAGTGTGCCCAAGTTCACGAAAACCGGCAAAACCGACACGAGTTTAAAGAAAAAGATTGACAAAGCCGAAATCGAGCTCGTTATTAGCGGATTTAATATGTATGGAGTTAATCGGGCTTGTGGGTCCCACATTTGGGTATTGGGTTTAAAAGCCCAATAGCAAAAACAAATAAAAATAGTTTTATCCTTAAAAGCCCAAATGGCCCAAGACTTTTGAATAAACTTATGGACTGAAACTAAAACTTGGGCCAGAGCCCATTTGTTTGAACTAATGAGATGGAGGATAATATTTGATGGGCTCCAAAGCCCATTTGTTGGACAAATGGGACGGTTGTCACAACCGGTCAACTTGTTACATCCATCTCACCCATTATTTCCACTCACAAATTAATACACAACTTGTTTTACCCCGACCCAATACCTTTCGATAGAAACAAGAAGTGGTCAAATGACCAGTCAACATTAACCCCCCCCCACACGTGTCTCCCATACACACGGTTTACTTCACCCCACGTTACTCACCCCCACAAAATGTTTAATAAACCAACATTTATTTACCTTTCACACAGTTTTCTTCTCTCCCCAAAACACTCACCTCCTCCTTTTTTCTCTCCAAACCAGACGCACCATTTTTTTTAAAACCCTAATTACCTAGATCAAAAATTACTCACCCTAAATTAGGGCTTTTTACATAAAAGTTTAATTCACACACTTGGGGATTAAATCCCCAAGTTTTTCGGAGCACTCACCATGTGGTCCTCATTCCCTCCAACGTGGCAATCCGTGGCAAGCTTTTATCTCAGCCGTTTGATGAGATGAAAAAGAGAGAGAAAAGAAAGAAGGGCCAAGATTTCAAGACGTGGGCACCAAGGATAGGGTTTTCCTATAAATCCCTCACAAGAACTTGTAATTTAAAAAAAAAAAAATTTCTTTATTTCCAGTTTTTATTTATTTAGGAGTAGGGTTAAAATTAGATTTAATTTTTCAGTAAATTAGTTATAGGTTTAATATTGTAATCTTTCAATTTCCAGTTTTTGTATTATTTTTTTAATGATCAATGAAAAGTTAATTTTATTTAATTTCAGTCTCTCAATTTAATTCCCTGCAAATTTAAATTTATTTTAAGCTTAAAATTGTTTCTGCACTATTTTCGTTTAATATTATTATATAAAAAAAAGAAATAAAAAGAGATAAAGAAAGTGTTATAAAATTTTCCCCTACTGGGAGAATTTATAAGTTACTGTTCGAAAAGGAGTGTTTGGATCGAGAAGAGTTCCTTTTGTTCAAGAACGATGGTGTTGATGGTGTCGATTCGGTTTCGATAAAGATAGCTCAGCGCTGCATCTTCGGCTCAACGGTTCCTTCAATCGGTTCGAATTTTCTATTTTATTTTTCTCGTTTTTGATTATTATTTATTTGATTAACTGCTTTTATTTGCTTTTTGTTTATTAGTAATTGCGTACTTATTTTGTTAATGTTTCTGCGTATGTCTGAATCTGCTTATGTTTGTTTGTTTGGTTTATAGTTTTATTTTCAATTCGGTTTATGTTAATTAGCTTATTTTAGTTCGTTTAGAACATGTAGGTAGTTTTCTGCTTATTGAAATCGCTTGCTTGTTTAGGATCTGCTTTTTTTTTCTTTGTTAGATTTCGTTTGGTTAGTGCAAGTTTATATGATTCTGCTTAGGTTTCGATATATTTTGTTGTTTTGATTCTAGTAGTACTAGGAGTTATAGCTTATTACTTTCTGCTTATTCGATTAGGTTAAGTTTCAGCTTATTTTGGTTTGCTTATCTATACTTTTAAGTTTTTCTGCTTTTGGCTTATTCAGTTTGTGATTCTGCTTATTTAGATTTAGAGTCTTATTTACTTTGTTTGAGTAATATCTGTTTAAGTTTTTTTTTTACTTTCTTAATCTATAATTTTCAGTTTATGTTCAATCTGTTTTATGGAAGTTGCTTATCTGGGTTCTGTTTTGTTTAGTTATTTTGAGAACTTGCTGATTTTTGATTTTGTATGGTACTATCAGTACAGACACATTTCAACTGTATAAAGTTCATAGAGTAATAAAAAAAATTAAATAGTTAAAAATAGGGGTCTGCTGGGATTCGAACCCCAGACCCCTCGCTCACTAGCCAACACGCATAACCATCTAATCTATAGGTCTTTTGTGTTCATAACTGCATAGTTTATTTAATAAAAGAGTTTAAGTCTGGCAGCTTTAATTAAGTGTTTTTAGTTTAATTAAGTTTTAATTAAAAAATTTGAATTTTCTTTTTAATCAGTTTTTATAAAATTTAAAAAAAAGGTAAAAAATATTTTTTTTAAGATTTTAAATTAGTTTAAATTTACTTTTATTTAAAATAGATTTATTTTAAGTTTTCAAATTTAGTTTTAAAATTAGTTTTATTAAGTTTTCATTTAATATTTAAAGTTTTATTAAAAGTTAAATTTTGTTTTCAAAATTAGTTTATAGAATTTTAGTTTTAGTTTAAATCAGATTAAGTTTAACGCTTAAGTTTTATTAGATTAATTTTTAATTAGCCTTTTAGTTTAAAAAATTCAAGAAGATATCGTCACCAAAAACAATTAATCTCTACGATAAAGTTGGCTTTCAATTCGAGTGAGTCGAGGAACGATAAAAAAATAGACATAAAAAGAGTTTGCAAAAACCCTAGTATCAGGCAATTCGAATGCAAATCATTCTCGAAGCAAACGACTTATGGGAAATGATAGAACCGTCGGCTCCAACCCAACCCGACAACAAGAAAGATAAGACTGCAATCGCATTTGTTTATCAATCTTTACCCGAAGAACAATTGCTTCAAATAACAAAGCACAAAACTGCGAAAGCAATTTGTAATGCTTTAAAAACCAAACACATGGGCGAAGACAGAGTCCAACAAGCGAGACTTCAAACACTCAAATCTGAATTTGAGTTGTTACAAATGAAGGAAGACGAAACTATAGACACCTTTACCAGCAAATTAACAACTTTGTCAAACAAAGCCGCTAGTTTAGGCCACACATTTGAGGATTCAACCTTAGTTCTAACTCAATGTTGTACCTGAAAAATTCCTTCAAATCGTCGCATCCATCGAACAATACTCTAACTTAGACAAAATGATCCTAGAAGAAACAATAGGTAGGCTCAAAATCTACGAAGAAAGAATTCGGCAGAAGAAGGGTAAGCAAGTAGACAATCAAGACAAATTGATGTTCACACAACATGATAGTCGTAGAAAGAATTTTAGAGGACGTGGGCGTGGAAGATCAAACTTCTCACGTGACAATAACCACGAGAAACCTCGAGATGAAAAGAAGAATGGAGAAACCTCATACAGAAACTTCAACAACAACACCAACTTCAAAGGACCAAACCACGACCTAAGCAAAATACAATGCTATAATTATGACAAGATGGGACATATGTCAAAATCTTGTCTACAAAAGTCAAAAGGTCACGAACAATCCAATCTGGTTGAAGAAGACTTTGAACCAACTCTACTAATGGCAATTTTAGAAGGGCAAGTTCAAAGAAACAAAGTAATAGAAGTTGAAGAACAAAAGGTCTCACTACACGAAGAAGATGTAGGATATAAAGAGACAAGTAACGATAGTTTATGGTACTTTGACAATGGTGCAAGTAATCATATGACTGGAGTAAGAGAACATTTCAGGGAGCTAGACGAAATGGTTAGTGGAAAAGTAAGATTTGGAGACGGTTCGTACATTGAGATCAAAGGAAAAGGTTCAATTATATTGGAATGTGATGACGAAAAGCAAAGAATCATATCACACGTTTATTACATACCAAGCCTGAAAAGCAACTTACTGAGCCTTGGACAATTCACAGAAATTGGTTGTAAAGTTGTAATGGAAGACGATGAACTACGACTTTATGACATGGATAATAGAATATTTATGAAGGTCACACGACAACAAAACCGACTCTACAAAGCTAGTCTTAGGATAGGCACACCAGTCTATCTACTTTTTTTTGGTAACCGTGATTTCCGACTCATTGGCCGACTAATCCACGGGGTTTGAGCCCACCGCCACACAGACTCAAACCAGGTAAAGCCCTCCCTTTTCAGGAGGTTAGCGTGGCCACTTCAAGGTTGTTTGCACCTAGTGGGAATTGAACTTGAGACCTCACATACTTTGGAGTGATAGCCACAAATTTTTTTGCCACTAGGCCACCCTTGAGTGGTTTACCAGTCTATCTACTAGCAAACCTAAACGACACTACCTGTTTATGGCATGCAAGATTGGGACACCTCAATTTTGAGTCACTTAAAACCATGAATCAAAAGGATTTAGTACATGTAATACCTACAGTTAAGCATACAAAACAAATATGTGATGTATGTTTAATTGGAAAACAAAGCAGAATGCCATTTCCAAATAAGGCAAAAGGTAGATCAACCTCACCACTGGATTTAGTATATGGAGACTTATGTGGACCAATCACTCCTCCAACACCTTCTAGAAAGAAATACATATTATTGATAGTAGACGATTACTCAAGATACATGTGGGTATATTTCTTAAGTACAAAAGATTAAGCTTTTGTACACTTTCAAGGAATATAAGAACACAATAGAAAAGTCATTAAGGAAGACATTGAAGATGCTAAGAACGGACCGTGGAGGTGAATTGTGTAACACCCCATTTTGATAAATGGAATGTCACGCGTGATTATGGCGTGTCATCAAAGCATACAAGGATAATGTATTAAACATCACATGACCATAAAGGAAATACCGGAATCAAACATCGGTACCCCAAAAGTAGAACTCATCACACAGAAACATATGTACTGTAAATGAAAAGGACTAAACAATGTCCATGGAAATGAGTATCAAAGTATAAAAAAATGCATAAAGTAAAGAAGGCTAGGAAGCTTCTAATCCATATGCACGTACGCTTAAAGTCTACGAGCGTCCTTGAGTACCTGCCGTTTTGGGAACATGAAAGGAAAACGGCTGAGCATAACGCTCAGTGCACGAATATACAAGTAAAGCATGAATAATATAAGCATATAAGCATGAAGCAGCGGAAAAGACTAAGTCCTGAATAACCTGGTATATCTTAGTAAAACTGGTTTAATAGTTTGAAGAGCCTTATGTTTATATTATAAAAACTGTTTAACATGTTTACCATTAGCCAATATAAGTCATGAATTATCAACGTGCATGAATACTTGGAGGGGTAACATCGTCATGCAAATTAGAGGGGTTGCCTCTAATTTAATATCCTGGTTTGGGTAGGAGGGATCAGCTCCTTGTAAAGGATGCAAGGCACACACCACATTCACTTGAATAATCTACTAAAAACATGTAAACTAGGATGCACCCTGTTGGAAATACGTTTTTACGTATTTAGAAATGATCGGTCACTCAAATGATATTGGGCTCGTGATCCATTAAGTATACGTATAGCCCATATAGCCCACATGTAGGGCGGGCTCTATATACCCCCTCCTAGCATGTTAGGAGGGGTTGCTCATTTTTTATTTTCACTTTTCATTTAATAAACATTACTTTCTCTCTCTACATCTCCTTCCTCTCTCCTTTCTCTCTCTAGTTCAACTTCTTCCTCGTTCCATATCCATCCATCTCAATAGATTAAACCATAGATTGCTAAATCCTAAGAAACTACGATTTTACAATTGGTATCAAGAGCTTTGGTTGATTCTTCGGATTGGCGTGTTTTGATCTATTGATTCTTCGGATTGGCGTGTTTTGATCTATTGATTTGGCGGTAAAAGTTTCTTCCTTCACAATTTTTTTTCTTCTTTCGTATATTTTTTTATTGATTTGGTGGCAAAAGTTTTGATCTATTTGGTTGAGTCTTTTTAAAGGGAAAATTGGATATCAACTGTATCTAGGATATCAGTTTTTCTGGCATCAAAAAAAAAATCTCAAAGTATCATTTTTTTATCAGTTTTCTATCAATTTTTTTATCATTGAAATTTTTTTTTCACATCAATATCATATTTTTGTCCATCATCTTCTGATTATCAAATTCTTTTTTATAACTTTTGTTTTTTTATAATTACCCATATCAAGTTATTTTGTTTTTCTTCTTTTTATTTTTTTCTTCTTTTTCTCTCTCTCAAATCTGTCAACAGTCTGATATCACAGTTTTATTGTCTCATCCGTATCTGTATTTTCGAAAAAGGGTTATTTTTTCTGAAGATTTACTGAAAAGATCACTTTTTTCGAAGAAATTTCTGAAAACCCACTTATTCCGAAGAAAGTTTTGAAAATCCACTTATTGCGAAGAATTCTCTGAAAAGTTCAATTTTTCTGAAAATTGGTTCTTTTCTGAAAAGATAGCTTATTCCGAAGAATTTCTAAAAATCAGAAGAAGACTCGACTCCACTCAAAACTGATTCAAACAAAACGGTAATCTAACAAGACTCTGACTCCAACTCACACTCGAACAAAACACAACACCTCACTCACTCATTCTGAAACCTCACTCGACTCCCACGACACTCACACGGACCCTCAACCCACATCACATTTTCAACTTCGCCAACATCAACACCCTCTCGAATCAAGACCCTCGACACCATTCACTCAAACCCAACAAGGACTCGACTCAATCACATCAGACTCAGACTAACAACCCTGACTCGATCTCAAAACTCACTCACATCCTCAAGGCACATACAATCCACAGACTCAACTACACTCGACTCACGGCTAACCTCACTCAAATAGACTCAACACTCGAACCAACATCCACCCCCACTCAACCAAACAAAAACCCAGATTCGATAAACTGAACTCCTAGACTCGACTCTACCACAAACGACATCCCTTCGACACAAACTGACTCGAAACATTCTTGTTACATCACCAGACTCAAACAAATTAATGAGAGACTTCAGATTTGTTTCGTTTTACACATGCCTGCTTCGATCTATTGATATCTTGTGCTCGAAAACTTCAAATCATCATTAATTTATCTCAAATGTATAAACCTTCATTGATTTTCAAATTAAAAGCTTGAATAATAACAATTATCGTTATATTCTTTTTTCTTCTAACTTGAATCGAAAAACAATTAATCAAAAACCGACTTGCAAGTGAAAATACCTACCTGAGACCCTTAATAGATCTAGTAGCCGAAATCTTTTTATGTTTTTCTTCATTCGTGGTATGATGAAGTGACAGAGATTGATTTAGATTTGGATTACTTGTTTGTGACTTGGGATAAAGAGAGTGACAGAGGGGTTTTAGAAAAGAGGTTGATTGGTGATTTCGTTTGACTGTGGAGATAATATTGTTTGAGTTAGAGATTTGGATTGGATTTGTTGAGATTGTTGATTGGTGATTTCGTTTGAAAGAGATGAAGGGAGTAGTGAAGAAAAGTTGGGACGGAGATTTTGAGGAGAGAGAGAGAGAGAGATAAAAGAAAGGACCAGTGTTTATAAGTTTTTGAGATGATAAATGTTTTGTGTGTTTTGTGAAGTGAAGTTTATAGGGGGCGGAGTTCACTAGGTGGTGATAAGGGATGTTTGACTGAAAACTAAATAAGTGATTAGTGGTTCTTACACGTCTTATATATTGACTCGGGTATTAAATATTTTTCGCCACGTGTGTACCACTCTACTTACACGTCTCTGTCGTTGACGGAGTTAACAAGGCTACTTTAATTTCTTATTTGATAAATGTTTATTATTCAAGAGATTTTGAGTTCTCTTATTTTGAGTTCTCTTATTTTGACTTAATTTGATTTTGAGTCGAGATTTTGAGTAAACAAGACTCTTAGTCATTGATAAATGTTTATTAAGTGTCGTGTCAAAAAGATGTGTCTCTTATTTGATCATCATTGTTTCGTATTTAAGAGATTTTGAGTTCTCGTGTATTCACACTTAGGGGATTATATTTATTTTTTTATTCTACATACTTATCGTCATTTTTCATCGAATTTCAATGGATTTTTTGAATTCGACATCGAACGAGGGAGAATTGCATCATTTGCAAGACAAAGTTAGAGAAAGTGGCATCACTTCATTTCAAATGTTTTAGTATCATCTAGTTAATCTTTCACGGATTCAAGGAGGGAGCGAATTTGTGACAATCTTTGGTCAAGATCGTCATATATTCATTGAATCGATGTTCATCATCTTGACCCAACTAGCAGAGCAACTCCACAATAAAGACTTTAATCACTCTGCATCTGCACTTGCATATAAGGCTCCTGTGACACAACTCACGCCTTTCCTCCAATTCAATATCATCAAGTCTGAAAGTTCAGTGATTTGCCAATCATTTCTTCGAGATACACATACCGAGCTTCAAGTTTTCCATGGTACACTATTGAAACTTTTGTCATCGGTCTCATCTTCGACTTATGAAAAATCCTGACTTCAGCAAGCGTGTGATAATGGAGTGCGAGATTCTATGATGCAAGAGGAAAATGATCATAAATTGACGCATTGGAGGCTGCTAAAAATTGTAAGGACATGGAATCAATAGTTTAGCATGACACCAGCAACACATCAGGGAATGTTACAGATATCTCTTATGATGACACCATACCAGTTTATGATGAAGAGCCTACACATATGGTCCAATGTAATGTTGTATATGATGTATATGCGGATGAACTAACGCATGTTGAGCATTCCAAACCTATGACAAACATGGGATGAAAAACGATGATAGTTTTATCACTTTAGATTCATCCGATGTGCGTCATAATGGGGGAGAGATTGTTCAGAATGGTATAGTACATCATGATAAATGCTTTATGACTGCTTCGTTAACTGATTCCGATTCCAAGATTAAAGAGCTCGAAACGATCGTAGCTCAGCAATCGAAAGAGCTTGAGGACGCCAAAATTTTCAAAGAAAATGGATAAATTTGAAAAGTATTTTGAAAAACTTGAAAAATCAAACGTTGTTCTTGAACGAAAATTAGATCAAACAGTTCTAGATTCTAAAGCTAAAAAGGATAATCTTTTGAAACAAATTAAGTTGCTAGAATCTAAATTGGCATCCCAAGATAAATTGGTCAAAGAGAATGAGACTTTAAAGGTTCAGGTTCAAGAAAAGGTCTTTGCTATAGCTGCATTGAAAAATTAATTAAGGAAAACTAAAGGAACTAGTGTGGACACTAAGCTTGAAAAACAATCAATCTTGGGGAAACCGCCTACAAATCAGGTTATTCAACAACCGACTGCATTTAGATCTGAGCGATCGCAATCCTCGAGACCGCGGTTTGCCTTCCAAGTTGATATGGTTCATCTTTCTAGACCAGTCACTCTACCTACTAGGGCCAATGTGACTAAAACAGCTTTTGCAAGACCTAATCACATGATTGCCTCTAGTTTCCCTAGACATAGTCCAAAGAACACGTCTCGAACTAGTTCAAATGACGTTCGCCATACATCTGGTCTAAGGGAAGCTAAGCAAAAGACACATGTAAGAGATAACAATGTCAAACATAGTCAGATGCCTTCTAGATTACCCAACACTGCTAACCGTAGCATGTCATCTCCTAGGAGCATCGATCAATCATCTAGGAATTACTCGGACATTAAATATGCTACCTGTAAAACATGTAGGAAATGTGTCTTTAAAACCAATCATGATTCTTGTATCAAGAAATTACTTAATGAGGTGAACTCCCGTGCTAGACTTAAATCCCAGTGGGTCGCTAAAATCAAACCCATTGGTAAAATGTGGCGCCCCACTCGTAGAACTTTCACTCTTATAGGAAACGAGTGCCCTTTAACTAGGATTGTCTCCGATTCTACTAAGACTACTAGGGAGGAAATTGCAAAGGATGATACATCACTTAAGCCTGAACTTAAGGTTTTCTATATAAGGAAACGTTTGCCAACTAAGACAAGTGATTCATCTCCTCAGGTCACCTCTGGCACGAGTAAGGCCAACTGTGAACCCCCACTTGCTTCTAAGATAGATATCGCTATCACATATCAAAGCATGCAAATTCTTAATGAGAATGCATGTACCAAAGTTGATGTTCCAAAAGAACGAAGTGGTCCAATCATTGTATACCGTTCAACTAAGGATACTCTTAGAGTTTGGTTGCTGAAGAAGCAGATATCGGAGAAACAAGTGTCTAAGGGGATTCATGGTTAAGCTTACTATTATGACTTACAGTCACATAACAGACTGTAACTCGCTCTCAAAAGACAGGAAAGTTCATCCCGATGATGACTTATCCTCAAAACGAGAAATTAAATTTTCTCGGACACGAGCTTCCGTTAAAACTATTCAAAGGTTTTAAGCTCGTGTATAAGGACTTATAGTCACATTACAGTCTGTAACTCGATCATCAGAGAAAGGGAAGTTTATCTACGCAACGATAACTTACCCTCAAAACGAGAAATTAAGTTTTCTCGGACACGAGCTTATCTTAAAACCATTCAAAGGTTTTAAGCTCGTGTAAATGGCTCCTCGCTAAATGACAGACGATGACCCGGACTTCAGAGACAGGGAAGTTTATCTACGCAACGATAACTTACCCTCTTAACGAGAAATTAAGTTTTCTTGGACACGAGCTTATCCTAAAACCATTCAAAGGTTTTAAGCTCGTGTATAAGGCTCTTCATTAAATATCAGATGATGACCTGATCTTTAAATAAAGGAAAGTTTATCGCCGATGATAAACTTATCCTCATTAACGAGAAATTAAATTTTCTCGGACACGAGCTTACATTAAAACTATTCAAAAGTTTTAAGCTCGTGTAAATGGCGTATAATTATATTTCAGATTATGCCCCGGACTTCAAAGAAAGGAAAGTTTATCTCCGATGATAAACTTATCCTTACAACGAGAAATTAATTTTTCTCGGGCTTGAGCTAATATTAAAAACATTCGAAGTTTTTAAGCTCATGCACAATGACTTACAGTTAAATTATCAGACTGTAATTCAGACATCAATTGTAGGAAAGCTTATCTTTAAAGATAGCTTATCCTTGTAACGAGAAATTAATTTTTCTTGGTCATGAGCTTGTATTAAAACATTCCAAGTTTTAAGCTCATTAAGAAAAGTGTATCTTTTAAATAAGAGAACTTTTCTTCTTAACGAGAAATTCATCTTTCTCGGTCATGAGCTTTACGTTAAAACATTCAAAGTTTTTCAAGCTCATGAAAACGACTTCTAAGTAAATGTCAACTTAGAACTCGTTCTTCAATTAAAAGGAAAGTTTATCGCCGATGATAAACTTATCCTTACAACGAGAAATTAATTTTTCTTGGGCATGAGCTAATAATAAAAACATTCGAAGTTTTTAAGCTCATGCACAAAGACTTACAGTTAAATATCAGACTGTAACTCGGACTTTAATTTTAGAAAAGCTTATCTTTATTGATAACTTATCCTCGTAATGGGAAATTAATTTTTCTCGGTCATGAGCTTGTAGTAAAACATTCCAGGTTTTTAGCTCATCAAGAAAAGTGTATCTTTTAAATAAGAGAACTTTTCCTCCTAACGAGAAATTCACCTTTCTCGGTCATGAGCTTTACGTTAAAACATTAAAAAGTTTTCAAGCTCATGAAAACGACTTCTAAGTAAATGTCAACTTAGGACTCGTTCTTCAGTTAAAAGGAACGTTTATCGCCGATGATAAACTTATCCTCACAACGGGAAGTTTACATCTTCTCGGACTTGAGCTTGTTTTGTAAGATATTCAACATCTTAAGCTCAAGTAATTGGTTTTCAAAACTTTGAACACAATTTTTCGAGAATTTCTCAAAAGGTTTTTTCTAAATCTTTCAAAATTGTGTGTTCTAAAATGTTTTGATAACAAGAGCATGTCTTCTGGAATCGATAATATTTACGATACTAGAAATGTCATTCAATAATGACACGAGGTTATAAATAAAGTTCGAGCAGAAGTTCAAATGTTTTAAAACATGCTCAAAATGGTTTGCTATTATTTCAGATAGTAACCCGTTTTTCATTCTCAAGTCAAGCATTTCAACGGAAAGCTTTGACTCAACAACGGGAATTAATTTTCTCGGGCATGGTTTATTTTATAACCATGTAAGGGATTGTGTTATAGAATAACACAATCTAACACGAATATATGTACGAGTCAGTGCATTTATTTGTTAAAACAAGAGAAATCTTGTTCTTATGAAGTTATCATCTCCACCAACCATAGCAATTTACAATTGATATCTACATACTCGACGATGCGACTACTCAAACGGAGACTACAACTCTTTCAATAGAACACAGGTCAACAATTGAGGGGGAGCAATTGTCCAGCATTCAGAATCTTTGACGCCGAAAGTGCCAAGTTCACATGTTGGTGTCAAGACAACGATATCAATCATACACATGGAATCAAGAGATAACTTCAGACGTGACGAGGTGACCAACGTTTGTGAACAAGAACCATGTGCTTCTTTCATATGATGTTCTCCATCATTCAGGTCCAACCTCCTAAATCGCTAATCTTGTGAATTCATTATCATATGATCTTTGCACGTGATAAATACCTTACACTTGTGTTTAAAAGGTATTTAATTTACGTTTCAAGTATACCCTCATTAATTTGAGGGGGAGCTTGTGTAATTCTTGAAAATAATTGGATTTGCATTTTTCTTCCCAAATTTTCTTAAAATGATATTAAATCAATTGATATTAAAAACATTGATTGGGTTAATATTTTTAATATGGGGGAGAAAATGTGATTTAATATGGGAAATGATTAATTACAAATGGTTTGACTTAACGTGCTAGCTCATCCCGACATGTGCGAAAGGTTTTCGGATATCGTGGCATATGTTAAGGGGGAGCAAAATGGATTTGCACTTCAAAATGGATTTCATGGTGACATACACTTACCCAAAACATCTCTATTCACGACGGTGAAGATTGTGGTGACAGAAGGATGGTAGGATAGGTTAAAGTCCAATGATTCCTCTAGAACCGGAGGAATCTTCCCAATGACATTCCATAGCTAGAAATAGTAGTCCTTAGGAAAGATGGAGAAAGATTGTGAACGTAGCTGAATGTCGACCAAGTACTTAAGTTAGCACTGGAACAATCACAACAAGGTGCTAGTTATGACGTATTGGTAAGCATTGAAGGGGTTGAAGAATGAAAAAGAATTGTAAAGATAAAGGGTGTAAAGAAAGAAGCCCTCCTTACAACCTTAGGCAGAAACCGGGTCAATACATATGCTATTAAGATCATTGTTTAATGATTCTTAATATTGAAGACAGACATCATGGACCCAGTGATGCAAGGCACAACCCATCTCAGCTAACTCAGATATCTCTTAAAAGATATTTGTTTTAATCACACGGAGACAACACATTATCTATTGATTTATTCACTCCGAATAGATTGGTATTGAAATGGTGGCACTCCTCTCCAGCCTCCAATCACTAAAAATCCAAAATGCACGATTGATTCTAGAGCCATTTGAGATCATCAAATATCACATTAGGACACACTTTCATATTTCCTTGCTTCCTCACACACTGTGAAAAGTAAGAAAGATCTTAAGAGTCCTACGCAAAATCTTCATGATCTTGCCTGAACATCCGAGTAATACGAAAGTATTTACAATGAAGATGGAAATCCTTCTTGAGCGAATATAAAAAAGCTCATGGTAGGTGACTTGTGCGATTCTTTATGAATCAAACTTGTGATAACTGGAAGGCAACTGTGGTTTAATTCTTAAATGATTTTAAACACGTTCTAGGCCTCTACGCAATATCTTAGTGATCTTGCCAGAACACTCAGAGTGATACCTTAGTGTTCACAGTGATGAGTGGAAATCCTTCTAGTGTTAACCTCAAACAGCACTTGGTAGGTAACTTGCAAGATTCTATACGAATCAAGCTCGTGACAACTGGAAAGAAACGATGGTGCGATTCTTAATTGAATTTCACTTGTTCCAGGAACATGAATTGACGGCTTCAAATCATGCGGATATTATTATCCAAATGATTCACTCTTTATGTTCACAGTCAGTTTTGGATGGTCGAATAAAGAGAACGGGTGTACCCGCGAAATCTTGTCAAGGAGGTTCTTAATTGAAACTACCTGCCACAAGTACGATAGTTAATATCGTCCAACGATCTTCGCCGACCGGAGGTAAAATGCTACCGAATTAGAATGAAATGTTCAAGGCCATTTCATCCGTGTATATGTTTTGTTGCTAACTGTCTTATGCAGCGTAACAAGAAGGTGGCATTGCGGTGTACAATCCAGAAGAAGTTGTTACCACATGCTTATATTGTACGCACTTAATACTTCAACAAATTTAAGAAAGTCTAAAAGTCAAGTCTTCCGCTGTATCAAACTCTGAAGCTTTCAAGAATTTATAAAAGTATAAGTATGTGGAACATGAAGTCACGAGGAGGCAAATATCACAAGTGATGAATGCACAAGGTCAAAGCAAGGACACGTGTTCAAGACCAAAGTCAAAGATCTCATCAGCATATTCACAAGAACAAGATCGAAGACTCAAGCATAGTATGCTAGGTTTAAGATTTTGTAAAATGGTGTGACCTCCCTTTGGGGGAGATTATTGGAAATACGTTTTTCCAAGAAAAGTCTCGGTCACATCATTATTAGCATAGATCACGAGTTATAGACTATTTAGGACATTGTAACTTGGAGTGACCTCCCTTTGGGGGAGATTGTTGGAAATACGTTTTTACGTATTTAGAAATGATCGGTCACTCCAATGATATTGGGCTCGTGATCCATTAAGTATACGTATAGCCCATATAGCCCACATGTAGGGTGGGCTATATATACCCTCTCCTAGCATGTTAGGAGGGGTTGCTCATTTTGTATTTTCACTTTTCATTTAATAAACATTAATTTCTCTCTCTACATCTCCTTTCTCTCTCCTTTCTCTCTCTAGTTCATCTTCTTCCTCCTTCCATATCCATCCATCTCAATAGATTAAACCATAGATTGCTAAATCCTAAGAAACTACAATTCTACACACCCATACGCCCCACCTGATAATAATAATATGGCCAAAAGCTGAAGGGACGCCACGAGCTATCACTCCGTCGTGGTGGAGTCATAACACTGGTGCCTCCAGTGTTATGGTTATGGTACCTCCATAACTAGGTGAAACTGGCCATGCATGTATATGGCTTTAGGTATCTAATTAAACATAAGCAATTCAAAAACATATAAAACATATATTGGGAAAATAGTTGGATGCATACAGGAAATCCTAATAAGGAAGAATGTCCATACTGAAAGGACGGAGAATCCGTACCTTGTGTCCAGTGAACGAAGAAGACGAACGGAAGAGAGTCCTACTTCGGTATCACTAATGCTACATAAATACATACGTGTATAAGTATCTGGTTACTGAGTACGTAACTGGTTTTATATCATGTCTTAGCTTGTTTTATATGTTCATGTCATGTTTTACTGATTAAAGCTTTATACTGTGTTTATCATGTATTCTGTCTAGTCTGATTAAGTATTTCTTGTATTTCTTGCATTATTGTACTTGTTGTGTAATAATAAGTAACTTTCTAAAAATAGCAGGTTTCCTAAAATATAAAGTTTTCAAAAATAGAAAGTTTCCAAAAATAGAAAGTTTCCAAAAATAGAAAGTTTACAAAAAAGAAAGTTTCCAAAAATAGAAAGTTTCCAAAAATAGATTTACTGTTTAAACAGATAAGTTTCTAAAAATAGAAAGTTTCCATAAATAGCTTTGATGCCTTAATTAAATAAGTTTCTAAAAATAGAAATAAGCTGGATTATTAAGCTAATCATATAAGCTTAGGTGTTTACTGATTAATATTCTAAGTCATGTAATTAAATAGTATAGTTTATTAATTATTTCATGTAAATTAAATAAACTATAAGTTAAAGTATTTAATTAAATATAACATGATTTAATTAAATAAAGGTAAAAATGCTTAGGTTAAAACATGTATTATTATCTATTAATAATATAACCTAAGTCATGTAAACTAATTAATTATAAGTCATGATTTTAATAATTAATTAATTATATAGTTTAAATAAAATGGTAATTACTTAGGTTAAAATTCATGTATTAATAATAATATTAATAGCCTAAGTCATGTATAAATTAAATTAATCCTGTGCATGTTTTAATTAATTTAATTTAAATTTTGTTAAAATAATTAACCTTGTAAAATAATTACTTGCAAAATAACCCATGAACCGAACGCGTGTTTTAATCTAAACATGTCGTGAACCGGACCGGTTTAACCCATGAAACGGCCAACCAACGCACCCTTGGTCTTGGCTAGCCGCCGGCTAGCAAAAGTTCCCACCGGCTAGCCGGTGGTACCCTAGCTGCCGCGGCCTAAGTTCCCCCTGCTTTCCTTATTTAGCCACCGGCTTAAGCCGATGGTGGTCCTTGTTCTAGCCGAGACCCAACCAAGCCAAAAACACACCCCGACCGAGGTCGGGGTTCCCTTTGTTCCTGCGGTCGAGACACACAACACACACCGAGACCTTGAGGTCTCGGTTGGTGTGAAACAAAAGCAAGTCGAGACCCCCTTGATCTCGGTTCCATGCGTCGGCAAAAAACAAACACCCCTTAAACCCTAATTAATTTACCCCCATGATTTATTAACATGTATTTTACTTGTTTTTAAATAAACCATGATTTCAAGTGTTCTTGATTAAATAAAAACATAAAAAAAGAGGTTTAAGGATTTACCGATTACGTGAAACAAAGGAGAACGATAACACTAACACACTTGCAAGAAATCAATCACCAAAATCAACAAACACACCCATGGTGTGTGTTTATACCCGGCGGCCAAGAAGAACAAGAGAAGAGAAAAGATTTTAGGGTTTCGTTTATTTTCTAATTTTTGTAATTATGAAAATATCTTTTCCCAATTTCTTGTTTTAGTAAAAATTGCATGTGCTTGGCCCTTTTCTTGGGTCTATCCGCGGGTAAGGGGGCCCACATGGGGTAACCCAAATGTTTTTCCGTGTCTAATATTATACTTGTTCTCGTGTTCGTGTTTTACGTGATTTAAATAGTTATCGTTCGTGTCTTATTATATTTACTCATCATCGTAATAAATATACACAAATACGTAATACTAAGCTCGTGATTATTTACGTTCATGATTTCATGTTCGTATGTTCATTATTATAATTATTATTGAAATAATTATCGTGTCTTAATACGTATTAAATACTTATCGTGTTATAACACGTACGTAATACTTATAAATCTTGTTCGTGAAACGTAAACGTGCTATAAAAGGAAAGTTCTAATCATGTACGTACGATCATGAGGGTACTATTTATGGTAAAAGCATGCTGGTTTTACAACTCTCTCCCCCTAAAAAGAATAATTTGTCCCCGAATTATAGATAAAATAAACTAGAAAAGAAGAACATACCCGAATTTAAAATATGAAATGAGGGTAAGAAGCCCAGATAGACTCCTCTGTTTCCCAAGTGGCTTCCCGCTCGGTATGATCCCTCCAAAGGATTTTGACGAATAGAATCGTCTTCCTTCTCATGACTCGTTCTTGTCTGTCAAGAACTCGTTCAGGTTCTTCTATGAAAGTGAGATCTTCACAAATATGTTCTAGTGGATACTGAACCATGTGAAGGGGATGATACTTGTACCCTCTGAGTAAGGACACATGGAAAACATCGTGAACATGAGAAAGCTGCGGAGGTAACGCTAAACGGTAAGATACTTCACCGACTCGTTCAATGACAACAAACGGTCCGATGAATCGAGGACTGAGCTTCCCTTTGATTCCAAAACGTCTAACACCACGTGCCGGCGAAACCTTAAGGAAAACGTGATCTCCTACGTTAAAATGTATGTCCCTACGATGCTTGTCTGCATAACTCTTCTGACGTGACCGTGCTTCTTGCAGTTTCTGCTTAGCTACTGCGACCTTCTCATTAGTCAACTCTATCATTTCTGGTCCTTCAAGTGTTTGCTCACCAACCTGATCCCGGCAGATTAGGGCACGTCACTTTCTGCCATACAACATCTCGAAAGGAGCACACTTAATACTTGCGTGCCAACTGTTGTTGTATGCAAACTCCACCAACCAGATATAATCGTCCCAATCACCCGTCCATTCCAACACACATGACCTCAACATGTCTTCCAATGTCTGAATCATTCGCTCCGACTGCCCGTCTGTTTGAGGATTAAAAGCCGTGCTAAGCTTAAGTTTTGTCCCCTAAGCTTTATGCAGACTTTGCCAAAATCGCAAAGTGAACCGAGGATCTCTGTCTGAGACGATGCTGGATGGAGCACCGTGAAGTCTCATGATCTCCCTCTTATAAGTATCGGCGAGTTTACTGACCGAATCTTCCTTGCGGATCGGTAAGAAATGAGCTGATTTGGTAAATCGATCAACGATAACCCAAATCTCATCGTGCTTCCTCTTTGTCTGTGGAAAACCGGTAACAAAATCCATGGTGATCTTGTCCCACTTCCACTCTGGAATATCTAACGGTTGAAGAAGACCGCCAGATCGCTGATGCTCGATCTTAACCTGCTGGCAGGTAAGACATTTGGAGACGTTAGTCACAACATCCTGTTTCATACCATTCCACCAAAAGTACTGCTTGATGTCATGGTACATCTTGGTCTAACCAGGATGAATAGAGAATGGGGAGCTATGAGCCTCAACTAACATTGCTTCCCGGAGTTCTTGATCATTAGGAACAAAAAGTCTCGTGCCCTGCCATAAGATACCATCTGCGTCTACTCGAAATTCTGCCTGCTTCTCCAAATTCTGAATTATCGCCCAGATTTCTCCATCATCTTTCTGAGCTTCCTTGATCTTAGAGAGTAACTCTGGTTCTACTCTAAGATGAGCCCAGTAACCGTGTTGTCCACGTACCATGATCTCTATGTCTAGTCGCTCCAAGTCTCTTATAATTTTCTCCTCAATTTTAATGCCGTTTATCATTCCGGACTTTCTGCTAAGTGTATCTGCCACTACATTCGCCTTGCCAGGATGATACTGCAGATTAATGTCATAATCCTTTAAGAGCTCTAACCATCTCCTCTGTCTCATGTTCAACTCACGTTGAGTGAAGATATACTTCAAGCTCTTGTGGTCCGCGAAAATGTCACATGATTCTCCATACAAGTAGTGCCTCCATATCTTCAATGCAAACACGACTGCTGCAAGTTCCAAGTCATGCGTAGGGTAATTTTCCTCATAAGGCTTGAGCTGCCGTGAAGCGTACGCGATCACTTTCCCATGTTGCATGAGAACACAGCCAAGTCCCTTACCCGATGCATCACTGTAGATCTGAAATCCACCTGTACCATATGAGAGAGTAAGAATCGGTGCAGATACTAACTTCTACTTTAGGTCAATGGTAGTGCTAACCGGGAAAAGTTCTCCACGAACCTACGGTAATAACCAGCTAAGCCTAGGAAACTACGGACTTCAGTCACTGATGTCGGTTTTGGCCACTTGGTATTTGCCTCAACCTTTGCTGGATCCATCGTGATTCCTTCTGCTGATACCATGTGACGTAAGAATACCACCTTGTCTAACCAGAACTCACACTTGGAGAATTTAGCATACAGTTGCTTATGGCGAATAATATGTAGTATTATACGAAGATGGTCTTCGTGTTCCTCCATGAACTTAGAGAAAATCAGGATGTCGTCAATGAAGACAATGACGAACTTGTCCAAAAATTCATGGAAGATTTTGTTCATCAAATCCATGAACACTGCAGGAGCATTGGTAAGGCCAAATGGCATGGCTACAAATTCGTAGTGGCCATAGCGTGTACAGAAAGCAGTCTTGGTGATGTCCTGCTCCTTAACCCGTAGCTGATGATAGCCCGACCTTAGATCAATCTTGGAGAAATGTTTGGCCCCTTGAAGTTGGTCAAACTGATCATCTATACGTGGTAGTGGATACCTATTCCTGATGGTAATCTTTTTGAGCTCGCGATAGTCTATGCAAAGACGCATACTGCCGTCCTTCTTCTTAACGAATAAGAACGGTGCGCCCCATAGAGATGCGCTCGATCGAATAAAGCCTCGCTCCAAAAATTCTTGCAATTGATCCTTCAGCTCCTTTAACTCTATTGGAGCCATGCGATAAGGAGCCTTGTAAATCGGCTCAACTCCTGGGATGAGCTCGATATTAAATTCTACTTTACGTGCAGGTGGTATGCCCGGAAGTTCTTCTGGAAATACATCTGGAAATTCTAACACTATCGGCTGATTCTGAATTGATGGGGATTCATCATCCATGTCATGAATAGTAGCTGGATAACCCTCACAACCATGTGAAAGTAATGCACGTGCTTGCAGGGTTGATATGATTTGTACAGACCTTTCGGGTACGAACCCGTTGTGAATGTACTCTGGCGCATTAACATCACCGAATATGACTCGATATGAATGGCAGTCTATGGTAGCATGATGCTTGGATAGCCAATCCATACCGAAAATCATGTCAAAATCATTCATGTCCAGCGGAAGTGCATCAACAGAACGAATCTTGTCATTAAACTCTAGGGGAAGGCTCTTGTACACATGGGTTATGCGTATAGAGTCTCTCAAAGGAGTGAAAATACTCAATATATTCTCTAGTGGCATGGGGAGTATCCTAACATTTTTGGCATAAGTAGTAGAAATGACCGAGTGAGTAGCACCCGTATCAAACAGAACACATGCAGCTTGACCATACATATACAAGATTCCAGTGATGGTACCTGTAGACTTGTTGGCCTGATCGCGAGATGTCGTGTAAATGCGTCCACTGGTAGGAGGCGGCTTGGTATCAGCATGTCCTGATGTACCCTCCATCTCGCCCTTGCGGCAATCCTTCATGCGATGGCCAGGAATACCACACTTGTAGCATGCGTCGCTATCGCAGCGACATGGCCCTGGGTGCCTACGGTGGTAAGTAGAGCAAAGAGGATGAGTATATCCTCCAGCAGGTGTCCTGACTGGCTGAGAGCCTGATAAGAACAATATACATGAGACATGGTAAAAGAAAGTACAAAGGACAGTGCGGATAAATCGTAAGATGGAATACCAGTGATAGCTGGACAGTTAGGCTGTGAACCTCTCTGGTTCTGGTCCCTTCTGTAACCCTGATTCCTGGTATAAGATTTGCTAATGTGTCTGAATTAAGAATTATAGCATGTAATCATAAGAAAATGAGTAAGTATAAGGACCTGCTGCTGTTGGAGTGTCCAGCGTTGTTACGGTAATTATCATTACCGCCACGTCTATCCGTAGCAGAACGGTCGTGAATCTGACCGTTTCCCTTGGGCTGAGTAGGCTGATGCTGAGTAGCCGGCTGAGACCGGTCCCCAGTCTTCTGCCTGGAAGATACTGTTTAAAGAGATGAAATATTGACATATACTGAAAGAATACGGATTGGTCACCGTTGAATACGAATGTTTACCTCTTATCGGGTCTCTCTGCTTCCCCGAACTCATCTCTTTCCTGCAGCATCTCCAGCTTACGTGCTGCATCGGCCACTTGTGCTACCGTGTTGAATGTAACACACACCAAGTTGTTTGCGAACGATGTACGAAGAGCCCACCTGAAGTGGTGTGCTTGCTCTTCAGGAGTACCTGCTGCTGCACCAAGGAAACTAGCCAAGCGAAGACAGCGCTGCATGAAATCGTTGCTATTCTCCCCAGCTCTCTGTCGGATTCCATGGTACTCTCTCTTAAGCTTGTCTTGCTCGGCCTTGGGAAAGAAATGTCCCATCACCAAATCCCTGAACTAAGCCCAAGTCAAACCAGCCACCCGATTATCACCTCCTTCAGACTGCTTTAGTGCCATCCACCATGATAGTACATCACCTTCGAATCTGTAGCAAGCCAACCTCGACTTGAAGACAGGGTCACAGCCTATAGCATTGCTCAATGTGAGCCAACCAGCTTTCAGCTTCACTGGGGCTATCTGTTCTCTCGAAAGCTCGAGGGCGGAGCTTATTGAATCTCTCCAACCATGTGACCAATGTTGCTGGAGGAGGAGGAGGTACTGGGTGTTGTTGCTGGTTGTTGGCAGCCTGAACCTCAGCCCTGATTTCGTTCCTCAGCTGAGGAAGCATAGGTTGCATTGCAGCTTGGATTGCTACATTGAGTTGTACCTGCTCGCGTGCGAGAACCATCTGACAGTATAACATAAAATACATGATTAAACTGATCAAAACATAAACTATATACATGAAAAAAAATTTATACCAATAAATCATGAGAAAAATTTTATGTAGGAAAACTAGTACATGAATGCATGATGCAGTTTTATGAAAACTTTTGTATGCGCGAGAGTGAACGCCTATGGTCAGTTCACTCAAAACAAAAGACATGGCGAGGGGACGCCAATGGGTCGGTCCTAAATTCAAAAGTTTCGATAAAAGCACATGTGACTAAATAGGGCCAGTCCTGTACCAACCATTACTTAGTCATAAACCTGCGACAATGACATATATATGTATGCATGAAAATGATGAATGCATGAAAACCGACTGTCAGTTCTAGCAAGACAATAGTGACTACCGACTAATCACAGGTCGTGTTTTGAGAGCCTACAGGTCGAAGCCTTGGCTCTGATACCATAATTGTAACACCCCATTTTGATAAATGGAATTTCACGCGTGATTATGGCGTGTCATCAAAGCATATAAGGATAATGTATTAAACATCACATGACCATAAAGGAAATACCGGAATCAAACATCGGTACCCCAAAAGTAGAACTCATCACACACAAACATAAGTACTATAAATGAAAAGGACTAAACAATGTCTATGGAAATGAGTATCAAAGTATAAAGAAATGCATAAAGTAAAGAAGGCTAGGAAGCTTCCAATCCATATGCACGTATGCTTAAAGTCTACGAGCGTCCTTGAGTACCTGCCGTTTTAGGAACATGAAAGGAAAACGGCTGAGCATAACGCTCAGTGCACGGATATACAAGTAAAGCATGAATAATATAAGCATAAGCATGAAGCAGTGGAAAAGACTAAGTCCTAAATAACCTGGTATATCTTAGTAAAACTAGTTTTATAGTTTGAAAAGCCTTATGTTTATATTATAAAAACTGTTTAACATGTTTACCATTAGCCAATATAGGTCATGAATTATCAACGTGCATGAATACTTGGAGGGGTGACATCGTCATGCAAATTAGAGGGACTGCCTCTAATTTAATATACTGGTTTGGGATCAGCTCATTGTGAAGGATGCAAGGCACACACCACATTCACCTAAATAATCTACTGAAAACATGTAAACTAGAATGCACCCATATGCCCCACCTGATAATAATAATATGGCCAAAAGCTGAAGGGACGCCACGAGCTATCACTCCGTCGTGGTGGAGTCATAACACTGGTGCCTCCAGTGTTATGGTTATGGTACCTCCATAACTAGGTGAAACTGGTCATGCATGTATATGGCTTTAGGTATCTAATTAAACATAAGCAATTCAAAAATATATAAAGCATATACTAGGAAAATAGTTGGCTGCATACGGGAAATCCTAATAAGGAAGAATGTCCATACTGAAAGGACGGAGAATCTGTACCTTGTGTCCAGTGAACGAAGAAGACGAACGGAAGAGAGTCCTACTTCGGTATCACTAATGCTACATAAATACATACGCATATAAGTATCTGACTATTGAGTACGTAACTGGTTTCATATCATGTCTTAGCTTGTTTTATATGTTCATGTCATGTTTTACTGATTAAAGCTTTATACTGTGTTTATCTTGTATTCTGTCTATTCTGATTAAGTGTTTCTTGTATTTCTTGTATTATTATACTTGTTGTGTAATAATAAGTAACTTTCTAAAAATAGCAGGTTTCCTAAAATATAAAGTTTCCAAAATTAGAAAATTTCCAAATATAGAAAGTTTCCAAAAATAGAAAGTTTCCAAAAATAGATTTACTGCTTAAAATAGATAAGTTTCTAAAAATAGAAAGTTTTCATAAATAGCTTTGCTGCCTTAACTAAATAAGTTTCTAAAAATAGAAAGTTTCCATAAATAGAAATAAGTTGGATTATTAAGCTATTTATATAAGCTTAGGTGTTTACTGATTAATATTCTAAGTCATGTAATTAAATAGTATAGTTTATTAATTATTTCATGTAAATTAAATAAACTATAAGTTAAAGTATTTAATTAAATATAACATGATTTAATTAAATAAAGGTAAAAATACTTAGGTTAAAACATGTATTATTATGTATTAATAATATAACCTAAGTCATGTAAATTAATTAATGGTAATTACCTAGGTTAAAATTCATGTATTAATAATAATATTAGTAACCTAAGTCATGTATAAATTAAATTAATCATGTGCATATGTTAATTAATTTAACTTAAATCTTGTTAAAATAACTCACCTTGTAAAATAATTACTTGCAAAATAACCCATGAACCGAACCCGTGTTTTAATCTAAACATGTCGTGAACCGGACCGGATTAACCCCATGAACTGGCTAACCAACGCACCCTTGGTCTTGGCTAGCCGCCGGCTAGCAAAAGTTCCCACCGGCTAGCCGGTGGTACCCCAGCCGCCGCGGCCTAAGTTCCCCCTGCTTTCCTTATTTAGCCACCGGCTTAAGCCGGTGGTGGTCCTTGTTCTAGCCGAGACCCAACCAAGCCAAAAACACACCCCGACCGAGGTCGGGGTTCCCTTTGTTCCTGCGGCCGAGACACACAACACACACCGAGACCTTGAGGTCTCGGTTGGTGTGAAACAAAAGCAAGCCGAGACCCCCTTGGTCTCAGTTCCATGCGTCGGCCAAAAACAAACACCCCTTAAACCCTAATTAATTTACCCCCATGATTTATTAACATGTATTTTACTTGTTTTTAAATAAACCATGATTACATGTGTTCTTGATTAAATAAAAACATAAAGAAAAAGAGGTTTAAGGATTTACCGATTACGTGAAACAAAGGAGAACGATAACACTAACACACTTGCAAGAAATCAATCACCAAAATCAACAAACACACCCTTGGTGTGTGTTTATACCCGGCGGCCAAGAAGAACAAGAGAAGAGAAAATATTTTAGGGTTTAGTTTATTTTCTAATTTTTTGTAATTATGAAAATATCTTTTCCTAATTTCTTGTTTTAGTAAAAATTGCATGGGCTTGCCCCTTTTCTTGTGTCTAGCCGCGGGTAAGGGGGCCCACATGGGGTAACCCAAGTGTTTTTCCGTGTCTAATATTATACTTGTTCTCGTGTTCTTGTTTTACGTGATTTAAATAGTTATCGTTCGTGTCTTATTATATTTATTCATGATCGTAATAAATATACATAAATACGTAATACTAAGCTCGTGATTATTTACGTTCATGATTTTATGTTCGTATGTTCGTGATTATAATTATTATTTAAATAATTATCGTGTCTTAATACGTATTAAATACTTATCGTGTTATAACACGTACGTAATACTTATAAATCTTGTTCGTGAAACGTAACCGTGCTATAAAAGGAAAGTTCTAATCATGTACGTACGATCATAAGGGTACTATTCATGGTAAAAGCATGCGGGTTTTTCAATTCACATCAAATGAATTCACACAATACTGCAAAGAAAATGGCATAGCACGACAACTCACCGCTCCTTACTCACCACAACAAAATAGAGTAGTAGAAAGACGTAATAGGACAATTATGTCTACTACAAGATGTATGATGAAAGCAACAAAAGTACCTCAAAACTTTTGGGCTGAAGCTGTTAGACACGCTATATACATCTTAAATAAAGTTCCTACGAAGGCACTTGAAGACATCACTCCATACGAAGCCATTAACAAAAGGAAACCAAACCTAGAAAACTTAAAAGTTTTTAGATGCATAGCATATGCAAAATTACCATCACAACACTTAACAAAGTTGGAAGACTTAAGCACAAAGTTGGTTTACCTTGGAAACGAATATGGATCAAAAGACTTTAGATTATTTGATCCAATAACACGAAGAATATGTGTTAGTAGAGATGTAAAGTTTAAAGAGGATGAGACATGGGATTGGAGCGAATACTTAGAAATTATAACAATGACGACCCCGAATGGACATAATTTTAGATTGAAAACCTTGAATGTCATGATCAAGAAAATCAACCAAATAAAGACGAAGGTTTTCTCAATAATGAAAATGGATACGATTCGCCACAACCAGACTCACCCACTCACTCTCTAACACCTCACACACCATCTACAAGGTCATTTCAAGTAAATTCCCAACACACACCCAACAATTCGGCTCAGTCATTCTATCAAAGCGATGTTGAATCAATATCAACATCAAATACACATCCAAACTTTGATCATACACCAGTAAAAGGTTTTAGAACCTTGAATGACTTTTACAAAAATACTGAGGAATTATACCTAGCTGAAGATGAACTCAAGAACTACAAAGAAGCATCAAACGACCAAAATTAGATAGAGGCAATGAAAGCTGAATTATATTCCATCAACAAGAAAAACACATGGGAACTCACTACCCTCCCAAAAGGTCACAAAGCAATCGGTTTGAAATGGGTATTCAAAACAAAGAAAGATGCTAATGGAAATATAATCACGCATATGGCTTGATTAGTAGCAAAAGGATACATACAAGAGCATGACATAGACTTCGAAGAAGTATATGCACCAGTTGCAAGGATGGAAACTATCTGTCTATTACTAGCCATCGTTGCCAACAACAAATTGGAAGTACATCACTTGGACGTAAAATCTGCATTTCTACATGGAGATTTAAAGGAAGAAGTGTATGTAGCACAACCTGAAGGATTCACAAAGAAAAGAAGTGACGGAAAAGTCTACAGACTTATAAAAGCCTTATACGGATTAAGACAAGCACCACGTACATGGAATATAAAATTAGACAACACCTTGAAGTCATTAGAGTTCAAGAAATGTGCACTGGAACAAGCTATCTACACAAAGGCATCAAGAGACTCACTATTACTAGTAGGAGTCTATTTAGATGATCTTATCATCACTGGAATGCCAAAGAAAGAGATAGACAAGTTTAAAGCTCAAATGGAAGAAAAATTCGAAATGAGTGACTTAGGCTTATTAGCTTACTATCTCGGAATTGAAGTCACTCAAGCAAATGGTGACATATCAATAAAGCAGTCAACGTACGCGACCAAGATCTTAAAAGAAGTTGGAATGTTAGAAAGCAACGAGACAGTTAAACCTATGGACCCTGGAACAAGACTAACAAAGAATACCGAAGGAACATTGGTTAACACAACTGAATATCGAAGCTTAATCGGATGTTTAAGATATCTGCTTCACACAAGACCCGACTTAAGTTATTCCGTTGGATTGATTAGTCGTTTCATGCAAGAACCAAAGGAGCAACATATGAAAGCTATAAAGAAAGTACTACGTTATGTGAAGGGAACTAAAGACTATGGCATAATCTACAAGCATAAAAAAGATAACAAGATTCAAGGATTTAGCGACAGTAGCTATGAAGTTAATACTCAAGAAGGCAAAGGAACAACTGGCATCATATTCTACTATGGTGACTCACCAATTAGGTGGAGCACACAAAAGCAAGCTACCGTGGCACTATCATCATGCGATTCAGAATTCATCGCAACAACAGCAACAACAACTCAAGCATTATGGCTCAAAAGACTCCTAAGCAGACTTACACATAAAGAAGAAGAAAGAATCACGATAATGGTTGACAACAAATCAGCTATCGCATTAATGAAGAACCCATTTTTTCACGGAAGAAGCAAGCACATTAACACGAAGGGAATACACAACTCTTTCAATAGATCACAGAAGAGGAAATCGCAATGCATCTTGATGGCCTTTTTATTGATTTTGACGGTACCACTTCATCAGACAATGCGTTGAAAGGAACGACATTCAAGTAGAATTCGTAAGTGGAGAATATCAAAAGGCTGACATGCTCACGAAAGCACTACCAAAGATCAAGTTTCTAGTAATGAGACAACTCATCGGACTCAAGGATCTGCACTACAGTGTCTACGATTAGAGGTGAGAATAATAGGCCTGGTCCGGTTGCAACAAGAATCGACCCAATGGGCCTAAGTATAATCCTGCGCGCTGTAATTTTAGGACATATAGAAAACGGTTATTTTAGTAAACATCACAACGTTTACTTTTTGTAAAACGTTGCGACTATTAGTCGAAGCACCGGTTACATGTATATATAGTTTATGATTTACTCATTGAAAAGATGATGATACATTTGTAATTGTAACGATTAATACAAAGTTAGTTTCGGTATATTTGAATTGCAAAGAACGATCCAGTGCTTGTTTCTCCAACAGTTGCATAATAAGACGACATGTGTACATGACCTCAATTCCAGCACGAAAGAGACCATGGAAGAATTAAAAAACGATGTTAGGAACCTTAGCTCCAAATCTACTTTGGAGAGGCCATTTCAATGGGACATAAGCGAATATAAAAAAGAGCCCATTGGTCTATGTAGCGCATATCAGTCAATTTGTTCCAGAATGGTGATATAATGGATATGAATACCTTAAACAAGAAGCCATTAGTAACTTTATGCAGGGAGGCATTCAGAGCGTTTCAGTATGGGCGGTTTGCTCATTTGATAGCTAGTTCAGCCAATATAGTTCCAACCCGGTCATGTGGAATCGGTCCACATAGTTGTCTTTGACTTCTGCAAAGGAAGTCAACGGGCTGTGGTGGTAGAATCACTGACAAAAGCAAGTAACCCAAACTTTTAGGTTTGAACTGTCTAAGGTAGTATAGCTCCCAAATGGTGCAAAGGAATGGATGGGTAGGGAAAGACTAGTAAAGTAGCGAAAGCCACAAATGATGATCATAACAATTGGTAATGGTGAAACCGTCTTTTCTGGTATGAAAAGCTGAAGTTAGAAATCATAATAAACCAACAATTTTTTTTGACAAACTAATAGATATTCATTCAACAAGCAAGATTATCACAATTATAAAACGAGAGTTTAAGTTGACTTAAATTAAAATTAAAGACACATACGAACCTATGTGATACTAGGCTCGTATCAGTTCAGTTTAGAACGTAAGTGTAGACACTCAAAAAGCTCACTTCTAGACTTATAAACCACCAACCAAATTCCATATTTGGCTAAGATCATAACAAAAACTAAAAAACGCTGAGGCTTGATGCTTTCTTCATCTTTGTATTGTTGTGGTCAACATCATCTCCGCGTCGTTTTCGTTCCATCTTCTTTTTGTTCATCATCTCCTCTTTTTGCGGCTTTCTTCATCTTTTTGTTGTTGTCGTCAAAGATCATCTCTGTTTCGTTCTCGTTTCATGTTCTCTCTTGCTGCTTTCTTCTTCTTCTTCTTGTCATTATCATCATCTTCCTTTCACCTTCTTCTTTTTCTTCTTCTACTTCTCGTCTTCCTTCTTCTTCATCGTCTCCAATTCTACTGAAATTTTGGCAAAATAATGCTTGCGGAAACGTTTCGCTTTTTACTTCATATATAAGAGAGTTGTAAGCATCATCTCCGATTCGCTCATGTTCTTTCCTTTCCGGTATTTTCTGATACAACTCATCGCAAAAGTATTCCCTATTGTTTTTGTAGGGATTAAATTCCGTTTCGTACACGTAGGGTGTGTTCAACGACAACCCCCACCCTCTACTTGTGTCAACTGTTACTTGGAAGCTACGTAGTAATAACTAAAAGTCTAACATAAATACCAAACAAAATACATAATCTAATTCAAATGTTTTTCATATTACTTTGTGATTATATACACTGACAGTTTACACAAGGGGAGTACCCTGAACAAATTCTGTAAAGGCCAAACCAACTAAACCTAACATAGCAAATCTACCATTCCACAACTCAGCATCTGAAGTCATTAAACCATTTGACTTTGTCTCAGCTCTTACTCCTTGGAACAAAGGTACCAACGAAGCCAGCGTCAATACAACACTTGTCCCAACAAACACGGTTACCCCACCGTTCGAAACTTGAGTAAACAAGTCTTGGCCATTAGTCAACTCTACAGCCAATGCTGATACAAACCCAATCATGGCTAACCTTCCATTGATTCTTTCTGGTGCTGGCCCACTGAATGCTAGCAAGTCTGAAAACTTTGTGCTGACTTTAGGAGCTGGTGGTGGGGTTGAGCTCATTTGTGGTGGTGTTGGGATGGCTGCTGATGGTGGTTTGATGTCATCTTGTGGTTGTGACATGCATTTGATGGTTCTAAAAGTGGCAGTGGTCTTTTTGTGGAATTGGGTGGTTGTGAGGCTTGCTGAGAACACTGAAGAAGCTGCCATGGTCTTGGAGATGAGATTGTTAAGGTGGTTTGTTGAATATTTATAGGAAACGTGTGTGTGTTTTGTGAGTGAGTGTTATGTATGTTTATAACCTATTTATATCGAAGTGATATAGTGACTGAAGGCAAAAGGTTTGGAATGTCGGGTAACAATTTAGTTGGCCACGTTAGTTGATTTCGGGATTTTGTCACGTGGCTATCAAAGTGGCCGATGAGAAGATGTTGTGGTGAAACTAGCAGCTATGTGTTTCATTAATTGTGGTTGGGTGTATTTTCATATTCTGGAAGATCAGGTTACATTGTTGTTGCTATACAAAAAGGGCTAGCGGCGCAGCTTGTTGCTCGTTTGCCTTCTCCTAATATGTAAATCTAATATTTGATTTAAAAAAAAAATATACTTTTGGTTTTTCATCTATGTCCTCAACGTGTTCCAAGCCAGGTCTTTACGATTGAGCATTGAGATGACTAACTCTTAAAACAATGAAACAACTTAGCCGAGTGGATAAAGGTATCAAACTTATAAGAAATTGTTGGTTAACAGCCTATTTAAATGGGGGTTTAATGACCACATTTGACATCTCGATAAATACCGATCTAAGAGCACAGGAGTCGTCATGTCATATAGTCGCCAAAAAGTGGTGCCACATCAGCAAAGTGAGTTATGAATTATAACACCAGAATTGCTATGATACTAGTTTTTAGGAGTTTTTTTCTAGTGTCATAGGATTGTTTTTAAACTTATAAAAACATATTTATATAAACTTAAATTCATTGATTTAAAACATTACATAAATATAAAACATTACATAAAAAATTAAATATTACATAAAAACGAATACACAAATCATTTAAAACGAAAGTCTCCCGGATAAGTTTTCAAAACATCCCAACAATGAAGATGTTTAAACCGACGGCACATATTCTGAGCTTCATAATCACGAATGGCATTATTAATTAAATCCTCATCAGTTTCTCCAGTTAGTCGTGTACGATTTGCTTTGTTGTAACATTCAGCAAACCTACCCACGGTGAGCATTAGGGACTTCCATTTCCCATGTATGCTATCGTACGTTCGTTTCTTCAGATCATCTAATTGGTCTTTCATTTTTTGCAAAATCTCAGCCCAAAAACTACGAGAATCTGTTGGGTTACCTGTCACATTGTTTTTGACAACAAAGTTTTAAGCGCGACACAACGCTATTTCTTCCTCGGGAGTCCATATTACCATCGCCATTGGAAACCAACTAAGCTAGCTCAGTTGGCCACCAAAGGTAACCTTGGGGAGGTATTCTTGGGGAGGTCTCAAGTTCGAGTCTCACCAAGAACCTTTAGGGGCCGAATTAAAAAGAAGCAGGAGTATGGTTTATCCCCTAAGGAGAAGGTTCGAGGCTTGCATATGGCCCAATAGGATGTTACTGTAGGCTCGAATCACTAACTAATAACTCGCCGTTAAAAAAACCCCGGCGCCATTGAAGATGTGAAAGAAGATGATTTATTATGTGTTTATGGAAGAAGATGTAGAAAAAATGAAATAGAATTTTGGGGGTTTCTTTTTTAAATTCAAAAACTCAAACGTTAACATGTCCGTTGCATTCAAATTTTTTCAAAAAAAAAGAAGAGAAAAGTAAACTGCATGGGTGGGCTGGTGCCAACGACGCGAGCCGCTTGGCGTCAGTCCACGAAGTCCTACGCTAAAGAAATTTGCCGCGCCAAGGCTTGGCGCCAGGCAACCAAACCACGACTCCACGTGCTCTAAATGATGGTTCAAATTCCGTTAAAATTTAAGAGTTGAAATTATGGTCGTTTATTAACCAAGTTTTTCTAATAAATCTTTAAATGTTTTATTCTTTCGACTTATGATCGTGAATTAAACTGACTTCAAACTCTAACCAACTCAAACGAAACCATGTTTTTAAAACAACAAAATCCGTTTGTATTCTGTAAGATGATCTAGCCTATTTTGACGGAGGTCTTACTAGCCTCCCGTAACTGTTACATTCTCTAATCTCAGATCGTGCACGCATCTACGCCATAGCTTAATGTCTGTGGATGCATGGCTGGCGCGGGATAAAGTGGTTTCTAGACTCATTTAGTCGTATTACATAACATAGATCAAGTGAGTTGTGAGGCCACTGGCTTTTGTAGTGCGGTGTATTCACATTGCGGCACAGCTATGGCTGCCTACAAACTAAGTATGCTCGATTTATAAAAATCAGAGTCTAGGAGTCTTCTCTTTGAGGCCATTACAACAAATTGCTTGATTTTTCACACTTATTGTAACACTTGTTCACATTTTAAAATGTATAAATTTGAAAAATTCACTCTTTCATTAGTGTTCTTTGTGTGAAAAAATTGAGTGTAACAAATAACTTCACACTTTTAAGTGTGAAGATATTTAATGCTTCACACATAAAAGTGTGAACTTTATAATATTTCACACTCTTATGTGTGAACATTCTAACACTTCACACTTTTTAATATTTCGCACTTACAAATGTGATTATTTACAAATAAAGTTCACACTTTTTAAAGTGCGAAGGAAAAAGTGTGAACGAACCTTAAATTTGTTGTAGTGAGGCGATTGGTGCGGAGAAACACCTACCATGTAAGTCTATTCGATTTTAAAGATCTTTAACAAAAAACAAGAATCAAAATGATTCAACCAACCTCCCCTTATTTTTTTTATTAACTGCGTCAGGATATCACTTCAAATGTGATACCTAGCTTTTTGATCAAACATACAAAACAAGAAGAAAGAAAGAAATACAACCAGATGTGTATCAGTGATCTTACAAGCAAGATCAATGTACACTAATCAGTTTGAACAAACTAGTAACAAACTCAAGATCGTATCAACAATGGCGATCATAACAATGTGAGAGAGAAAACAAGTAAAACGATTAACCCTAACTAGCTAGTATGCGATGTATATATAGCCCAAGAGTCAACAGTGTCTTTCACCTTCCAAACTTGGCACATATGACCCCTACACTTCCATAAATAGCAAAATAGCACAAAATAATGTATATAAAGTAAAAAACTTACCTTACTTACCCTTGAAGATAAAACACATTGACAAACTCAGCTTATACTTTTAATACCCCCTCTTAAGTTGAGTTTTGGTACAAGTCAATAAGCTTCAGTTTCTCACAAAACCATTTATGATCTTTGATAGATAATCCCTTAGTGAATAAGTCAGCTATATTATCTTCAGATTTGATTTTACAAGTTTTAATCAATCCTGCTGAAACTTTTTCTCTAAGGAAGTATAAATCTATTTCAAAGTGTTTTGTTCTCTCATGGAACACAGGATTACCTGCAATTTGAATTGCAGAACTACTATCACAGCTGATAGGCACAGGTAGAGTAATATCAACCTTAAGATCTTTCATGATCTTAAGGATCCACATGATTTCACAAGTAACACTGTTGATAGCTCTATATTCAGCTTCAGCTGAAGATTTAGCTATAACAGATTGCTTCTTGCTTTTCCATGATACAAGATTTTCACCTAGATAAACTGTATATCCAGTAACAGATTTTCTAGTTATCTTACACTTAGCCCAATCTGAATCAACAAAAGCATTAAGATTTAAACAATTATGCTTCTTAAAAGATATACCAGTTCCAGGTGAATTTTTAAGATATCTAAGCACATGAAAAGCAAGTTTGAGATGTGATTTATAAGGAGCATGCATAAACTGACTTAGACAATGTACTGCATAAGCAATATCTTGTCTAGTCAGAGTAAGATATATATAAATCAACTTGCCAACAATTTTCTGATAACAAGTTTTATTATCAAGAATAACACCCTCTTCACTATCAACAACAACTTTCTTTTTATTAGAAGGATCAGGAATAAGAGATTTAGCTGGCTTACAAGCTAGCATACAATATTCAGAGAGCAATTCAAGGCAATATTTCCTTTGATTAAGACATAGACCAGAATCAGTATCAAGAACTTCAATGCCTAAAAAATATTTGAGTTTTCCAAGATCTTTTATTTTAAATTTAGAACTCGAATACTTTTTAAAGTCATTAATCATACTATCATTATTTCCAGTTATAATGATATCATCCACATAAACTAATACGACTACAAATGCCTCATTCTCAGTCTTAGTAAACAATGACACATCACTTTTACTTTGACTAAAACCATTATCAGTTAATACACTAGTGAGTTTTTCATTCCATTTTCTAGGTGCCTGTTTTAATCCATATAAAGATTTAGTCAACTTACACACCTTGTTAGAGTTTGAACCATATCCTTCAGGAAGATTCATATAAATTTCTTCATCTAAATCTCCATAAAGGAATGCATTGTTAACATCTAACTGATATACTGGCCAATTATTATGCACAGCCACAGAAAGAAGACATCTAACAGTCACAATTTTAACAACAGGAGAGAAAGTCTCTTCATAATCTATGCCTTCTTTCTGACTAAACCCTTTAGCCACAACCCTGGCTTTAAACCTTTCTACATCTCCACTAGACTTGTATTTTACTTTCCACAATAATTTACAAGCTACAGGTTTTCTACCAAGAGGTAAATCAACAATAACCCATGTATTATTTCTATTAAGAGCTTCCATCTCTTCATTCATTGCCTCAACCCATCTAGGGTCTTTGGCAGCCTCATCATAAGATTTAGGTTCATGATATTTATTCAGGTTATTAGAGAACACAAAGTTATGCATAAACAAATTAGTATAACTCACAACAGTATTGATATCATACTTAACTCTTTTATCAAGCACATAGTTATCAAATTTAGCATGAACTTTATGTGGTCTAGTTGACCTTCTTAACTCAGATCTTTCTGGACTGTTTTGAAAAAGCTGATTAAATTCTATAAATTTCTCACCCTCAGATTCATAATCATCATCATTTAGGGCAGCATTTTGATCTATAGGACTAGCCTCACTACTGCCTAGACCACTCATGTTTCCAACACTATGATTCTTATCACTCATAGAGTCTGACTCCTGAGAGTGACTGGTAATAATGGAAGTAGTATCAGTAGACACTTTATCAGCTAAGTTAGATCTATTTGAAATGCTACCTCTATTTCCTAAGTTTACATCTCTCACTTCATCATAGGAATCATCAGACTTGTCTGCTACTAGATCAAAAATATTTAAACTACTTATACCTTGCTCTTCAAAAACTAAATCACCTTTACAACCATCATTTTTGAAAGGGAACACTGTTTCATAAAATTTTGCATCCCTAGAAAACAACACAGTTTTAGACTAAAGACTAAAAGTTTATAACCTTTTTTAGTAAAGGAATATCCAATAAAAACATACTTTTCACTCCTAGCAGCAAACTTATCCATATTATTAAGAACAGTACTAAAACACAGACACCCAAAAGTTTTAAAATGACAGATATTAGGTTCAAGGTTATATATCATTTCATAAGGACTTTTTCCAGAGAGAACTGAGCTAGGAATCCTGTTAATGAGATAAATAGCAGTAAGAACACATTTAGGCCACATATTCAAAGGTAATCCCCCCTGAAACATAAGAGCTCTTGCAACATTAAGCAAGTGCCTATGTTTCCTTTCTGCTATACCATTCTGTTGTGGAGTATACACACAAGTAGTTTGATGTATCATGCCTTTACTTTTAACAAATGTTTCAAAATTATGATTTATAAATTCAGATCCATTATCACTTCTGAAAACCTTAATAGACACATCAAACTGTGTTTTTATGAGATTATAAAACTCAACAATTTTATTAAAAACTTCATTTTTCCCTTTGAGCATGTACAACCACACAGCACTAGTATAGTCATCAACCACAGTAAGAAAATATCTATAACCATCTCTACTCTTAACCTTATATAGACCCCAAACATCTAAGTGAACAATATCTCCCAAGGACTTGGTTTTATGTTCACTTAAAGGAAAAGGATCCCTTGTCTGTTTAGCCTTATGGCAAACATCACAAGGTTGAACATCATTAGTGGACTCAATTTGAATTTTATTTTTTAAGATAACTAAAACTTGGTAAGAAGGATGACCAAGTCTGTTATGCCAAATACATTTAGACAACAGCAAGTAGTTATAGAACTATTAACAAATTTCCTACCTGAATCAAACAAATAGAGACCATTGCTTTCACTACCAGTCCCAGAAGGGACTTTTGAAGAGAATTCTGAACAAAACATCTTGCCTCAGTAAATGACACAACAAATTTATCATCTTTGGCCAACTTATGAACAGATATAAGGCTAACCTTGTAGCCTGGAACAACCAACACATTTTCAACACAATTTTATCAGAAAGTTTATAATTTCCAATATGTTTAACATGTTCAACAGTTCCATTAGGGTGAGACACATATATATTCAATTTAGAAACATCAATTACATCATATAAGTGAGTTGTAGAAAATGTCATGTGTTGAGATGCTCCAGAATCAAAGATCCACCCAATATATGTACTATAAGTACTTATATTAGAGTTATAGTTAAAAAATCTACAAGTAACAAAACTGATTATGTGATTAGACCCATAAACCATACCTGCAGCACAAGACTGCACATCACCAGTATCAGCCTTAGAGCCAATTAAAGCCATAAGCCTATTAATTTGATCAGCAGTAAAGGGAAGAGAGTTCCCAGATCCCTGATCAACACTATTACCAGAGCTAGATGCATTATTAGAAACATTAGATCCTCCAGGATTTCTTTTCTTGAAACCTGGAGGATATCCATTAAGCTCAAAGCATCTGTCTTTGGTATGACCATTCATATTACAATGAGTGCAAACAAATTTATTATTGTTTCTATTAGAACCTCTGCTTTGATTATTTCTATTATTAGACCAATTATTAGGTTTAACCACAAAAGCAGTAGCAGTATTCTTATCATTACCATTATGGACATGACTATTCTTATGAGACTTAACCCTTGACAAAGTAGCAAAAGCAGATTTAACATCTCGCAAAGGGTCAGCACTTAACAATTGACTCCTAACAACACTGAAAGTGTCATCAAGACCCATGAGGAACTGCATAAGCCTCATAAGAGCATTATGGCTCTTCATTTGAGGAGCACCATCATAATTACAAGAAGGAAGATTGACAAGGGAGTCAAACTGCCTCCATAAGCTATTGTAATTATGATAATACTCAGATAAAGAAGACCCAGATTGAGTGAGAGAGCAAATTTTAAAATGCAAATTATAGATAACAGATCCATCTATTTTATCATATGTTTCTTTAAACTCATCCCACACATCTTTAGCACTTTTAGAAAAAATTTGTCCTTGATATAACTCAAAAGAGACACATCCAAGAATCCAAGATAAAACCACAACATTACATCTATCCCATTGATCAGCCAAAACAATATCATCATTACTTTTCTCACAAGTACCAGCAATAAAACCCAATTTGTTCTTAGTATGCAAAGCAAGCTTAAATGCAGCAGCCCAAACTTTATAGTTCTCTGGTCCAGTGAGTTTAACACTCACAATGGGCTGCCCATTAGTATCAGTAGGGTGTAAATATAAAGGGTCATTAGTATGAATGACTGTTTCATTTTCTGTTTCAGTATCACTAGCAGGATTATCATCCTGATCACCTTTCTTGGCATCAGACATGATAATACCACAAAGATATCACACAAGAACACAAAAGAAACAAAACCCCTTGTAACTCCTCTACACACAGCTAGCAAGAAGCACAACAGAAAACTGAACCAATCCAGTCCACCAAAACTACCTAATCCCTTCGACACCTAAATCACCCACTAAGCAACCTAAAAAAAACCTAAAGATAAAGAGGAGAGTGGTATTACAAAGCACGCGCAGCAACAAGCCACCAATCAGAGAACAAGACTAATGAGATCAAGCGGATCTCACAAATCAAACCAGCACAACGGAAAACACACCTAAAAAAGTTAAAACAACAAGAGATTAACTAGAAAACAACCTCAATTACCTCAAATCAAAGAAACCCTAATTTCTGAAATTTAGGGTTTTTTGATTAAACTCACCAGATAAGCAATTAAACCCAATTAATTGCTCAAGACCCAGTTAAACACCAAAGAACACCAAGAATCATAAAACCCCCAAATTTTTGAAACCCTAAAAAATTTAATCGATCAAATCTTGTAATTAAACACAATCAAAACACGATTAACCACAAGATTAATCAAGATCTTTAGTAAAATCAGATTTTAAAAACAGATATCAAGAACCAACACTACAAAAATTCTGACAATTACACACGGATATTACACATGAATTTTAATTCGTGGGTACTCACCCACAAACTAACCACAATTTACCCATGATTAAAAAGTTACAGGGTCTTTCAAGTTCGCCCATTAATTTCCCACATAAATACCCATGGCATTACCCACAAAATTGTATAGCCTGTGTAAGTTGTGGGTAAATTATTTGCCGTAAATCTTTTACCACAAATCACACACATGTTTAGTTATGGTTGGTAAATATATATGTAATATTGTGGGTAAATTTTGATTACACACGAACTATGCACATTTATGATGTTCGTGGGTAATTTTAATGGGCAATTTGTCGGTAGATAGATAAGTCATTTTTGTTTTACGTAGCTTATCAGAGCTTATTGTAGCATGAGCTTATTATTCTTAAAAAAATAAGCTACTATTAAAAGTAAGTTTTGTTTGGCTAGCAGAGCTCGAATGAGCTTGTTTTAAAAAATAAGCTCCTACATAGCATGCTAGTTAAAGTAGCATGTGAAAACAAACTCAAGCTACATTTTTCAGCATCCAGCTCCAGCAACCCGCTCCAACAATCCGCTCCAGCTCCTAAAAATGAAAAACATACCCATATAGAAAGGGTGTAGCATCTTTTTATTGAAAGTGAACTTTTTAACTTTTATATAATGAAACTTTTTCAATATTTATTTAAAAGAAAACTTTTTTTTAAAAGAAAACTTATGAAGTATATAAACCAAATTGTTTATTGTATCATGGGTTCGATCATCGGATCAATCCGATCGAGTCATCAGGTCATGGGTTTCACTATCTTATCAACCTGGTCAAGTCACCGGCTCTAGGTCGACCACCGGATCAACCCGGTCGAGTCACGTGTCACAGGTTCGATCACCAAGTCAATCCGATCAATTAGCATATCGTTAACTATCTACCGCTAGGTAATTTTCGTCATTATACACGGATACACGTAATTAATATGGTTTTTTTATAAAAGTGTAAATAATATGTTTTTAATTAATGAAAGAGGAACACTACATCCACTCAAAATTTACAAAAAAAATCACACAATGAGTTGTCAAGATTTTGATTGGTTTATTTAAAAGTAAGAGAGAGAAATAAAAACACAAAGTACCAATTAAAACATTGACATGTCATTGTGTGAAATTTTTTTATGTAAAATTTGAGTGGATCTAGTATTTCTCTTAATGAAAAGTAGTTCAATAAATTTAAACTGAAAATTCCGCATATCACGTCTACGCATACTACTAATAGGACCATGTTCTCCACGTTAGTGATTTATCTTACTATCATTTTGGAATCATTCTTATTTATTGGATCTATCTCATGCACCGATCTCACTTCCATTCGCATAATCTGTAAGTATAAATTTGTTACAAAATTGATAATGATCTATTGATCTTCTAAATAAATAGATGTTGATCTATCACTATTGTCTATCTAATTCTTTCAGATATAGGTACGGATGAAAACGGTTACCATGTTGATCACTGTAGCAAATCCCCATAAACGTGTGTATTGTATATCTATATCTCTTCATACAAACAATCATTGTGGTTTAATGTTTTTGTACTTGAAACATACATAGTAGTATTCATTTATCTGTATTTACGTTTAAGCACGGTAATTTGTTTCTTTTTGAATGAAAAACATCATTGATTATGATGTAACAGAAATGAACTTCCATTAATTTATCTAGACGTTGATCTTTTTATTTGCAGGCTATAAATTAAGGGGTAAAAACTCTTGCGTCAATAAATCAAATACATCATAGGTAAATGTCAACTACCTTGGTCACTTCTGAATGTTAATTTATATATGTTAGTGTTCGATTAACGCTTCTTTGAATATGAAGTTAATTGCATACTTATGAATTTTGATGTGTTCATGTAGGTTTTGACAAAAATTATTAAATGAATGGCTTCAGGTGAATGCTAGCATGGGAAAATCACAAGGGAGAGAGATGGCTTCATGAATTGATGGCTCGTGTATTACATTTGTTGTTCATAATATTTCTTATAAATTTTTTATTGTTACTATATTAAACTTACACGGATGAATCCGGTTTATACTTTGTACTTAAGATATATCATATTATTGGAATATAATTTCATTCTAGACTTCTAGTATTTATGTGTTGGATCTTATTTGAATTTACATACATGCATACATGAAATGGTTTTGCTTTATTAAGAATGTGTCATTATGGTTACCTCGCGTGTTTTATAATGGGTGAAATCCATATAAAAGAGTTACTCGTAAATTAGCATACAAGTATTATTTATGGTAATATATGTTGATTATTTTACACACCGATTACCCACAATCATATGTATGGGCACTTTTGTGGTAGTTATGAGAATCCCATGAATACTTTACCCATGAACTTGATGTAATCACCCACTAAACATGTTATGGGTAAATTTAGCCACACATTAGATATATTGTGGGTAAATAATTAGCCTCGAAGGTTTTACCCACCCAAACAGTTGTATGGGTAATTCGTGGGTAGTCAATTACCCACCAATATAAGCCTTTTACCCACAAATTTGGCCCGTGTGTAATCAACAGAATTCTTGTAGTGCAAAGGCTCTGATACCATATTCGATTTTAAAGATCTTTAATAAAAAACAAGAATCAAAATGATTCAACCAACCCCCCCCCCCTTATTATTTTTATTAACTGCGTTAGGCTATCACTTCAAATTTGATACCTAGCTTTTTGATCAAACATACAAAACAAGAAGAAAGAAAGAAATACAACTAGATGTGTATCAATGATCTTACAAGCAAGATCAATGTACACTAATTAGTCTGAACAAACTAGTAACAAACTCAAGATTGTATCGACAATGGCGATCATAACAATGTGAGAGAGAAAACAAGTAAAACGATTAACCCTAACTAGCTAGTATGCGATGTATATATAGCCCAAGAGTCAACAACGTCCTTCACTTTCCAAACTTGGCACATCTGACCCCTGCACTTCCATAAATAGCAAAATAGCACAAAATAATGTATATAAAGTAAAAAACTTACCTTACTTACCCTTGAAGATAAAACACTTTGACAAACTCAGCTTATACTTTTAATAAAGTTCTCACATGCTAGATATGTCATAGCGTAGTAGTTTGTGATGGGACTGTTTAGATCCTAGTGTAATATGCGAAAGACAGGGTGGTTTAGTAGGTAGCACATTTCACGTTCCCATTCCCTTGCTATAGGCTGGCTAATGGGAATTTTAGTTATGCTAGTTTCTCGGCTGGGTGTTATTTGTAGTTTTGATATGTATGAGATTTGTTGTGATTCCAGAATGTTATTTATGCTATTGATCTTTATTATAAAAATGGCTAGTAACATAAAAAAGTATCATACTTTCCACTTTATGCTTTTATGGGTCTCGAATTTTTTTCCTACCATAAACTCTCTTTTTCATGCTTTTCTAAAAAAATTAACATTTTACCCATCAAAAGAGAAAAAGTGTACCTTATATGTGAAGGGTAAAAATCTCATAAAATCCTAGAAAAGCATAAAAAATAGAGTTTAAGGTATACAAAAGGAAAAAAAAGGTTCAAGACCCATAAAAGCATAAAATGGTAAGTATGATGATTTTACCCTGTGTATGCACCCCGTGACATATATTGACGTAAAAGATGAATATGATTCGTGTCTAACCCTCGTGCGTACATGAGGGTTATAACTAGTAGTTTATAAGTAGTTCATAACCTAACCAAGTACTAACAAACATTCGAAACACTTCAAATTAAAAGTTTCATCTAGATCCAATACTTTCTAAAAAAAATTGTTGTAATGATACACTTATATTACACTATTACAGTAGTATATTTTACACAAGGGGAGTACCCTGAACAAACTCAGTAAAAGCCAAACCAACTAATCCTAACATAGCTAATCTACCATTCCACAATTCAGCATCTGAAGTCATCAGACCATTTGATTTACTCTCCACTCTCACTCCTTTAAACAAAGGTACTAAAGAAGCTAAAGTCAGTACAACGCTTGTCCCAACAAACACAGTTAATCCACCGTTAGAAACTTGAGTAAACAAGTTTTGACCATCAGTCAATTCCACAGCCGATGATGACACAAACTCTATCATGGCTAACCTTCCATTTATTCTTTCTGGTGCTGGCCCACTGAAGGCTAACAAGTCTGAGAACTTAGTGCTGACTTTTGGGGCAGGTGGTGGTGGTGGTGTGTTGGACAAATAATATATGCAGTCTTGTAATAGATTTAGTATTTGTATTAGTATTATTATGTATTTATAAGGCCAGCCCAAGAAAATCAGAAAAGGCTGCAAGCCCATTAGGTTTAGGAAAGGGTGCAACGATTACTTTAGTTGTTTCTGTTAAACCGTTGTGTTTGTTTAACACACCGTTTGGCAAAACCAGTCACACCCCTTCATCATGTATATAGTTTAGGATTTACTCATTCAAACAATGATGATATGTTTGTAAAACACAAGTTTCTGTTTATTAATCAAAGTTTATAGTTCGGTATATCTTGATTCTTGGTTTTGTAACATCGATCCAGGAAGTTTTTCTCCAACATTGGTATCAGAGCGAAGGGATCAAGCAACTCCAAAATCATGGAGTCATCATCAAGAAAGAAAGGTTTTTTCTTCACAGTTGTCTTATTTGGTTTATGATAAGCAACAAGTTTTTAAGATTTTTAAGTTTTTATTTGGTTTATGATAAAAACAAGTTTCTAAGATTATTCAAGATTCTTATTTGGATTATGATAAGAAAAGGTTTTCAAAAGGATTCTTATTTGGTTTATGATAAGAAGAAAAAAGAAAGAAAAAATTGGCAGATTTGAAGATTAACACGGAATGATGGAGATGATGTCAAGAAATGCTATATGGTCTATCAAGATGTTTTTTGTATGTTACTACAAGACGGCGAGAGCACAAAAGTTCCTGCAGAAGCAGATGAAGACTCAAGCCTTGAATCGTACCAATGGTCAGTTGGTAAGGCGTGTGCTCCCAAAATCTCTCAGAAAGGGAATGAAAGGATAGAACATTTTGGCATCAAACTCGGAAGACGAGGGCCACAATTGCAAGAAGGAACACCCCGAAAACTACAACAAGGCATGAAAGAAGATTACAAGCCGTACCACAAGCCTTCACATATTAGGGGGGAATTTGTTGGACGAATAATATATGCAGGCTTGTAATAGATTTAGTATTTGTATTAGTATTATTATGTATTTGTAAGGGCCAGCCCAAGAAAATCAGAAAAAGGCTGCAAGCCCATTAGGTTTAGGAAAGGGTGCAATGATTACTTTAACTGTTTCTGTTAAACCGTTGTGTTTGTTTAACACAACGTTTGGCAAAACCAGTCACGCCCTTTCATCATGTATATATTCTAGGATTCTGTAATCAAAAACTCAACCCTTATTCAATTCAATATCAATATCAGTTTTTAGGGTTCATACCCCGTCTTCTTTGTTCTTGTTCTTTTATGTTTGATGATGATGTCTATGATGTTGTTTGATCATTCGATCCTGGAAATCCCATCAAGAACCTGTGTAACATGGTGGTGGTGGGGTGTTGATGGGTTGCGGTGTTGGGGTGGCTGATGATGTTGGTGGTTTGATATCGTCTTGTGGTTGTGACATGCATTTGATAGTTCTAAAGGTGGTGATGTTAGCTCTTTTGTGAAATTGAGTGATGGGTGTTGCTGAAAAGACTGAAGAAGCTGCCATGGTGGTGGATATATTTGAGGTTTCTGATGTGGTTATTTATAGGAAGTGTGTGTTTTGTGAGTGAGTGTCATGTCCTGTGAATAGTTTTTATATACAAGAAAAAACTGAAAAGTGTGTGATTTGGTGAGTGAAGACAAAGGTTGGATTGCAATTTAATCGTCCACGTTAGTTAGTGGATTTAGGATTTCGTCACGTGGCTTCAGAAGTGGCCGATGAGAAAAGGTTGTTGTCGAGTATATTTTGGAAGTTTGAGTTGATGTTAATAGAATATGAATACGGTATGGGCCTTATTTTGAATTTATGTGTTTGCTTGGTAGAAATTGGTAACGGAAATTGGATTTAAAACCCATGGATATGGTGAGTTTATAGTTTCATTTCCAACTTAGTGGTTCCTTGAATCCTGGCATATCACAAGATTGTTATTTTGAAGCAGATAAAAATATCAAATATCATAAGATACTAACAAGAATATTCAATACAAACTTCAAACATCTTGATAAACAACTGCTCCAGACGGATTGAGGTTTCGTCGAAAACAAGAGTTGAAATCATGGAAATGCATTAGTTAAACTTAAAGCCATCGATGTTATCAATATTCTACTAAGCTCAAAACCTCTAATCATACCTACATATGTTTAAGAGCACCAGCTAGACAACTTGTTATATGTTTACTTTTTTTTTGTTTTTTTACCTCAAACTCATCCTTACTGCGAGTATATGTGAATCTGTTCTTCCATACATTGGGCTTACAATCTTGATTAAATCTCGTAGCTCTTAATTGTTGGACAATGAGAACTCAATGCCGCATACCAAGCAGTTAGAAAATCAAAGTCTAGCTATGACACTGTGAGACAAATATTTTATTAGTTCCAGTTTTTAGAACTTATATATAAATCAAGTACTGATCAACAATCATTTCACTTGCTTAATTTCATTCTATACTTACCAAAAACATTTGGTGTGATACAAAACACTATTACAGTAGTATATTTACACAAGTGGAGTGCCTTGAACAAACTCAGTAAAAGCCAAACCAACTAATCCTAACATAGCAAATCTACCATTCCACAACTCAGCATCTGAAGTCATCAACCCATTTGATTTACTCTCAGCTCTTACTCCTTTAAACAACGGTACTAACGAAGCCAAAGTCAATACAACGCTTGTCCCAACAAACACAGTTACCCCACCGTTAGACACCTGAGTAACCAAGTCTTGACCATTAGTCAACTCAACAGCCAATGCTGACACAAACCCTATCATGGCTAACCTTCCATTGATTCTTTCTGGTGCTGGCCCACTGAATGCTAACAAATCTGTGAACTTTGTACTCACTTTTGGGGCTGGTGGTGGTGGTGGTGGGGTTGAGCTCATTTGTGGTGGTGTTGGGGTGGCTGCTGATGGAGATTTAATGTCATCTTGTGGTTGTGACATGCATTTGATGGTTCTAAAGGTGGCAGTTGTCTTTTTATGGAATTGGGTGGTTGTGAGGCTTGCTGAGAACACTGAAGAAGCTGCCATGGTATTGGAGATGAGGTTGTTAAGGTGGTTTGTTGTAAACTGTTGTTTATAGGAAGGGTGTGTGTGTTTTATGAGTGAGTGTTATGTCCTATTTATATAGACATTATAAAGTGTGTTATGGTGAGTGAAGACAAATGTTGGAATGTTGAGTACTAATTTAGTTGGCCACGTTAGTTGATTTCGGGATTTTGTCACGTGGCTATCAAAGTGGCCGATGAGAAGATGTTGTGGTGAAACTAGCAGCTATGTGTTTCATTTATTGTGGTGGGCTATATTTTCATGTTTTGGAAGATGAGGGGATGTTTTAGGTTGATCTTTAACGGATTGAAGGTATGGAACCCATTTTATATTAAAAGGTGAGGATGATGTGGAAGGAGTGAGGGGAAGTAGCCTTACGAGTACTTGTATTCATAGCCCTTTCATGGGATGCCAGGACGAAGCGCATTTTATTTGAATCAAACGTTGAATAAGATAAAATTTTGTATGGGTATAATACCCATGAAAACACAAATTGCAATTTTATCTTTTGTCAGTTAACCACGAGCTGAATTGGGGTTTCAATAAGCTCTTTTATGTATTATTTTGGGGTCCTAAGCTTATCTATTTGCTAATAAGCTTCTTTTTCTTCTATCTTTTTTTTGTGTCAATTTACCATCATAATCAATGTAGAGATCAGGATAGGATAAATGGATCTATCTTTGTATTTATAGATACGACTAAAAATGAATTTCAGTATTGAAGTAGCGTCACAAGAAGCTCGAACCCATTATCTGGCTAGGAGAGACTAGAGTGCTTTGAGCACGGGAAGCGAAAGGAATGAGGGGTTGACAGACTTTCCTCCAAACTTCCTTTCTTTTCTCCATGCCCACCAAAAAAAAAATTATCATCAAAGAAATTTCAATATTACTATTACATATTTTCTTATTTGGGAATACCCGAAGAAAGATAACCGAGAATCCCCTTCACCCATTTAACAGTTTCTATAGTGTCCAACATTTTGTATCTGGTTTTTTCTGGTTTCTGTTCCAAAACATGCTCGTCCATTAGGTTTGGCTTGCTGCTTTTGTTACGGGTGTGTTTGGTTTGTTGCTAGTAACCATTATAGGAACGTGTTTTGATAATGATAATGAATATGAACGGGTCTGCTGTTTAAAAAAAATGTCTAGTTTGGCTTGAGTTGGGTTTGAGTTTAATGTCAACTTGAATCGGGATCATATATTGTAAGATAAATCATTTGAAGAATATTGATGACACCAACGGGTTTAACTGATGCATTTCCATGATTTCAACTCTTGTTTTTGACGAAACCTCAATTTCAACGGACCTTATAACCAATCTAATTAGATTGTTTACAAGAGTATCTTATGATATTTAATATTTTTATCGCCTTAACTCGGTTTCTTTGATGTTTTGAAAACTGTTATCACAATTCTAACAATCTTGTAATATGCGAGGATTCAAGGAGCAAGAAAGATGGAAATGAAACCATAAAATCCCTAATTGTTTTAGGACTTACAGTGATCAGGCGTAGTCTTGTTCTATTTTAACATATGTCTTTCTGGTTATAGTATTATTGTGTGGCATGTCACAAATGATATATTTTGAGGTTAATGTGGCACTATAGCCACATTCCATTGTAATTAAACGTTTTTAGTGATTATTATTCTTTACCGAAGTAACCCGGCCAGTACCCAAAAAAAAAAAAAAACCATAAGATTCCCCCAAATACATGTGTTTTAAATCCAATTTCCATTATCTATTTCTATCAAGCAAACACCTAATTATATAAAAATAAGGCCCATACCTTTCTTCATATTCCTATTAACATCAACTCAAACTTCCAAAATATACTCGACCACAACTTTTTTCATCGGCCACGTTTGAAGCCACGTGACGAAAATCCTAAATCCACTAACGTGGCCGATTAAATTGCTATCCAACCTTTGTCTTCACTGACTAAAACACACACTTTTCAGTTTTTTCTCTTCTATATAAAGCCTAACCACATGACATAACACTCACGCTCACAAAAAAACACACACTTCCTATCAACAACTACCTTAAAAACCTCATTATATATATCTTCTCCACCATGGCTGCTTCTTCACTCTTCTCAGCAACACCTATCACTCACTTTCACAAAAGAGCTAACACCACCACCTTTAGAACCTTCAAATGCATGTCACAACCACAAGATGACATTAAGCCATCAGCAGCCACCCCAACGCCACCACCCATCAACACTCCACCACCACCACCTCCAGAACCTAAGGTAAGCACTAAATTCTCAGACCTGCTAGCATTCAGTGGGCCAGCACCAGAAAGAATCAATGGAAGGTTAGCCATGATAGGGTTTGTGTCAGCCTTGGCTGTGGAGTTGAGTAATGGTCAAGACTTGTTTACTCAAGTTTCTAACGGTGGCTTAACTGTGTTTGTTGGGACAAGCGTTGTACTGACTTTAGCTTCGTTAGTACCTTTGTTTAAAGGAGTGAGAGCTGAGAGTAAATCAAATGGTCTGATGACTTCGGATGCTGAGTTGTGGAATGGTAGATTTGCGATGTTGGGTTTAGTTAGTTTGGCTTTTACTGAATTTTTTCAGGGTACTCCTCTTGTGTAAAATATACTACTGTAATAGTGTAATCTAAATGTATCATTACAACAAATTTTTATAGGAAGTATTGAAGCTAGATGAAACTTCTGAAGTGTTTCGTTTGTTAGTACTTTGTTAAGTCATGAACTACTTATAAACTAGTAGTTATAACCCTTGTGGCCTCGTGTATGCACCAGGGTTAGACATGAATCATATTTATTTTATACGTCAATATATGTCACAGGGTGTATAGTGTATACACTTGGTTTTTGTAATAATAAAGATCAATCGCCTAAATAACATTATGGAATCAGAACATGTTCCATAGATATCGAAACTACAAATAACTTGAAGAACCGAGCTGCGAAACTAGCAGAATTAAGGGTCCCATTAGCCAGCCTATACAACAAGAACAAATAACCCATTCTTGTTAGGAGAGGTGAAATGTAGATAACTAAAAAACCATCTTATATTTCGCATATACACTAGGATCCAAAGAGTCCCATCACATACTACTACACTACGGTGTATCTACCCTGTGACAACTTAGATGGTAGGTGTTTTACCACACCAATCTCCTCAATAAGAAGACATTAGGTATGTTGTGGCACAATGCGAATACACCACACCACACCATAAAAGCCGGTGGCCCCGCAACTCACTTGACCTATGCTATGTCATACGACGAAATGAGTCCTGAAACCACTTCATCCCGCGCCAGCTATGCACCCACAGACATTATGCTATGGCATAGCTGCGTGCACGGTCCGAGCTAAGAGAATGTAACAGTTATGGGTGGCACACTAGTCTGAGATTATCTATAGGGTAAGACCTCTGTCAAAATAGGTTAGATCAAGTTACGGAATATGAACGGGTTTTGTTATTTAAAAGATATGATTTAGTTTGAGTTGGTTTTGAGCTTGATGTCAATTTAAATCCCGATCATAAGTCGAAAGAATCAAACATTTAATGAATTTTTAGACAAACTTGGTTAATGGACGACCATAATTTTAACTCTTAGATTTCAACCAGATTGATTATATATCAAGATGTAAGATGTGATCATTAAACTCTTGTTACCCGCCCTTAGAACCCATTTAAATAGGCTTTTAATCAACAATTTCCTATAAACTTTTATCTACTCGGCTAAGTTGCTTGGTTGTTTTACGAGTTATTCATCTCAATGCTCAATCGTAATGAGCTAGCTTATAAACAATAAAAGTGGCCGGCATATACACAAATATCAATTCAGTGAGGGTGTCACCGATTTCTTGTTTTTTTGCCTTGTCTGACGTGTGACAGTTTGAAGTTGGGTCAGTGGTTTTTGCGTGTGAGATGGTGCTTCACACAGTTTGAAGATAGCTCCCATTGGGAACCGCCTAAGGTAGCCGGTAAGGGCCTAGAAGTGCCTATCACTACACCATAATACATATGGGTCTGCACTTTTACGGAGCTAGCCCTAGTCTGGTGCCTCCTTGAGATGTGAGGTATACAATCTTTAGACTTTATCAACATCTTGACCAGGCTTAGGGGTATTCACGGGTTTGGCTTCGATCTCTTCATTCTCGATAGGGTTCTTCAAAATAGATGACAAAGAGCAAGGAGATGATGGAAGAAGAGATCATGCACGGATTTAAGAATAATATATAATTCTAACTCGAATGCAGTGTTAAGAACGGTTTTAAATTTAACTAGCTAAGAAATTGTGAGATTTATATATAATGTTGTACATGTGTTAGAAAGAGATACCGCACAACTGTTATATAGCTCTAATACTTTCGATAAAATTATGTTTTATTGATACATTTGTATTACACTATGTCTATTAGTGAAAAACTCGGTAAAAGCCAACCCAACTAAACAAGAGGAGTACCCTGTACAAACTCGGTAAAAGCCAACCCAACTAAACCCAACATAGCTAATCTTCCATTCCACAATTCAGCATCTGAAGTCATCAAACCATTTGATTTACTCTCAGCTCTTACTCCTTTAAACAAAGGTACTAACGATGCTAAAGTCAATACAACACTTGTCCCAACAAACACAGTTAGCCCACCATTCGAAACTTGAGTAACCAAGTCTTGACCATTACTCAACTCCACAGCCAAGGCTGACACAAACCCTATCATGGCTAACCTTCCATTGATTCTTTCGGGTGCTGGCCCACTGAATGCTAACAGGTCTGAGAATTTTGTGCTGACTTTTGGGGCTGACATGCATTTGATGGTTCTAAAGGTAGTGGTGTTAGTCTTTTTGTGAAAGCGGGTGGTTGTGAGACCTGCTGAAAAGACTGAAGTAGCTGCTGCCATAGTGGTGGTTATAAGGTTGTGTAAGATTGTTGTTTACGTTGTTGTTTGTTGTGGTTTATTGTTATTATTACAAAGGTGGTTTGCTTTTATAGGAGAGTGTTGAGTGTCTGTTTTCTGGGTGAGCACATATAAGTGGATACTTGATGGGGCACGATAGTTGCTTTTGGTATAGTTCACGTGGCTTTAAAAGTTAGCCATGAAGAGAAGTTGTGGTGAAATTGGGTTCTATGTGTTTCATTCATTTGTTAGTACTCGACAAGTCTTTGGCTCTTTTTAGTTACTAGCATTTACCCGCGTAAAGCAGCGGTTTTGAAAACATTAAAATTATAAAAACTAAAAAAATTAATAATAATATGTCAAAACTGATATTAAATTAAGCAACAAAAAAAATTTGAAAATTATGTGTAATTATTTTAGAAGGACTTGTCTTGGTCTCCTATAGGCTCGTACTCTGAATAGCTCGCTTGATTTAATTCCATCAGACTCAGTTCGTTTGCTAAAGATTTATTGGAGGGGGTCTTTTATGTTTCGTGGTGGAGTATTTGGATGTTCCATAATTAGTTGCTATTTTTGGCGCATACTCCTCGTAAGGACGTTATTTTTGATGACATTGCTTCTCGCTCATTTATTTGGTGCCACTCTAGATGTAGTCGTACTTTTAGTTGTGATCGTTGGTTGCAACACCTTTATTTATTTTCTTTGTAATTTGTTATAGCTACTTTCTAGTGCTTTATAAAAGTTGCGTTAAAAAAAGTTATTTTAGAAGAATAAAGACAAACACTAATAGTTACTAGCCTGTACTTTTCTTTAGCGAAAATTACAGGCAGAACCACTTTTTGTGGTCCTTGTCCTGCAGAGGCCACCTTCACCTCGATTTACTAATTTGGCCATGAAGCTCGGGAAAAATATACAACGACGTTGACTTTGCCATGTGTTGTATTGTTACTCGTTACATAAAAATAAAAAAACGATGCCTTAGCTGCCAAAAGACTGTGCACATGCAGCTTTTTCAGACAAGGGGACCACCTTTTTAACTTTTATACATAATCCCATTAAATACTTCCCGAATATAGGTGGAATTTAATTATTTTATTTTATTTTTGTAAATTAAATTATTTTGGTAATGTTTAAAAAGTTATTAAAAATAGTGTGTAACCCCTACTTTGCGCATGTTTAGTTTATCGTTATGATAATTTTTTTTAAAAATTTTATTGGCATGTTGAGTAGTTTTTAAAGAGCTCATCGCGTAGAGATAAATTTCGTAAAAAGTAATTTTCAGATGAATAATATATTAATGGCCAAAGTATGACACTCGTGTATATTTTGAAGAAAAACAGAAAAAATTTAAGACTATCTTTACAAGCATGGTTAGTAATTATCGTATTGGTTTATTTTAAAATATGTCCCAAAGTGGTGTATCAAAATTTTTATATTATTTTCTGTTTTAAAAATGAGTAAGTATGTAGTATGTGCAAATTTTGTATAACGTTATGATAGAAAAAATTAATAAAATACATAGTCTAAAGGAAAAATATATTATGTGTAAAAAAGAATATACGAATTTTCTCTACATGCATGGTTAGTATATATTTTGAGATATATTTTGAACTACAAATAAGTATTTAAAAAATTTGATGCGCAAATTGATCAAACATTAATTACCCGATACCTTCAGGATTGTATTCAAAGCATAATATTATTAGAATTACTAAAAACAAAGAAAAACACAAAAGGTAAAAGTAACAAGATAATTTTGTTATATGATTGGATAATTTATATCGATGTGTAGTGACGAATTAATCGTTCCTTCTTAGCAATAGTTATCAACAAATTTTTCCTTGCTTCATTCAAGTTGTCATACATATGTTGATCTGCTTCTTGAGCCATAAGAAGTGTATGCAACCCATAACTGGTAACGGTTGTCATTTGCATAGACTCCACCAACCTAATTCGTGGTTCACGGGCACGCATTCGTCGGAAGTAACAATTCAATTCTGTCACCAAATTGTGTGCAAGTGTGGTCTCATCCTGTAGATCCCTTTGTATGCTCTCAATAACATCTGTTCTAAGTTGATTTGAAGAAGCATTCATATTATGTTAGTGTGGGAGAAATATTATTTGTGAATTGTGTGGGCGAGAGATTAATTTTAAGTAATATATAGAGAATACGAATATGTGTAGTTGCTATCACAGCGTTATAATAATGACATATGAATTCAAATAATATGAGAAAAATGGTCCACTGATTCCTTGACATTTAAAACAGTGAAAGCATGTGAGCATCCAGCTAAGGCAATGATATACTCGGGAAAAAGCATATGAGATGAAGGACATTGTCAGTGATTTGATGTGCTAATTTAGATATTCGAATCAAACAAATGTCATAGTACATGTGATGAGTAATTAAATATTGGCATGACATTTGATACATAAAGAAAAATAAAATAATATAATAAAAATTAAATTTAGCATATTAATAAGACAGTCTGAATACTACTAACAAATGATGTTAATTGTAGTTAGTAGATAAGAGGAACCTTTTAGGTCTATTGCGGGCAATTTGTTTAATCTCCTCGTTCTCCAGGTGTTCTTGTTCGGCCCATTCAATCATTTTGTCATTTGTGAAATCATTTTGTGTTACTTCCTTATTTTCATCTTCATTTTCACCTCCGTAACCTGTTATTACATCGGCCATCATTTCTGCCAGGGCAACATTTGAACATATGTAGTTTCGTATAATAAAATCCACACCTACATGGTCGATGTACATCTCCAACATGTCGTGCGCTGCTGAGATGTCGAACATGACATGCATGTCATAGTTGTTTCTTAGTTTTATTGTGTGAGATTTCTTGTAATAATTTATTTTGTAATAAAGAGCATGGATGTTGTAAGAAATAATGTTTAAAAGATATTGTTAATATCTTTAAGTTTCATTCTTGGGATGTTGATCATCATTGTACCACCGTTGACATATGTTGGGTTATTTGTTGCATCTATCACCAATTGGCCACTATTGTGAACAAGAAAATTGTAGTTGATTTTGGTATATGGTGTAGTTGGTTTTGCTTTTCTAATTAGTCCGAACGATCTATTGTGATCTAACCTTTTGTTCTTCTGTTTTTGCATTTGATGTAGATACCGGAGTGACTCTTGTAGTTTTAGGTTTGTTTCTTCAGAAATGATACCCGTTAACGATTCCTCCAATGAACCGTCATTTGGAATCAACGCCGTGGTTAAATCTACCGGTTGATGAGAAACGTAAATCTTGAGTTTTCCACAACTTTAGCAATGTCGTACATAACATCGATATCGTAATCGCTCTTTATTTTTTTCAGACCCTGTAAGTTGTTGATTTGTGGTAGTGTGTAATATATGTTGTCAATTGTTATATGGGTGTAATATAGAACAGTTAGCTTTGATTTTATGTAACTAACCATATCTGCATACAACATTGGTGGAACACTAACATCTAGTACTAAACCGTGTTCATATCTTAGGGGGTTAAGTTTGAATTGGCCATTGTGGTTGACTTGAAATTCGAATGTATTTTGATTTGAAGTTGACATATTATTTATGTGAGAAGATTGAACTAAAGATGCGTATGGATTGTAGTCTAAATGTAAGGACATATATATAACAAGAAGATGAAATGGAACAGTGGTTCGTTTATTTCTATTGTAGGATTGATAAGACTAGTCACTTTGAAAGCAACAAGTTGGGCAGGCATTACAAAGTAGTGGGTTACAAATTCATAGCATACACTAATGAAGATGTTCCCACTTGTTACATATTACTCAAATAGTTTTCTTGAACATGAAGGCTTATCTTGTTTTCTTTGTTTGTTACCCTCATCGATGTTTTGTTCCGCCACAACCAAAGGTGATAATTTGACACGAGAAACATACACATGTAGTTCAGTTCGAGGAACATGCATATATGCTTGGATAAATTCACGGTCTTGTAAAGCATCGTCCAATGAGAGCAGGCCTGAATCTAGAGAACAATTAGGTTTTTTTATGTAGAGAAATGTTGAGGAGGTAGGATCGTAACCTATATTGTTGGTCAAAATAAATTTTATTTTATTTGTTGAAAAAGTTTAAAGGTCGACTTGGTCTATGGTTGCAATGAGACCACCAACAAATTTTCTTCCAGGGGGTGAAGAGAACCTTCCATAATGGTGCAAGCGGATAGTGTATTTCATGTTTGGAATTTGAAAATGGGATACTAGACGTTGTGATATTCGTTTGTGTGAAGGTGCGTTATATAGATGTGTGCATTTAGTCCTTTAACTGTTTAAATGTATTGTCATGTCACCTTTTTAATCAATAATAAATGCTATGGCAGTGTATAATTCATTGTGGGTGTTTGATTATATGAACTAAATTTATTCGTTAAAGGAAATATATTACAAGATACACCTAACAAGGCCAAATGCAATTTGAGAATTTGGAAAACAAATTACTCTCTTAAAAACCAAAGTTGTTGAACCAACTAGAGTTGTTTGGGTTTATATCATCTAGGTGTTGAGAGGTGTATTGTTGTGAATTGTAGTGTTCGTTCGCAAAAGATGTGTTCTGATAGTCATTTCCCTGTGTATGATCATACTGTTGTGAGGGTTGTATGTTGTGATTAAAGCTTTGTCCCCCATAAACGTTGTCAGTTTGTGGTACTTCAGGGTTATGCGTTTGGAAATGATCTCATGGGCATGAGCTATGAAAGTAAGGTTGAAATGGTTGTGAATTGTTTTGTCTGAAATCGTTAAAAGTGTTTTGGTAAAATCCGTCGACTGGACTAGCATAATTATCTTGTGTTGTTGGAACTTGTTGTCGGCGAATCTTTACTGGTGGTTGTGGGACGTATGATTTTTTGGACTGATCACGCCACTGGCCCCCTTCATTGCATCTGGCGCAATGTATACCCTTTGGTAACTCACCTTGTGACAATATTTGGTTGGTGTTTTTTGGACGGCCAGGTTGGGGGCTATACATTTGAGGAGGTATAATGGGGCGTATATGAGATGGAAACTCCCATTCATGCACATTTCCAACAAAGTGGATGGATTCTGCGTACGTGGCATGGTATTTTTCCTTTCTAAACCAATCTGCTACAAATTGTACGCAATATGTTGTATGCAAAAATCTAGTTACAGCTATCACGCGCCCACAAGGTATGCCTGAAATCTGCCATTTACGATATTCACATGTTGCACTTTTAATCTTCCTTTTCTCCACCTTATCCGCGACCCAATTTTTGATTTCGTACTTCATATTTGCTGGTAGAAAAAGGCAGATTATAGATTATTTATAATTTTTTAGAGTTTTACTTTTATAATTATGAACATAACTACCTGCAGCTTCACGCCGATCGTAGTACCAATTTTGCACCATTTTCCGGCACGACTCTGTCAGTATTGTTATAGGTTGCCTTCTTGTCTTTCTTGTACAATTATTAACAGACTCGACGCTGTTAGAAGTACAATAATTGTAGCGGGGGCGGGGAGAATACGCTCTTGACCATCTTTGAGGACCTGCTTCAATTAACTTGTGGTACGCGTCAGGCTGAACTGCTTGCAGTATGTTCATGTTGGTTGTAAAATCCTCCACCGTGTACGCCTTGCAAATCTTCCAGTAAATTTTTTTTGTCTTCTTCTTTTCAAAGATAGGTTCATCATTAGATGTCGACAACATATTCCATGAAACGCTAATGGAAACTCGTTTTGTACTGCCAAAGCTATAGCTGCATGTCTATCGGATATGAAAATCATATTTGGGTTTTCACCAATACATTCTTTAAGTACCGACATCCACCACGACCAGTTTGGGCCAGTTTCACCTCGACATATACCAAAAGCGATAGGCACAATTTGGTTGTTTCCATCCATCCCTACAGCTAACAAATTTGCACCCTTATACAAACCCTTCAAATGTGCAGCGTCGATTATAAGAAATGGGCGTAGTTGATTAAGAAACGTTCGGGTCTGAAGTTAAAAAATCAAAGATATAACATAAAAAAAAATAATGCATGACTATTAAACTTATGAATGAATATTATTAAAAATAAAACACTGACCTGAGCACCTAGGGTAATGAATAGCATCTCAAAAACTCCTTCCACTTCGTCTTTGTGTTTTGTGTTAGTGCAAGTAACTATGCTATGTACTATTCAATATTTTTTAATCAATGTAATCTATGGTTTGTTTTAAATAAGTGCATTTTAAATTACAAATAAATCTACACACACAAACAGAAAATACATATTATTAAATTTATTCTGAATGGATACACTGGAAAACAACACAAATACAACCAGAAACTAAAAGTACACATACAACATGTCCTTATCAAAGAACACAAAGTATAACATAAACTAAAAGTAACCATAAATGACATTGTTGTCAAACACCGTAACAATGTTTTTCAAGGTGATGTTAAGATAATATTCCATTGGTTTGGGGTTAAACACGGACACGTTTTTAAGTATCAACACAGCTCCAACTGATATAGACTTTTTGTATCCCTCTTTTTCCATAACTTTGTGATGAACTGTACCAGCAACAATACCAGATGTATCTTTAAGTGTTACATTTAGGTCGCCAATTGAATTTAGGTTACAACTTTTAACTACTGCCACAACTCTTTCAAGTTTCCCTTTTGGTGTCATAAAACTTTTGATGTCACCTAAACAACCAATCACACTACTCCCTTCATCAGCTAAATACTGTATTACGCAAATCCAAGGGTCACACGTAAAATGATCATCCTCACTTGCATCTTCAACTATTTTCTTTACAAAATCTTGAGTAGATGTTCCAACAACATCACCACCTTCCTTTGTCAATGTTGCTTTTCTATACTTTGCTTGCTGAAGAATACCAGCCGGTCCCGGAATGATCCTCATTGGTTTTTCAACACTAGTTGGACAAACAAACGGGGTCAAAGGTAGGGGCTGGTTGGGTTGTGAAGCAATTAGACGACTTGGGGACGAAGTACGTGCCATATTTGGTTGTGTGGAAGAACCAACGAAATTGTACAAATTGTTTGGGTAACGAGAATTGTTATCTTCAGCCATACTTCAAAGATAATTGATATTTTTAACAAAATATGTTGGCATTTAACATATGTATATATAGTGTTCCAAAAAAATTAAGGTCAGGAATTTTTTTTAAGAGACAAACATAAATTCATTATATTGTCACACTAATATCTTTACATGTCAGGGTTGTGTCACATCTATGTCAGTAGCTTTGTTTTAATTGATAAGTCACATCTATGCCAGTAGCTTTTTTCTTAAAAACTTTTATTTATAAATATTACTCAATAACAACAAACATACAATTTCAACGGAAAAAGAAAATTAACAAACAAATTTATTTTTAACTCTTAGAGATTGACAACTAACATTCAAACTAACAAATTCTGTGTATAGCCACAATCCCTTGTATCCTCGCAACGATGGGTATAGAAATTCTTCGCCATTTCTTCTCTGACTTGGCGAAAGTATGCATTAGGTTCACCTACTACAAAAGTGATTATACCTTGAGAAAGGTTGTATATCAACCAACATGTTATTACCCCACAATACATATAGTTTCCTTGTTGTGGAACTAGAAAATTGACTTCGTTGTAGGCTACTTTGAAATCATGTGGTCTACGTATGCGGTTTTGAAAATAACCTTGACTATACAAAAGGTTGTTCACCACATTTGACCATTCTGAAAATTGCTGCTGCAGGGCATCCTTTCGATTATTGCAAGGTAATGAGTCTATGATCGACACCTGGTCAGTAATTAAATTAACTATAGCGGTTACCCAGTGACTATTACCGCAATTGATTGACATATACACCTACAAATGTAAATCATTTTTATAGACAAATGATTAGTAGAACACATATTTTTTATATCACATACTATTAAATGTATTTTACGATGATAAACGTATAAATGAAAATACTTACAATTTGTACGTCATGCCACACTGGGTATGGACACGTCGAACATTCAAAGTTCCTTTCAGGAACCTATCCGATAAAAGATAAAAAACATTTGATCCAGGGTAATACGTTGCAGTCCAAGTTTTAGCAACTGTCCAATCAGCCCCACGCGGTCGATGCCTAACCATCAACTCAATCCAACAATTAATTTGTTGATTCAACAAAATTAAAAATTTTATTTTCAGTAGCTACTAAATAAATTGTTAATACTTGAACACTCTAAAAAAAATTCTTACATCATTTGACAACCAACCAGCCAATACAGAATTACGCTTTGAAAGGCTTATATTGGCAAGGTGAGGAACTAGTTCATACCAAAACGTATCCATAAAAGTAAAACCCTTGACATGACAATCCAAGAATATATCAACCGGGTTCTCCATAAATCCTCATATCTAACATACATTTCTCGCTTTACCTAAACATGCCAAACAAATAAATAATCGGTTTGCATTAAAATAACATTTTTAAAAAATTTAGCTAAAAATATACCTTATCAGGATCTACGTTCTCAAACGAAACAAATTCTTTTGTGGTTGGACTTTTATTTTCAACCTGAAAACAATATTCGCCGTTCTCTTCATCACCAAGATTAAAGGTTGTAATGTTATCGAACACACTCTTATTTTTTGACTTTCCAACACGTTTTCCCGGACCTAAATTGGTTGTAGGGGGAAGAGATGTAAATGGGCTCATTTTTTGTGGTCTTGGACGACGTGCTCTTCTTTCACGGTCTATCATTTCCTGACAATTAATTACAATTTAACAGGTTTCAAATTAAACATTTTACAATATTAACTTGTATAAACAATTTAATAATACTAATGATCTACTTACTGGGTGTACGCCGCGAATATAACGATGTTGTGAAGAGCTAGATTCAAATGTTCGATCAACCTTAGACCAGCGACCAAAACCTTCTTGGGGCATCGGGTTATTCATTTCATACATACCATGACTTGCGGATGGCTTAGCAGGCTGCCCGAACGAAGCGTTTGGAGTCACTTTATAAGACGGCGTATATGGCGACGGAATTCAGATATCGTCAAAGAAGTGGCTACCAACTGTGGTAAAATTACCTAAACCATGTTGTTGTTGGTCCTAACATAGAATATATTCTAAGTTATTTTTAATTAACAAAAAAGTAAAAGTAACAAGACAATTATATTAAAAAATAAAAATTACCTCAATGTTAACAAAACCACTATATTGAGTACCAGTAAACTCATTACCGAACCCACCAACATCAGATTCATTCACGACATTTTTTTGTGAGACTTGGCCACAACCCTGTAATGCCTGCATTAAAATAGTTTGAATAATTATACGCCAAGTTTTCGATGATAGACATTTACATACATCATGTTAACCATTTACCATAATTTTTGCATTCAATTCTTTGATAGTTTGATCCTTTTCCATCAAAACTGAGTAAACGTCTGCTGGTACATATCACGACTATAACGGTTATCAAACTCAGGTATTGGGGGCGGTTGATGCATCTCATTATTGAAATATCTAAGGCTATCAATCCACCAGTATGTCGACATCTCAACTTCGTCAGGAAACAGCCTTTCGTTTGGTATAACACCCTTGAAAAATATTATAAGATTAATTACACACGTATACAAATTATGAAATAAATTATTCCCAAATAGGAATGTCTAAGCGTCGTAGAACTCACATCAATTAAACTAGGAATTTGTCTTCGAAAAAACTTTTTTTCTCGCAACCACCGGACAGATCGAGGATAACCATCAAGTCGTGTGAAATAATTCACAGCATTAACGCTATAAGTCTCCAACATCCAAGCTTGAAAATAAATTATTTTTAAATTATACACGTACTATATTTTAGTTGGACAAAACACAACATATTACATACCTTGAAAGCCCATGTAAAACCCATTAATTGATACTTGGGTGGTTCTTCGTCAGGGTCTCTGTCATCATTCGCGTGGTGGTGTTCGGCACGTACGTATACGACATCCCTAAACTGCTTATACAATGTGGACCAAACATACGAACCCCACGGATACAAGTTACATGCATCTAAATTTTCAACTAACCTAAAGCACCATTCTGGAACAATGTAACTAGACTCATGCCCAAGTAGCACCAACTCCAAAACAGCTATCAATGCAAGCCGTACATCATCATAGTCATTTAGGTTTTCAAAGGCATCGCTTTTAACAAATCTATATAAATCGCTAACGACAATATGACGAGTATCATAAGCTGATGAAATAAACACGTCTCCTAAACGACATTGGCCCCTTTAAATAACTACCATGAAACTGTACACCAAATTTTAAACTGGTCATTAAACAAAATTCTTCCCTGCCAAATTTTATAATATGACCACCAACATCATAACATAACGGAACATTTTCTGTCTCTTCTTCTACAAAATCCGTTTGACAACAAGCAAGGAAATGTATTAAAAGACCAGTCTCTACGCATTTTGGCAAATTCCACAACCAACCAAAACATGATTGCCTAAACAAACGTTCTTTTGGTGTGTTTCTAAATCTTTCTCTGAAAAACGGTAACAAGGATAACTTGCTTCTACACGTCAACGTAACACTATAATCCTAAAATTTTACAATAACAACATATCAATAATGTATAACAAATAAACATAAAAACTTATTAATGAAAAAAAATTAATTAAATAACATACCGCCATAAAGTAGAATGAACAATAAAACACCAACTTGACTCTATCTGCTCAAAAGAATGCTATATTTATATATACTCGAGAATATATATAAGAGATGATGATTTACGCATAACCTAGCTGCTAAAAAATTGCCATTTCTTTATAAAACTCGCGACTGTGGTTTTGAGATATTGAGATATTTGGTTATTTTAGTAAATGATACCGAGCTCCCTTTTATACCAAAACAATGCTCGGGAAAGATATAATACGATTAAGTATATGTCAGAAAAATGGGGGACAACTAGCCATGCAACACTGTTTGGGTCAGAGAGGGGCCCATGGTGTCATAAACCATGTGACAACCTCGTTGGCAGCCACTCCCGAGCATCGTTTTTGTTTTTTTAATGTAACGAGTAACAATAATACACGTGGCAAATTCAAAGTCGTTGTATAGTTTTCCCGAGCTTCATGGCCAAATTCGTAAATCGAGGTGAAGGTGGCCTCCGCAGGACAAGGACCACAAAAAGTGGCCCTGCCTGTAATTTTCGCTATTTTTTAACATATAAACATACGGAGAAATATTTCTAATAGTTTAAATGGGAAATTGATAAACATTTTAACGGTCAAGAGTTCAGTCACGTGGGACTCTAAACAACACACTTTTGTTTTCTTCTTTTTCTATTCAGCCATCTTCTTTCTCCACCTTCCTCTACCATTATCATCAAAACACAAATCTGCCTTTCATATTTTTATTTATCTCAATATAACATGAATCCAAAATTGAAGCCTCAACATATATGATGCCCAGGAACGTCTCCCAACTTGCAAAGTGCCAAGGCCAGCCATCGTCTAAACGCAAGTAAGATAATGCTAGCCATTGAAATTTCTATAACAGGTAAGAGAAAAGTGTCTGAACTTTTAGAATGCTTTATAATGTAGTAGTATAGATTAGCTAGTTTCATTCATTGTCAATATTTCGTATAAAATTCAAAGCAACGACTCTTTAATTTGTAAAGCGTAAACTAGTTAAATGCTTTTAAATAAACGAGTAAAACTTATCTGGAGCATATAAATAAACCTTAAACATGAGTCAGTTGAGTTCATGTTACAAATCGAGTACTGTGATACTCATGCTTTTGCAAGGTATAGAGAGGTCATGTGGCTAAACTAACCAACCTTCTGCAAGATTTAAACATCAAAACTGCCAAACCTATCACTGTGTATCATGACAATAATTATGCCATTCAAATTGGCTCTAATCATGTTTTTCAGAACCAAACACGTTGAAATTGATGTGCACTTTATGAGACTCACAATGATTGAAGGAATAATAAGTAATAACTTTTAAATATTGAATCTGCCAAAATATGTTGCACACATATCAATCAAAGGATTAGCAAATAAACACAAGTATCTCACTAATAAGAATAACATGTTTGACCTCTTTAAAACTTAATCCGAGGATGTGATTCAATCACGTATTTGGATCCTTTGGCGGAATAGAAATGAGATAACTTTCAAAAATATCATAAGCAACAAGGACGTGATTTTGAATGATGTAAAGCTGCACTCGTTCAATGGGATTTCAAAATAGATATAGCAAAAACTTTGGTAATTGGTTAGAGTGGTATTCTAACCGTCGTCATTGTAACTGTTACATGGACACCAAAGATTATCACTCAACCAACCTCCCCTTAGTGATATTTATTGAAGATTCAAAGTACGGAATACAAAACAAGGATTAGTCCTCAAACGAGTGCTAATCAAACATACAATAGAAAAGTGAAATCGTCCCAACTAGGTTGATCCAATTTCTCTCACATACATAGATCACTCAACATACAATTAACAAGATGAAACTATACTCCCAGATCAATGATCATCTAGAGAGAGAGAGAGAGAGAGAGAGAGAGAGAGAGAGAGAGAGAGAGAGAGAGAGAGAGAGAGAGAGAGAGAGAGAGAGAGAGAGAGAGAGAGAGAGAGGAGAGAGAGGTAGAGAGAGAGAGAGAGAGAGAGAGAGAGAGAGAGAGAGAGAGAGAAGAGAGAGAGAGAGAGAGAGGTTGTGTGTGATTGAATAAGTGATAACCCTAACTCAATATGAGTTAGGGTATTATAACAAGATATTACAACGGATAGAAAAGCCCAACATCTAAAGCTCCAGTCCAACTTGAGCCCCAAAAAGGAAGTATCCACAAATGACAAGAATGACCCTCCAACTTTGTACCTGTTGACATATCAAACAACAAAAGAGAAAGATACAATAATATAACCTGGAACGTTTGATAAAATAACACCCTTCCTCAAACTGAACAAGGAGGATCATAGATCAATTTTCAAACATGTTCACAACCCTAAATTGGTTACAAAGTTTTAAATGTTGAGAGATTCCATGGGCTTTAGTGAATATATCAGATGTTTGATCAGCTGAGGCAACTTTGATAGTATTTATAACACCATCCTGAAATTTTTCCATGATCAAATGAACATCAACTTCAAAGTGCTTAGTCCTTTCATGGAACACAAGATTAGCAACAATTTGGATAGCGAAACTGTTATCACTATATAGATTCACAGGAAACAAGTTTTTAATTCTAAGATCACTTAGAACATTGGTGATCCATATCACATCACAAGTGGCACTAGCCATGCACCTATATTCAGCGTCAACAGAGGACCTAGATAATGTAGGTTGCTTCTTGCTCTTTCAAAAAACAAGAGACCTTTCAAGAAAGACATTGTAAAACCCGCATGCTTTTACCATGAATAGTACCCTTATAATCATACGTATATGATTAAAACTTTCCTTTTATAACATGTTTACGTTACACGAATATTAATTACGAGAATTACAGACGTATTATAACACGATAAGTATTAAGTATGTATTAATGCACGATAATTATTAACAACAATAATTATAATCACGAACATGAAAACATGAACGTAAATAATCACGAGCATATTATTATGTAACTACCTAATTATTATTACGATTACATATAAGTATATATATAATAACACGAACGTTTAATTATAACGTCACGTAAATACGAACACGAGAACACGTAAAATATTAGAACACGAAAACTACGGGTTTCCCCTTGGTGGGCCCATGTAGCCGTGGCACACACAAAGAGGGAAGGGGAACCACAAGCTCATTTTTGGTTTAATTAAAGAAAACTAAAACTACAAAGTTTTCATAAAATATTTTTTTATAGAAAAAGTTAAAACCCTAGCTTCCTTGGGACCCCATAGCCGCGACACATACACAAGACAAGGGAGGATTCGATTTTGATTTTTGGATCTTTGTTAATTGTTTCGTGTTCATGTTATTTTTAATCACACGTCAAGGTAAAACAAAAATCTTAATCTTTGATGTTTTTATTTAATAATGTTTATGATTAGATCTATGAAAACAATTAAATAAACATGTTGTGGGATTAATTAAAACATGGAAAAAGGGTTTTGTTTGGTTTGTTTGTGGTTCGGCAGCCAACCGAAAGTCATACGACTCTCGGTGTCCCTTTTAAGCCACAACTGAGACCCCCCCTAAGGGGCTCGGTGTGGGTCTCGGCGCAGCAGCAAGCACCACCGGCTTGCGCTGGTGGCTGTTTGGGTCGGACCGGGGGAACAGCGAGGCAGCAGGGGAGACCACCGGCTTGCACCGGTGGGATCTCGAAGCCTGGTAGCGGCTAGCCACGGCGCAGCAGCGGCAGCAGCCGCCGCTGATGGCAGGGGAGCCACCAGCCGCCGCCGCAGCCGCGGCTGTAGGTGGTGGTTGGTGGTGGGGTTTTGGTTCGGGCCGGTTCACGGGTTTACGGGTCCGGTTCATGACATGTTTTTATAAAATAATACATGGCCCGGTTTATTATTTATTTTACAAGTTTATTTATTTACAAGTGATTAAATTAATTTAACATGGTACTTAATTAATTTAATTAAAACATGACTTAGGTTTATTATTATTATTAATAATACATGATTTTAACCTAAGTATTTAATCATGAAATTTAGACTAAAGTAATTAATTAATTACTAAAACCTGGCATGTAATTAATTAATTTTCATGACTTAGGTTATATTAATAATAAATATTAATACATGTTTTAACCTAAGTATTATATACACTTTAATTTAATTAAATCATGCTATATTTAATTAAATCTTGTAACATATAGTTTATTTAATTTACATGTATTAATTAATAAACTATACTATTAATCACATGACTTAGAATATTAATCAGTAAAACTTAAGCTTATTTTATTAGCTTAATAATCCAATTTATTTCTAAATATGGAAACTTTCTATTTTTAGAAACTTAATTATTTTAAGCAGTTAATCTATTTATGGAAACTTTCTATTTTTAGAAACTTATCTATTTTAAGCAGTTAATCTATTTTTTGAAACTTTTTATTTTTGGAAACTTCCTATTTTTAGAAACTTCCTATTTTTGGAAACTTTCTATTTTTGGAAACTTTATATTTTAGGAAACCTGCTATTTTTAGAAAGTTACTTATTATTACACAAAAAATATAATAATACAAGTAATATAATCAGAATATGCATAATACATGACAAAAACATCATAACGTTAAAATCAGTAAAACATGACATGAACATATAAAACAAGCTAAGACATGATATAAAACCAGTTACGTACTCAGTAATCAGAACACTTATATACGTATAATATTTATGTAGCATTAGTGAGATCGAAGTAGGACTCTCTTCCGTTCGTCTTCTTCGTTCACTGGACACAAGGTACGGATTCTCCGTCCTTTCAGTGTGGACATTCTTTTCTTATTAGGATTTCCCCGTATGCAGCCAACTTTTTTCCCAGTATGTGTTTTATATGTTTTGATTTGCTTATGTTTAATTAAATGTCTAAGCCATATACATGCATGACCAGTTTCACCTAGTTATGGAGGTACCATAACCATAACATTAGAGGCACCAGTGTTATGACTTCACCACGGCGGAGTGATAGCTCGTGGCGTCCCTTTCAGCTTTTGGCCATATTATTATATTATAATGTGGGGCGTATGGGTGCATCAAAGATTACATGTTTTTACAGATTAATCAGGTGAATGTGGTGTGTGCCTTGCATCCTTCACAAGGAACTGATCCCAGCTATCCAAACTTATAATTAGAGGCAATCCCTCTAATTGCATGATGAGTTCACCCCTCCAAGTATTCATGCACGTTGATATTTCATGACCTATATTGGGTAATGGTTAACATGTTAAACAGTTTTCATAAGATAAACATAAGGCTTTTAAAACTATAAAACTAGTTATACTAAGTTATACTAGGTTTTCTAGGACTTAATCAATTCCGCTGCTATATGTTGTATATGCTTATTTTATTCATTCTATGCTTGTATATCCGTGCACTGAGCGTTATGCTCAGTCGTTTCCTTTCATGTTCCCAAAATGGCAGGTACTCAGGGACGCTCGTAGACTCTAAGCGTATGTGTATATGGATTGGAAGCTTTCTAGCCTTCATTACTTTATGCATTTCTTCATACATTTTGCTACTCATTTCCATGGACATTGTTAGTCCTTTTCATTTACAGTACTAATGTTTGTGTGTGATGAGCTTTTACTTTGGGGTACCGATGTTTGTTCGGTATTTCCTTTATGGTCATGTAATGCTTAAGACATTTATCCTTGTATGCTTTGATGACACGCCATAATCACGCATGACATTCCATTTATCAAAATGTGGTGTTACAATTATGGTATCAGAGCCAAGGCTTCGACCTGTAGGCTCTCAAAACACGACCTGTGATTAGTGGGTAGTCACTATGGTATTCCTAGAACTGACAGTCGGTTTTCATGCATTCATCGTTTTCATGCATTCATATATATGTCATTGTCGCAGGTTTATGACTAAGTAATGGTTGGTACAGGACTGGCCCTATTTAGTCGCATGTGTTTTATCGAAACTTTTAACTTTGGGACCGACCCATGGGTGTCCCCTCGCCATGTCTTTTATTTTAAGTGAACTGACCATATGCGTTCACTCTCACGCATATAAAAGTTTTCATAAAACTGCATCATGCATTCATATACTAGTTTTCCTGCAAAAAAAATTTCTCATGATTTATCAGTATAAATTTTTTTCATGTATATATTTTATGTTTTGATCAGTTTAATCATTTATTTTTTTGTCATACTGTCAGATGGTTCTCACACACGAGCATGAACAACTCAATGCAGCAGTCCAAGCTGCGATGCAAGCTATGCTTCCTCAGCTGAGGAACGAAATCAGGGCTGAGGTGCAGGCTGCCAACAATCAGCAACAGCACCCAGTACCTCCTCCTCCTCTTCCAGCAACATTGGTCACGTGTCTAGAGAGATTCAACAAGCTACGCCCTCGATCCTTCAAGAAAACGGATAGCCCAAGCGAAGCTGAAAGCTGGTTGGCTCACATTAAGAAGATCTTCGATGCAATGGGCTGTGACCCCGTCTTCAAGTCGAGGTTGGCCTGTTACAGGTTGGAAGGTGATGTGCTAGCATGGTGGAAGACACTGAAGCAGTTTGAGGGAGGTGATGATTGGGTGGCTGGTTTGACTTGGGCTCAGTTCAGGGAGTTAGTGATGGGACGGTTCTTTCCCAAGGCTGAGCAAGACAATCTGAAGAGGGAGTACCATGGAATCAGACAGAGAGCTGGGGAGAACAGCAACGAGTTCATGCAGTGCTTTCTCCGTTTGGCTGGTTTTCTTGGCGCAGCAACAGGAACTGCCGAAGAGCAAGCATACCACTTCCGGTGGGCTCTTCGTACATTGGTCGCCAATAACTTGGTGTGTGCTACGCTCAACACGGTGGAACAAGTGGCCGATGCAGCACGTAAGCTAGAGATGCTGCAAGAAAAAGAAGAGTTCGGGGAAGTAGAGAGACCCGAGAAGAGGTAAATATTCGTTATTCAGCGGTGACCATTCCGAATTTTTTCAGTAATTATCCAATATTTATATCTCTTTTTAAACTGCATCTTCCATGCAGAAGACTGGTGACCGGTCTCAGCCGGCTACTCAGCAATAGCCTACTCAGCCCAAGGGAAAATGGTCAGACTCAAGACCGTTCTGCTATGGATAGGCGTGGCGGTAATGATAATTACCGTAACAACGCTGGAAACCCCAACAGCAGCAGGTCCTTACACTTACTCATTTTCTTATGTTACATCCAATAGTTCATAATTCTGACACATTAGAAATCTTCTACAAGGAATCATGGTAACGGGAGGGACCAGAACCAAAAAGGTTCACAGCCTAACCGTCCAGCTATCACTGGTATTACATCTTACGAATTTTTCGCATTGTCCTTTGTACCTATTACCATGTCTCATATATACTGTTCTTAACAGGGTCCCAGCCAACAAGGGCACCTGCTGGAGGGTATACTCATACTCTTTGCACTACCTGCAACTGTTGGCACCCAGGGCCATGTCGCCGCGATAGCGACGCATGCTAAAAGTGTGGCCTTACTGGTCATCGCATGAAGGACTGCCGCAAGGGCGAGATGGAGGGCACGTCTGGACATGCTGATTCTAAGCTGCCTCCTACTAGTGGACGCGTTTACACGACTTCTCGCAATGAGTCCAACAAGTCTACAGGTACCATCACTGGAATCTTGTATATGTATGGTCAAGCTGCATGTGTTTATTTGACACGGGTGCTACTCATTCGGTCATTGCTACTGCTTATGGTAAGAATGTTAGGATATCCCCTATGCCATTAGAGAATGTAATGAACATTTCCACGCCTTTAAGAGACTCTGTACGCATAACCCATGTGTACAAGAGCCTTGCCCTAGAGTTTGACGACAAGATTCGTCATGTCGACGCACTTCCGCTAGACATGAATGATTTTGACATGATATTGGGCATGGACTGGTTATCCAAACATCATGCTACCATAGACTTCCATACATATCGGGTCATCTTCGGTGATGTTAATGCATCAAAGTACATTCACAACGGGTTCGTACCCGGAAGGTCTGTACAAATCATATCAACCTGCAAGCACGTGCGTTACTTTCACATGGTTGCGAGGGCTATCTAGCTATTGTTCATGACATGGATGCTGAATCTCCATCAATTCAGAATCAGCTGATAGTGTCAGAATTTCTAGATGTATTTCTAGAAGAACTTCCGGGCATACCACCTACACGTGAAGTAAAGTTTAATATCGAGCTCATCTCAGGAGCTGAGCTGATTACCAAGGCTCCTTATCACATGGCTCCCATAGAGTTGAAGGAGATGAAGGATCAATTGCAAGAACTTCTGGAACGAGGCTTCATTCAACCGAGCGCATCTCCATGAGGCGCACCGGTCTTATTCGTGAAGAAGAAGGACGGCAGTATGCGTCTTTGCATACATTATCGCGAGCTCAACAAGATCACCATCAGGAATAGGTATCCTCTACCACGCATTGACAATCTGTTTAACCAACTCCAAGGGGCCAAACATTTCTCCAAAATTGATTTGAGGTCGGGCTATCATTAGCTACGGGTCAAAGAGTAGGACATCGCCAAGACTACTTTCCATACACGCTATGGGCACTACGAATTCGTAGTCATGCCATTTGGCCTTACCAATGCTCCCGCTGTGTTCATGGATTTGATGAAAAGAATCTTCCATGAATTTCTGGACAAGTTCGTCATTGTCTTCATTGACGACATCCTGATATTCTCTAAGTCCAAGGAGGAACACAAAGACCATCTTCGTACAGTGTTGTAGATTCTTCGCCAGAAGTAGTTGTATGCTAAATTCTCCAAGTGTGAATTCTGGTTAAAAAAGGTGGCGTTCTTAGGTCACATTGTATCAGCAGAAGGAATCACCATGGATCCAACAAAGGTTGAGGCTATTACCAAGTGGCCAAGACCGACATCAGTGACTGAGGTTCGCGGTTTCCTAGGCTTAGCGGGTTACTACCGTAGGTTAGTAGAGAACTTTTCTCGTTTAGCACTACCATTGACCAAACTGATGCGGAAAGGGGAGAAATTCGTCCGTACTGAAGAAAGAGAGAAGAGCTTTGAAGACCTAAAGCAAATTTTAGTATCTGCACCGATTCTTACTCTCCCATCTGGTACAGGTGGATTTCAAATTTACAGTGATGCTTCGGGGAAGGGACTTGGCTGTGTTCTCATGAAACATGGGAAAGTGATCGTGTACGCTTCACGGCAGCTTAAGCCTTATGAAGAAAATTACCCTACGCATGACTTGGAACTTGCAGCAGTCGTGTTTGCATTGAAAATATGGAGGCACTACTTGTATGGAGAATCATGTGACATCTTCACGGACCACAATAGCTTGAAGTACATCTTCACTCAATGTGAATTGAACATGCGACAGAGGAGACGGGTAGAGCTGTTGAAGGATTATGACATCAATCTGAAGTATCATCTCGGCAAGGCGAATGTAGTGGCAGATGCACTTAGCAAAAAGTCCGGAATGATAAACGACATTAAAATTGAGGAGGAAATTATAAGAGACTTGGAGCGACTAGACATTGAGATCATGGTACGTGGACAGCAGGGTTACTGGGCTAATCTTAGGGTAGAACTTGAGTTACTCTCTAAGATGAAGGAAGCTCAGAAGGATGATGGTGAAATATGGGCGATAATTCAAAATTTGGAGAAACAAACAGAGTTTCGTGTAGACGAAGATGGTATCTTATGGCAGGGCACGAGACTTTGTGTTCCTGATAATCAAGAACTCCAGGAAGCATTGTTAGTTGAGGCTCATTGCTCCCCATTCTCTATTCATCCTGGTTCGACCAAGATGTACCATGACATCAAGCAATACTTTTGGTGGAGTGGTATGAAACAGGATGTTGCGACTTACGTCTCCAAATGTCTTACCTGCCAGCAGGTTAAGATCGAGCATCAACGATCTGGCGGTCTTCTACAACCTTTAGATATTCCAGAGTGGAAGTGGGACAAGATCACCATGGATTTTGTTACCGGTCTTCCGTAGACAAAGAGGAGGCATGATGCGATTTGGGTTATCGTTGATCGACTTACTAAGTCATCTCATTTCTTACCGATCCGCAAGGAAGATTCGGTCAGTAAACTCGCCGATACGTACAAGAAGGATATCATGAGACTTCATGGTGCTCCATCCAGCATCGTCTCGGACAGAGATCCGCGTTTCACTTCGCGATTTTGGAGGAGTCTGTAGAAAGCTTGGGGTACAAAACTTAAGCTTAGCACGGCTTTCCATCCTCAAACATACGGGCAATCGGAGCGAACGATTTAGACATTATAAGACATGTTAAGGTCATGTGCGTTGGAATGGACGGGAGATTGGGACGATTACATCTGTCTGGTAGAGTTTGCATACAACAACAGTTGGCACGCAAGTATTAAGTGTGCTCCATTCGAGATGTTGTATGACAAAAAGTGTCGCGCCCCAATCTGTTGGGATCAGGTTGGTGAGCGAACACTTGAAGGACCAGAAATGGTAGAGTTGACCAACGAGAAGGTCGCAGTTGCTAAGCAGAAATTGCAAGAAGCGCGGTCACGTCAGAAGAGTTATGCCGACAAGCATCGTAGGGACTTACATTTTAACGTAGGAGATCATGTCTTCCTTAAGGTATCGCCGGCACGTGGTGTTAGACGTTTTGGAATCAAAGGGAAGCTTAGTCCTCGATTCATCCGACCGTTTGATGTCATTGAGTGAGTCAGTGAAGTATCTTATCGTTTAGCGTTACCTCCGTAGCTTTCTCATTTTCACGATGTTTTCATGTGTCCTTACTCAGAGGGTACAAGTATCATCCCCTTCACATGGTTCAGTATCCACTGGAACAGATTCGTGAAGACCTTACCTTCATAGAGGAACCCGAACGAGTTCTTGAAAGGCAAGAACGAGTCATGAGGAGGAAGACGATTCCATTCGTCAAAATCCTTTGAAGGGATCATACCGAGCGGGAAGCCACTTGGGAGACCGAGGAGTCTATCCAGACTTCTTACCCTCATTTCAAGTTTTAAATTCGGGTATGTTCCTCTTTTTCACTTTACGCTATCTATAATTCGGGGACGAATTATTATTTTTAGGGGGGAGAGTTGTAAAACCCGCATGCTTTTACCATGAATAGTACCCTTACAATCGTACGTACATGATTAAAACTTTCATTTTATAACATGTTTACGTTTCACGAATATTAATTACGAGAATTACGTACGTATTATAACACGATAAGTATTACGTATGTATTAATCCACGATAATTATTACCAACAATAATTATAATCACGAACATGAAAACATGAACGTAAATAATCACGAGAATATTATTATGTAACCACGTAATTATTATTACGATTACATATAAGTATATATATAATAACACGAACGTTTAATTATAACGTCACGTAAATACGAACACGAGAACACGTAAAATATTAGAACACGAAAACTACGGGTTTCCCCTTGGTGGCCCATGTAGCCGCGGAACACACAAAGAGGGAAGGGGACCCACAAGCCCATTTTTGGTTTAATTAAAGAAAACTAAAACTACAGAGTTTTCATAAAATACTTTTTACAGAAAAAGTTAAAACCCTAGCTTCCTTGGGACCCCATATCCGCGGCACATACACAAGACAAGGGAGGATTCGATTTTGATTTTTGGATCTTTGTTAATTGGTTCGTGTTCATGTTATTTTCAATCACACGTCAAGGTAAAACAAAAACCTTAATCTTTGATCTTTTTATTTAATTATGTTTATGATTAGATCAATAAAAACAATTAAATAAACATGTTATGGGATTAATTTAAACATGGAAAAAGGGTTTTGTTTGGTTTGTTTGTGGTTCGACAGCCAACCGAGAGTCATACGACTCTCGGTGTCCCTTTTAAGCCACAACCGAGACCCCCCTAAGGGGCGCGGTGTGGGTCTCGGCGCAACAGCAAGCACCACCGGCTTGCGCTGGTGGCTGTTTGGGTCGGACGGGGGGAACAGCAAGGCAGCAGGGGAGACCACCGACTTGCGCCGGTGGGATCTTGAAGCCTTGCAGCGGCTAGCCACGGCGCAGCAGCGGAAGCAGCCGCCGCCCATGGCAGGGCAGCCACCAGCCGCGGCTGTGGGTGGTGGTTGGTGGTGGGGTTTTGGTTTGGGCCGGTTCAAGGGTTTACGGGTCTGGTTCATGACATGTTTTTATAAAATAATACATGGTCCAGTTTATTATTTTATTTTACAAGTTTATTTATTTACAAGTGATTAAATTAATTTAACATGGTACTTAATTAATTTAATTAAAACATGACTTAGGTTTATTATTATTATTATTAATACATGATTTTAACCTAAGTATTTAATCATGAAATTTAGACTAAAGTAATTAATTAATTATTAAAACATGACATGTAATTAATTAATTTCATGACTTAGGTTATATTAATAATAAATAATAATACATATTTTAACCTAAGTATTATATACACTTTAATTTAATTAAACCATGCTATATTTAATTAAATCTTATAACATGTAGTTTATTTAATTTACATCTATTAATTAATAAACTATACTATTAATCACATGACTTAGAATATTAATCAGTAAAACTTAAGCTTATTTTATTAGCTTAATAATCCAGCTTACTTCTAAATATGGAAACTTTCTATTTTTAGAAACTTAATTATTTTAAGCAGTTAATCTATTTATGGAAACTTTTTATTTTTAGAAACTTATCTATTTTAAGCAGTTAATCTATTTTTGGAAACTTTCTATTTTTGGAAACTTTCTATTTTTGGAAACTTTCTATTTTGGAAACTTTCTTTTTTAGGAAACCTGCTATTTTTAGAAAGTTACTTATTATTACACAACAAGTATAATAATACAAGGATTACAAGTAATACTTAATCAGAATATGCAGAATACATGATAAACACAACATAACGTTAAAATCAGTAAAACATGACATGAACATATAAAACAAGCTAAGACATGATATAAAACCAGTTACGTACTCAGTAATCAGAACACTTATATACGTATACTATTTATGTAGCATTAGTGAGATCGAAGTAGGACTCTCTTTCGTTCGTCTTATTCGTTCACTAGACACAAGGTACGGATTCTCCGTTCTTTCAGTATGGACATTCTTTCCTTATTAGGATTTCCCCGTATGCAGCCAACTGTTTTCCCAATATGTGTTTTATATATTTTTATTTGCTTATGTTTAATTAAATGCCTAAGCCATATACATGCATGACCATTTTCACCTAGTTATGGAGGTACCATAACCATAACACTGGAGGAACGAGTGTTATGACTTCACCACGGCGGAGTGATAGCTCGTGGCGTCCCTTTTAGCTTTGGCCGTATTATTATATTATCATGTGGGGAGTATGAGTGCATCCTAGATTACATGTTTTTACAGATTAATCAGGTGAATGTGGTGTGTGCCTTGCATCCTTCACAAGGAGTTGATCCCTCCTACCCAAACTTATATTAATTAGAGGCAACCCCTCTAATTGCATGATGAGGTCACCCCTCCAAGTATTCATGCACGTTGATATTTCATGACCGATATTGGCTAATGGTTAACATGTTAAACAGTTTTCATAAGATAAACATAAGGCTTTTCAAACTATAAAACTAGTTTTACTAAGTTATACCAGGTTTTCCAGGACTTAATCAATTTTGCTGCTATATGTTGTATATGCTTATGTTATTCATTCTATGCTTGTATATCCGTGCACTGAGCGTTATGCTCAGCCGTTTCCTTTAATGTTACCAAAACGGCAGGTACTCAGGGACGCTCGTAGACTCTAAGCGTATGCGCACATGGATTGGAAGCTTTCTAGCCTTCATTACTTTATGCATTTCTTCATACATTTTGCTACTCGTTTCCATGGACATTGTTTAGTCCTTTTCATTTATAGTACTTATGTTTGTATGTGATGAGCTTTTACTTTGGGGTATCGATGTTTGTTTCCGATATTCCCTTTATGGTCATGTAATGTTTAAGACATTTATCCTTGTATGCTTTGATGACACGCCATAATCACGCGTGACATTCCATTTATCAAAATGGGGTGTTACAAACATAGTATCCAGAAACATAAATTCTAGTCATAAGACACTTAGCCCAATCAGCATCAGTGAAATAAGACAACTTAAGGAATTGTCTTTATAAATCTAAATCCCAATTCCTGGTGAGTTTTTAAGGTATCTGATAACTCTCAAAGCAACCTTAAGATGATATTAAAGAGGTGCATGCATGTGTTGACTAAGCCTTTGACGTTCAAAGATATTGTTTAGGTGCTTATCAGTCTCACTTTCATCAACAGCAAGAATATTGTTCTCAAGCAAAGGAGTGGTTGCTGGTTTAGCAGCATGTAAACCAAACTCATGAATAAGGTCAAGGCAATATTTTTATTTGAGTCTAACAAATGATATTGGTATTTTCAAGAACTTCAATACCAAAGAAATATTTCATCATCCCAAGATCCTTAATCATGAATTTGGTTTAAAAAAATTAAACCTTTCAATTTCCTCAAGTCAGTTATCAACGATGATGAAGTCATCAACATAAACAAGAAGAGAAACAAATATGTTGTCTGTTTGTTTGATGTAGAGAGAATAGTCAAATTTGCTTTGTACAAATCCATGCTCAACCAAGACAGCGGTTAACTTGGCATTCCACTGTCTTGGGGCTTGCTTAAGTCTATAAAGGGCTTTATTAAGCTTATAGACTTTATTTTTGTCATGACAGTTAAAACCTAAAGGCAAGGTCATATAAATGTCTTCATCAAGATCACCATACAGGAAAGCATTGTTCACATCAAGTTGAAACAAGGGCTAGTTATTTGAGACATCAATGTTAATAAAGACTCTAACAGTGACCATTTTAACAATAGGACTAAAAGTATCATCAAAGTTAATCCCTTCCTTTTGATTGTAGTCCTTAGCAACTACTCTAGCCTTAAATTTATCAACTTGACCAGAGGATTTATATTTAATCTTGTACACCCATAAGTAAATCACACAGGGGTCCAAGTATTATTCCTCAAAAGAGCTTCAATCTCATCGTTCATGGCCTCAACCCACCTACTATCTTTAATGGCATCATAGTAGGTGGTAGACTCAAAAGACTTGTTAAGAGTAGTAGCAAAGCAGAAGATAATGATATTAAGTTTAGAATAATTGACATGTTTTTCAATCACCATACTTATGCTTACTATCTAGCACAAAATCAATAAGTTTGGCAGGCGACTTGGTAGGTCTTGTAGACTTCCTAATACTAGGTTGCCCTTCCTCAAGATTTTCCCACTATGCTCAATATAAGTGACAGAAGGACTTGCCTTTTCAAAATTTCCCTCAGAATGTGGATGGTCATTTATATGGGTTGTAGATGCCTCCCCATGAGTCTGCATAGGTGCAGGCTTAGTGGTAGAGTGAACTCTACCTTCCACACAAGGTGTAGCTCTCTCATCATCATAGGGACTTCAAGAGTTTTGATTATAAAAAGAGGTTAAAAGTTCAGCATCACTTGTACCAACTACATCTGCTAAATCATTATCTTTTGTGTTTTTCATCTTAAAAGGAAAAATAGTTTCATAGAACCTCACATCTCTTGAAAACAAACTTTTCTATTGTTAAGACTAAAAAGTTTGCAAGCCTTTTTACCAAAGGAGTAACTGATCAACACACATTTTTTCAGATCTAGATGTGAGCTTATCACTGCCGTAAAGACAAATTAAAAAACATAAACATCCAAAACACTTAGGTGAGAGAGATTAGGTTTTTCTTATATAGCAATTCACAGGGTGACCTACCTTTTAAGACAGAAGAAGGGATCCTGATGATAAAGTAAACAGCAGTTAGAATACACTTAATAGGAATTCCTCCCTGAAACGTAAGACTCCTGGCTACATTAATCATGTGTCTATGTTACCTTTCAGCAATTCCATTTTGCTAGGGAGTGTGAGGGCAAGAGGTTTGATGATGATACCCAAATCAGAGAATAAAGAGAAAACATGTTTGATAACAAACTCAGTCCCATTGTCAGATCTAAAAACTTTGAGTTTAGAATTAAACTAATTCTGAATAAGATTTGAAAAATTCACCAAACATTCATAAACTTCATCTTTAGTTTTTAAAAGATAAGTCTGGACTGCTCTGGAGTAGTCATCCACAATGGTAAGGAAGTACTTATACCCTTCCTCGCTTTGAACCTTGTAAGAATCCCAAAAATCTAGGTGAACAAGATCAACAATCTTCTCAGATTTGTGATCACTTAAAGGGCCTTGTTTGTTTGGCCCTGTGACAAGTCTCATAGATAGAAATACTAGTATTTCTAGGAAGTTTCAAGTCAGTTTTAAGTGTATTGAGAACTTGGTTTGCTGGGGTGACCAAGTCTACAATGCGAAAGGTCTTTGAAAGTGTTAAAGGTCATAGCAATACTCACATTACCTAGGCTGTTATTCTTAAGGTCATCAAAAAGATAAAGCATCCCATATTCACTACCAGTCCCTAGAGTGGTCCCCTTGTCCAAGTCGTGAATATAACATTTATCTTCATCAAAACCCACAAACAATTTACTATCTTTTATAAGTTTATTCACAAATAGCAGGCTAACACATTAGCCAGGCACAACAAGAACATCATGAAGAACAACATTATTAGAGAGTCTCAAATCACCAATGTGACTTATAGTGGCAACAGTGCCATTAGGGTGACCAACAAAGATGTTGAGATTGGATATATGTGCAACATTAACCATGTCAAAAGTGGATGTGGTAAGATATTGGTTAGCCCCAAAGTAAATAATCCAACCCAAAGTAATGGTTTTGATAAAGAACTTAGAGATACCACAAAAGAATTTAGAGAAATTAACATTAAACCAAACATTAGCATTGAAAAAGAGATTCTACCTGTCATATTAGATAGAGTGTTGCCAGAGGAATCACTGATCAGATTAAGAAGTTTCAAGATTTGTTCAGTGTAAAAGAGTTTGGATAATTGCAAGTAGAAGCCTGTTTTCCCCAGTTTTGATGTCACAATTAGCATTAAAATAGGCTTTAAACCTGTTTGTCTTTGAACATTCCCCCCCCCCCCCCCCCTTTTGTAACCAGCAGGATAACCAATTAATTCAAAACACCTATCTATAGTATGTCCAATTTGGTTACACTTGGTATAAAGAATATTAGGGTTGGGTCCCCTAAAATTCGTTATACCATTACCCTTAGAAGTAGGTCTGTTAGGTGTGTTGGAATAACTCCTTCTATTTTGATTAAAGGTCTTAGCAGCAAAAGAAGGGCCTTCATTTTTGTTTCAATGTGGTCAGCGGTTTCAGGATTTCCCCTATGGGATTCCTCTCGATTCACAGTAGCATAAGCATCCTTCACATCAGGGAGAGGATTCCTGGTGAGGATAGCAGTCCAAACAGGCTGATAGCAATCATCAAGACCCATTAGGAACTACACCAGCCTCATGATTTGCTGATGCAGTGCCAACTTAATGCTAGCAGGACAAGAACATTAAACTGTACACACAAATTTAGGAAGTTTAGTGACAACATCAAACTCTATCCAAAGAGAGTTAAGCCTATGATATTAGTAAGCTAAAGTACTACCCCCTGTTTAATAGAAGCAATTTTTTGAAGCAAGTTATAAAGAACAGAGCCATCAACTATATCATATGTTTCATTCAAATCTTTTCACACAGTAGCAACTTTTTTTACAGTAAACAAGACCCATATACACATCACTAAAAATGACATTCATAATCCAAGTAAGAACCATAGCATTGCATCTATCCCATTGAGCACACAGGACATCATCAGAGTAAGACTCTCTTAAACATGAACCATCAAGAAATTAAAATTTGTTTCTAGCTTGTAAAGCAAGTTTATAGCATTATTCCACATTCTGTAGTTTTCAGTACCAAGCAGTTTAAAGGAAACTAAAACAGAGCTACTATTATTGTTGGGTCCACTAGAATGGATCTTGCAGCCTGTTAAGAATGGTGAACGACTTCTGTAATCACAAATCTATTCACAGAGAGACTCTAGATAACTTGCACAGTATAAGTGCGGAATACAAATACTATGAACAAGAAGAAACAGAATAACAATAATGACTTGATCCTTACTAACGATTTCTAATATTAATAATGAACTAAATAATGTTTGATGAAGGTGTGTTTAACCCTTCTGTCAATGGTTCCTTTTATACTACAAGGAAACCCTAATACATCATTAAACCAAAACGTGTAATTCTGATATGCATATCCTTTCCTAACATATCTCATGCATATCCTAACAAACTACTCAAAATAATAATGTTTGACTTTCTAAAGACCAGGAGCACGTGTTGCTCCTACTACTACTAGGACTAGGAGAAACTACATACCTCCTAGCATACCTATTACAAATAACTATTACAGATGTCCTAACAATGCTCCCCTAAACTTGAATTTGACTTGTTGAGTTCAAGTTTTCTGGTAGATCTTGCAAAATAGATTGAGGATTAGAACAACAACACAAATAGCAGCATCATAACCATCAGCATGAACAACATAAAGACTGCTGCAACAAGTAACACCAAAAAGCTTCTTGAAAGCTTGAAACAAATCTGCACCTTGTTGAATCTTCACAGCAACATGAGCAGATTTTATGAGCCTTTACCAAGTAGCTGCTCGCTCTTGGGCTAGCCAGTCTTTGTGGTGGAATAAGCATCACCCTGGGAGACCAAAACCCAGCCCAACTCTTAGAACGTGAATCAATGGTGAGTGGGGGTACCCTAATGATTTTGGGCAAATCATCACAACCTTCAACGGATTTGATTAGTCTTTACTAGAAGTCGTACTCTTCCGGACTCGCCAACTCTTAGCAATGAAGCATCGGTGAGCTGAAAACCCTATAGCTTTGAGCAAGCTATTACAACTATCAACGGATTTGGTATAGATCTTTACCAAGAACCGTACCCCCTTGGACTAGCCACTTTTCAGTCTAGGACCAAGGCAAGTGAAAACCATCTAGTTTTTGGTAACCTGGCAACCATCAACTGATTTGATAATCACACCAGAGCCGTACCCTCATGGTGAATCAACTCTTTCTTGTCTGTGAAACATGGTGAGTTGAGCACCATTTGTTGTGTGGCTAGGTCCAACACCAGAAGCACCTCTCAAAAACAGCCCAAATGTGAAACAGTCAAGTGAAAAACAATGTCATGATGGAAAAGTATAAGCAGATATTATACTATGTACAAGTTTGAAATTCCATCACATGTTTAAAGTATAATCAGATATTATATAAAAAGTATATATTTTTTATTTTGTTATTTTTTTAACTATAAAGTGAGTCACCAATCACTGTACACACTTGTGAAAAGAATGTTAGTATAACACAATAATAGAAGAACCATACCAATCACTTACCAGAAGCTGCAACTTTGTCTGGATGTAACCGGGCTTGAATACCTTCGACCAAGGTAGTGGCCATGGTAGACTCATTACCAGAAGGAGCATTGGATACCTGCAGATGACATTCTAGCATAGCTTCCATGGTAGCAATCGTCAATGGATACTCCATATCCGTAAGCATAAACACCACAACACCAGTCTCAAGCTCTAACACATGAACACCACAACCAGCATACAGTTTCCACCTATTGATCACCCATCGAGGTTGATCCTTCCATACACCAGCATGGGGAGAATCAGGAGGGGAATCCAACATCAACTTTAAATCACCCCAGATAGTCAATCCAGGCCAGTTGGGCAACTCACTCGGAGATTGAGGAATCTCAGCATCTACCAAACCATATAACAACATAAGATCACGACGCTCCACCCATGTCAAAATGTTTTGCAGTCCCGAGACATAGCGAGCATAACCATCACTGGTCGTAATCTTATGAGTAAAAGTACCATGAACAATAGGGGATGGCCGAACTTCCCAAGCCACAATCCAACCCTTACCCATGTGCAACTCTGTCTCACTATCTGAAGCAGCATCAATGAGATTTGCAGGATCTCGTTTCTCAAACGGACAGACTTTCCATGACGAGCCTTCTTCTTCCTAATAGAACGACGAGGTGAAGGGACACCAGAAGAAGATTCAACCTTGACCTTTCCAGCATCAGTAGCATCAGCAGTAGTAGACTCAAAGTCCTTACCAACCATAGGATCAGATTTTGCTGCACCAGCGGATGAGGTAGGAAGTGGTTCAGTCACCGGTATTGATGTTTTCTCCACAGAAGGAGTAGCAGGGGTGGAATTAGTAGCAGGAGCGGTAGAAGCTTATTTGGTGGTGGTAGTATGAACCTGAGAGTGAGTGGGATAAACAGTCGATGTGGTGGTAGTAGGAACAGCAGTAGAAGGAGCACTAATAGATGGAACATCAGAAGTATCCTTAGGAACACCAGACGAAGAAGTGTGAGCAGTAGCAGGCTGAGAAGTGTGAACAACACTTGGAGGAGGGCGATAAATAAAGCATTCAGGGACCGGTGTGTTTTGACGCTTGATCATCTTTGTGTACAGATCTTTAAGCTCGTCAAAGGACAGACCCCTAACCCGTTCCCATGTCCATCCAGTGCGAAAGTAAGTAGCTGATTGATTCTTAACATATTGCTGCATCAACTTCCTCTCCTCGGTTCTCGACAAAGGTCTGTTACGGCGCTTTTCACGAAGCTGGGCAGCCAGAGACAACTGTTGTTTACGCATCAAAGCCATTGCCCGGGGAATACAATTATGTTGATTCACATCAGCTCCCTACAAATCTGTGAACTGCGAGTAGTCAGAAGTAAGTATGGTAAGCACCCTCATCCAGCCATTGTCATCCCAATGCATGGCATCATCTCTCAACTGCTCACGCCTTTACTGTTGAAAGGCTTCATCCTCAGCCCTAGCTTGTTGATCAATCTCCTCTTGCAGTCGCTGAGCAGCCTCTTCCCCCAACCTTTCTTCCTCTATTTGTCTACGAGTATGCTTCCTTGGAGGAGAGGGTGCATCAGTCATAGGGGCTTTGCCCTTGGGATCATGAGAAGAACCAGCAGAAGGACGAGTAGAAGCATCCATTGGCTTGGGATCAGCAGTCTTAGGAATTGATGAAGGACTAGGAGGAGCAGGCAAATCATCACTCTTCTTATCAGCAAAAGGAGCCCTGGCCAAAATAGTCAGCCCATCCTACTCAATATCCTCATCAGAATCAGAAAGAACAACTTTCTTCTTTTGGCGCTTCTGTTGTGACTCCAATGCTTTAATCCTGTTCGCCAAGGGAAGTACGAAGTCCCGTGTGAGCTTGCGGTGCTGATTAAGATCATCTTCCAAAGAAACAACCCTCGCATAATACCTGTGCATAAGAGCTAGCAAAGAAGTTAGTGTAACAGTTTCCTCAGCTTCCCCACCAAGAGGACTTGGGTTGGGGAATGCATCATTGGGACTAGAAGCAACATATGGGTCATCCATATGAGCATGAGAGCTACACGACTTCTCAGCAGAATGCGGAGCTGGACTAGAAGGGGGAGTATCAGCAAATAGGGACTCATGTGGGCGAGAGGAGGGGGAAGCCTTTGAGGTGGATGGCATTTCTACCACCAACTATCTGGCGGGCTCCTCCACCTCCACATGAGGCACACCAGTAGCATGGTGCTCCTCCTCCATAGGATCATCCTCCAATGGAAGTTCCTCCTCAGCTTCATCAGCCGGAGGAATCACATTAGGATCCCCTTGAGCAAGGCCCAGCATAACATCAGTAAGAGGCCTCCAAAGACCCTTAAAACCAAGTGCCATATTCGAATACACCTTGGAACTAAGCTTTGGGGTCTCATATTCCTCCCTATTCCTAGGTAGGCACATAAGAACCTGCTGCAAAAACCTAGGGTACATCAAGAACTTCTTCCTAGAGCCAGTACTACTAAGGTTATAAATCATTCCATCAAACAAGTAACAAGAAAATTAAACACACGACCCTGTGCAATACAAATCAAACCAGTAGCCAGGGGAATGGGAAATGCATCCCAACTCCTAGACTTTGGACTCAAACAATGAATCAAGAAGTGAACCAGAAGCTTCCATTGGGGGAAAACCTATTTTTTTGGAAGTTAAACTCCCCCCCATGATTATAGCCTAGAGCAGCCATCCCATCCAATACCTCTGAATTGGGGATAGAGACAATGCAACCTTCATCCAGGAGATGAAGGGCAGACCTAACAGATGCCTCATACACCACATATGAGCGACCATCTATGGTAGCATGGAGCTCTAGTGGGCGTCCCAAAAAATCAACTAGATGGGTAGTTGCCCAGAACTGATGAATACCACTATCATACACAGTAGGGCAAACCGTAAAAGCATATCTTAGATTGGAAGCCTCAATGTATTCCAGGATGTCTGTGAACTCCTCTCGTTTAGGACCATCGCCAAGATAGGCCACCTTGTTATGATCGGGTTTGTACTGGAGAGCAGCCATTATTGATGATTGAAGTAATGGAAGATGATTGATTGAAGAGGGAAAGAGTAGGAGCGTATGTGTGTGTGTATGGTTGGTATGAATGAGTCAATTGAGGGATTTGACCATAAATAATGGTCATAAAACTGTTCATTAACCCCTAATTATGAGGGTTGCCCTTTCAAAAATTAATTCATTAATGCAAGAGTAACCACTTGCCCCTTAACCATTATTTGCAAATCCCAGTTACCAAAGATAAATAAAAAGATATACACCAGAAGTAACTTGCGTTGACTAAAAGTCAAAACGCGTAATGGTCAACACTAGAAGCACCAACTGGTCAATGAAAGTCAACGAAGTGAACAGTGACCCAAAAGCAATACTAGAAGCCAACCATGAGTGAACTAGAAGGGTTTGTACCCACTAGGAGCTGAAGACTGCCACTAGGAGTAACCAAAATCTTCCACTAGAAGTAGCACACACCGCAAATACCCATGAAAACTATTATTAGAATCTACCATATATTAGACTGTGCAATGAAATATGTACATTAAGCCTCCCCTTAGGCTTAGCCTCCCCTCAATCCTAAACCTCAAGGATTGATCATTCCAATGTGAACCACCAAGTGTTTGAACCGCGGACCATCAAAGGCTTTAGTCAATAAATCAGCAACATTATCATCCGTATGCACTTTAAGAACCTGTATCAGTTTCTTCTCATTGGCATCCCTTATAAAATGGTGCCTAATCTCAATATGCTTGGTTCGTTGATGAAAAACAGGATTCTTCACAATGCAGATAGTGCTTTGATTGTCGATGAAAATTTTGGTGTTCATGAAGTTGAACCCATAATCCAGCATCTGATTTTGTATCCACAAGACTTGTCCACAACAACTAGCAGCAGCTACGTATTCAGCTTCTGTTGAAGAGGTAGCTACTATTGTCTGTTTCTTACATTGCCATGAGATAAGTCTTCGAACCAAAAACTGACAACCACCAGTAGTAGACTTCCTGTCATTATTAGCACCTGCATAGTCACTATCACTATAGGCTTCAAGAACAAAAGGTGATTCCCTAGGATACCACAAGCCTAGCTTGGGTTGAGCCTTGATATACTTGAATATTTTCTTGACAGCATTCAAGTTAGATACGGTTGGAGCCACCTGATGTCTAGAGCAAGCACTTACTGCAAACATAATGTTCGGACGTGATGCAGCCAAATACATGAGTGAGCCAATCATTGACCTGTACATGTGAACATTTATCGGAGGATCTGGCTCATTCTTGAGATTGACTTTAGTGACTTCATAAGGTGTTGCTGGTGGTCTAAGAGGTTCCACATCAAACTTCTGAAGAATCTCATGAACATACTTGTCTTGACTTATGAAGATACCATCCGACTGCTGCTTGACTTGAAGACCAAGGAAAAATGTGAGTTCTCCCATGGCACTCATCTGAAATTCGCCTTTCATTAGCTGTTCAAACTCATTACACCATTCCGTCTTAGTAGAACCGAAGATAATATCATCCACATACACTTGAACTAGGATGATGTCTTTGGCATTCCTTTTAAGAAACAGTGTTTTGTCAATAGTGCCTCTTCTGTAGCCGTGTTTCAACAAGAAAGTGGACAGGCGCTCATACCAAGCTCTAGGAGCCTGATGAAGTCCATAGAGAGCTTTGACCACCTTGTAAACTTTCTTGGGATGAAGTGGATCCACAAAACCCTTAGGTTGAGTGACATAAACCTCCTCATCAATCTTGCCATAGAGAAATGCACTCTTGACATCCATCTGAAAAACCGTAAAGCCAACATAAGAAGCAAAAGCCAAAAACAGACGAATGGCCACAATCCTAGCAACAGGAGCAAAAAATTTAGTATAGTCAATTCCTTCAAGTTGTGTGTGACCTTGTGCAACCAACCGAGCCTTATTTCTCACCACAATACCCCTTGCATCTTTCTTGTTTTTGAGAATCCATTTGGTACCAATTGATGTCTTTCCATCTGGCAAGTCAACTAGGATCCAAACATTCTGAAACAAGAACTGCTGCGTCTCCTCCTGCATAGCCTCCGCCCAACTTTGATCCTCAAGAGCATGTGAGACTGACCTAGGTTCCACCTGTGAAAGAAAAAAAGCAAACAAACAGTGAATAAAGTCTGTGTGATTATTACGCTTTTGGTCTTCAATATAGCTCACAAGAGCATGATGATCAGACGTTGCTTTCTTACGCATGCGGCGAGTCTTGACAGTAGAACCAGGATCTCCAATGATATGAGTAGTAGGATGGTCTTTATTCATCTGCTTAAGAGGAATAGGAGCTACATCCACTTCTGGTGCCAAGTTATTAAGATCCCCAACAGTGTCATCATCATATGAAGCAGAGTCGAAGATGCCATCTATTGGTTGCTTGTGAATATCATCCAGCTTAGTAGAAGTCTTCTTTTGATAGTTTCCCAAGTCAGAAGGACCAGAGAATCTAGTTGAGGAAGTTGGATCACTAACCGGACTACCAATAGGTGTTAAACTTACAATAGGAGTAACATTAGGAACACTAGGAGTAACATGGACAACAGGGGTACTCAAGGGAAACTCAAAGCCTCCTTGAGCAACTGCTGTAGTAGCATCTTGTTGTTGCTTGAGCAATGTGTCAAGAGCTCCTTGTGAGTCCACAATGTCTGATGGAGAGGCATCAATAGGAGTAGCATTGTTGTTTGGAGAGACTGTGGTGGAATAGGATGGAACAACAAAAATATCATCCTCCTCATCTGAGTCCGAAAAACTAGAATGAGCACCTGTACTAGAAGTTGCAAACACTTTTGGACCTGCATCTTGGTTAGTTTTGAAACGAAAATATCCTAATGAGTCACTAAGATAATTAAGATCAAAATACCATTCAGGACCTTTGCCTTGGATGTTTGTCTTCTCCTCAAAGTACCTGAGATTAATAGTTTCAATGATACGCTCGGCATGGAGATTATAGACACGATAGGCCCGAGAGTGAGCTGAATATCCCACTATGTATCCTTCACTTGCATTGCCATCAAATTTCCCCAAATAGTCACTAGTATTCAGAATGGTGACAGGACAACCAAATGGCTTCAAATGAGCAATGCTAGGTACTTTAGCTGTGAGTAGCTCATAGGGGGTCTTCTTGTGTGGATTGGTAATTGAAACCCTATTCAACACATAGCTTGCAGTATTGACAGCTTCTGTCCAAAACATAGTAGGAATCTTGGAGTCTGCAAGCATGGTTCTTGCAGCTTCTATTAGTGTCCTGTTCTTCCTTTCTGCAACACCATTCTGTTGAGGAGTCCTTGCAGCACTATAATCTCTTTTGATACCTTTGGAATTGCAAAGTGCTATGAGGTCTTCATTTTTTAATTCTGTTCCGTTGTCACATCGGATACCTTTCACCTTCTTGGACAGCTGATTCTCAATGAGTGTAATGAAGTCCTTGAGAATTGAGTAGGTCTCACTTTTGACAGCCAGAAAGAAAACCCACGTGAACCTGTTATACCCATCAGTTACCACAAGACAGTAGTGTTTATGTTCAATGCTCTTAATGGAGGTAGGACCAAATAAATCCATGTGTAGTAGCTGCAATGGTTCAGTTATGAGACTGAGAGCAGTAATGGCCTTGAAGAATGCTTTGTGTTGTTTGCCTTTGCTGCACGCAAGGCAATTGATGTTGTTTCTGAAAGTTTGGGGAGGTAAACCAGAGGCCAAGTTCATATTTGCTAATTTGTGAATGGTTTTAAAGTTTACATGTCCCATCATTCTGTGCCATTTAGTGGTTTCATCTTCTGATGCTTTAGCAACCAAACAAGATAGTTGACCAGTAGGATTAACTTCATTCAGCTTGATACTATAGAGATTGTGTCTTCTAGGGATTCTGAGTAGAACTTGAGAGTCATCCAGGAGCTTAAAGTCTTTGGATAACACCAGTGCTTCAGTATCCGTAAAGAGAACAAACTGCTTGTCACAAATTTGTGAGACAGAGATCAAGTTGAAGTGTTGAAGTGCTTCCACATAATAGACCTGCTCAAAATTAAGGTTAGGTGTCTGTATTGTTCCTTTGCCAGAGATCCTTCCTTCACCACCTCCAAAGTAGACCTTTCCGCCTTAAAATGGTACAAAGTTAGATAGAAGTCCTTTATTCCTTGTCATGCTCCTAGAGCATCCACTATCAACTATTCCTAGAGTAGGATCTTGGTATGGAGTAACCTACAACAACAGAAAAGATATATGCAAAAGTTAGTGTCTTAAGGGGACCCAAACCTTTTTAGGTTTGAGTCTGCCTTGTGGATCTTTTGTAGATAGCCAAGAAGATTGATGAGATCCACTGTTGTTCTTAGGTTTCCTATTTATCATATGGGTGTTATTGTTTGACCAAGAACAACCTGCTGAGGGCTTAACAGCAGTATCCAAGTTTCCCAACCCAAAATACATTTGGTCTGAATTAAAAGCATAATTCTGATTAAAGTTCTGAAAATAGTTGTTGGTCGGTCTATTTTGGGTGCAAGCATTGCTTCTCCAAAGATCAGAAGCTAAAGGAGAGGTCCTTCTAGAAGAAGAATAGGATTGGGCACATGGGTTTAGTCTTCTAGAAGAAAAAGGAGCAACTCCTGGTGGACCAGGAGCAGGATAAGCTTGATAAACAGAAGGAGATTGATCATAAAAATCACAATCCTTAATCAAATGAAATTTACTACCACAAACAAAGGATGTTTTAACAGACCTTTTATTCAAATGACATTGTTTCACACTGTTAAATTTATTACACACAACTCTAGGAGAATCAACATTCCTAGGACTCAATAAACTAGAACTGGAAACAGTAGAAGCAACTCTCTCTTCACTCTTCCGTAGCACTAGTAGCAGCAGAGTAATTTGTCTTGGAGCTTGTAGGTCTTGACTCTTCACTTGAACCACATGATGCATAGTCACTGGCCTTTTCACTGAAAGTACAAGAGACAAAGTCATTAGAATTAGTAGAGCTTTTTGGAGACTCATGCATCTGTGATCCATCCAAGTCAGTATGCCTAGATATGGGCATAAAAGTTCCTGTAAGAGGTGGAGGAACAACATGCATTGCTGCAACTGGTTGAAACCTATTGTAACTAGGTTTTCCCTCCTCCTCCTTGTCAGGATCAAAGACACTTGAAAAAGATAAATCAAACACATCTTCTAAATCAATATATTTATCAAAGCCTAAACCTCTCTTAGTTCCCAGACATGCTACTATCAATTAACTTAAAAATATTCTTGGGTGCTTTTTGCCATTTTTCATATCGTAAAAGTGTAGCATCCAATTTTTCTTGCATGTCTTGCTTATCTTTAATACTGTCATTTTTTAGTTTTTCAGTATATTTAAGCATGTTAGTGATGTTTTCTAAATCAATGTTTAGAATTCTAATTTTATTCTCATATTCACGTTAAGTTTCCTGAAGCCACCTCTTTTATTGTTCCAATGTTTTTAAAGAACTCTTATATGCTTGAACATCTAAAAAATATTTGTCATTGTGTTCATTTAGCTCATTGTATTGAGACAACAGTTCTGAATATTTATCATGACAACCAAGAGGGCAATTTTGTACCTGAGGCGAGATGCCCATAAGAGCAAATTCTTTTGCTTCCGCAGCATCAGATATATTCCCAGCAATCATTGCAAATACATTAGTAGAAGCTTCAGTTGTCTCCAAGGTAGCAGTCTAATGATCATTCCAGTTAACCATTGAGTCAACAGACACCAAAGCTTTCTTTTCATCCTTGAGCTCTTGAACCTTAAAGGCGGAATACCTGTTTTTCACCTGGTCAGTTTTGTTAGAGCATTCCCTAGCAAAATCACCTTGCTGCTGGCAGTTATAGCATCTAACCTTGCTTCTATCAAACCTGACTGGCTCTCTTGGGTTGTAGTTAAATTTTCGACCGGCTTTCTTTTCAAACTTATGAACCCGGAGAGTGAGCATAGCCATATGCCATTTTAGATCCATTTCATCCAAGTCAAGTTTATCAACCTGTTTGAAATCATCAAAAGCAAGCTGCTGTTGTGGATCAACATCAGCAACAAAAGAGTGAAGAACAGCTTCTACCATGCTACCTGTCTTGGCTTTTGGTTTAGGAGTAGAAGTATGTTGAGAAGACACAATATAGCTTGGGCTACTAGAATAAGACATTGGACTAGATCCATGGAACTCACAAACGCAGAGTTAGCAGAAGTAGGAAAGGAATCACTTGAGTAGCCTCTCACATGAGGTTCAAAGGTTTTGAGTTTATAAAACAGGTCATCAAAATTAAGATAGTCAAGACCACCTTTTACTTTGAGAGAGATGACTACCTGATTCCATGAGTGAGGTAAAGCTCTAAGAAACCTGGCATTGATATCTCCATTGTCAGGTTTGGACCTGAGTTGATTCAACTGGCTAAGTATCTGTTTGAACCTATCATACCCTTGATAAATACCTTCATTTTCAGAGATCTAGAATTCCGTGAATTCATCTCCCAGCAAGGATCTGCGCATTTGTTTTGATTCCTCATTCCCTCCAAACCTTGCCTTTACTCCATTCCAAATCTCTCTTGCATCATCCAAGTGATAAAATCACCCATGTGATCATCAGGAAGGGACTGAAGCAAGATAGTTTTTGCTTTGATTTCCTTCTGAACAGCTGTGATTTCTTCATGAGTTATAGGATCTAGAAGGATGACATTACCATTCTTGTCTCTTCTAGTAAGCTTCTTACTGTTGCCATTCTGAACAATTTTCCAAAGGTCTAGATCAGTATTGGTGATCCATCATTCCATCTTCATTGCCCAGCTATCATACTCATCCTTCTTCAAGAGAGGGAATTTTCCATTTGTATTGGAAACAGTAGCAACAATTTGCTGATGTTGCTGTGTTTTGGAGGTGCTTGCATCTCCTGTTTTAGTAGAACTAGAGGCAGACATGATTAAACAAAGATGTTAGTAAAAAGAAAAATTGATTCTTCTTGTGCAAAGACTCTCCCAGGCTCTGATACCACTTGTTGGGTCCATTAGATATGGATCTTGTAGCCTGTTAAGGATGGTGAACGACTTCTGTAATCACAAGTCTATTCACAGAGAGACTCTAGATAACCTGCACAGTATAAGTGCGGAATACAAATACTATGAACAAGAAGAAACAAAATAAAAATAATGACTTGATCCTTACTAAGGATTACTAATATTAATAATGAACTAAATAATGTTTGATGAAGGTGTGTTTAACCCTTCTGCCAATGGTTCCTTTTATACTACAAGGAAACCGTAATACATCATTAAACCAAAACGTGTAATTCTGATATGTATATCCTTTCCTAACATATCTCATGCATATCCTAACAAACTACTCAAAATAATAATGTTTGACTTTCTAAAGACCAGGAGCACGTGTTGCTCCTACTACTACTAGGACCAGGAGGAACTACATACCTCCTAGCATACCTATTACAAATAACTATTACAAGGTCCTAACAATTATCACTATTGTGAATATGAAGAGGATTACAAGCATCCAAGTTGCTGATAAGAGCAACTGGAGCATGGTTGGTTAGAGGATCACCTCTACCACCACCACCAGAAGGTGCAGGAGGAAGAGGTATACCACTCATACTTCACAATAACACAAAAACCACAAGCAACAAACAAAGAACCAATAAAGAAGGCAACAAACCAAGAATAAAGGACAGAAAAGCAGGAAATAATAAAACAAGCAGTCAGGAAATAAAAAGGAAATACAGAGAGTGGATTACCAGAAATGCTAGTTGTGGACTGGGATTGGTTAGATCAGGTATCCACACCAGTCAAGCTGTAGGGTCAAGGTATTAACCGAATCTGTTTGCACCCACAACACTAGCAACAGTAATCCAACAGAGATTAAGAGAGAGGCAAGAAGAAAATGAAAAAAAAGACTTACAGCGCAGCAAGCAATAATAGGTAAGGATATAAACACCCAGCCTCTAGATTCACTTAGTCTATAATATGGGTGAGCTAAGAACAAAGAACCCCAAAAAACAAAATAAGGATTTCGAAATCCTAATTTTATTTTTACCTGTAAACACCAAAGAATTCAACGACACCACCATAAATACAAGCTTCCAGAACACCAAGGAACACAAGAACAAAGACAAGAATATAAAAGCCCCAAAAATTAAGATTAGGGTTTCACAAACCCTAATTTTATTTTTTTAGTTAATCAGACCAATACCACCAAGAGAGAGATAAAAGTAACCCTAGAAGCCAGATCAATCCAGAACACAAGATCTATAACCAGTTCTCTTATGCCATGTTTAAAGTATAAACAAATAACATGGACACCAAAGATTATCACTCAACCAACCTCCCCTTAGTGATATTTATTGAAGATTCAAAGTACGGAATACAAAACAAGGGTTAGTCCTTAAACGAATTTTAATCAAACATACAATAGAAAACTGAAATCAACCCAACTAGGTTGATCCGATTTCCCTCATATACATAGATCACTCAACACACAGTTACAAGATGAAAGTATACTCCTAGATCAATGATCATAGAGAGAGAGAGAGAGCCAAGAGGCTGTGTGTGTGTGATTGAATAGGTGATAACCCTAACTCAATATGAGTTAGAGTATCATAACAAGATATTACAACAGATAGAAAAGCCCAAAATCTAAGTCCAGTCCAAATTGAGCCAAAAAAGGAAGTACCCACAAATGACAAGAATGGCCCTTCAACTTTGTACTTGTTGACATATCAAACAACAAAAGAGAAAAATAAAAAAATATAACTTGGAATGTTTGATAAAATAACAGTAACATTTGTTGCTAGCTTCTTAATATCAATTGCCATTTCAAAAAAATAAAAAAAACTTAATCCGAGGAGGCAGGGCCGGAGGCGCGTATGTATGTGGATAGGCCAAAACCAACCCAGGAATTTCTATTAACACTAGTGATAGGATATGTTTGATATGCACTTAAAATATTAATGGTCCATGTTCGTGTATGTGTCTGGAACACATGACACGATCCGGAACATGCTAAACAATCCAGAACGCCCACACCCTTCTAGAAGAAGTCAACGCCAGTCAACAAGGAACTCAGCAGACACACTTCCTATAAAATAGGGAGTGTGTCCCCAATCGGGCCAACCAAGGCCTATCACCATTCCCGACCTTTTAGGAATTAAACTAGTATAAATACCCCCTTTGGGTTCAAGGTTTAGGTTAACTCTTTTACCCTTATCACTTTTTACTTATATTATTTTACTCTCATATTCCTCTGCGGATTTTTACCCTTTACTTACTTTCACGCCGGAGCTTGGTCTGGGTTCTCACACCCGGACGAGGCTAACGCGTTGCTTTGGTTTCAGGTTAGCCGAAGCATACATCACACCAGATCCGAACCGGTCATACTATTCGGATCCTCGCAAGAAATTGCACGAACATTTGGCGCCATCCGTGGGACTTGATTTTCTATCTACCAGTTGTTTAGAATGGCAGGTCCTACTCCTCCTGTCAATCCGACAGGTCCTAACCTTCCGATCGACTTGGCCTCACCGATCAATCAGAATCTCACAAAGGAACAACTCGAACAACACATCTCAACCTTGCGGCTACTAGTCAAGTAGCATAACTGGAATGCGGTGGAACCCGTCCGTCTAAGTTTCAACGAAGAAGATGAAGGAAGCAGCAACACTAAGATAGTAAGAGGCAAGGTGGTGTCCAATGCGGATTTGAATAAACCTTTCAAGGAAGCAGTCAAATCTCCACTCACTCAAAGGATCATTGACTTCTCCGGACCCGAGTACAAGATGCCTGCCACTGTCAAGACATATGACGGAACGGGAGATCCGGAGGATCATTTGAACCGCTTTACTGGAGCAGCCAATTCTGGCGAATGGCCAATGCCGGTTTGGTGCAGGATGTTCCATCAGACATTAGAAGGGGGAGCTAGGGGATGGCTTGAAAGCTTGGATACCGACAACATTGATGAATGGGCCGAGCTAAGGAAGGCATTCGTCAAGAGATACTCGATCCGAAAGCTATGTCATAAAGGCCCGCATGAGATAACCAAGATTGTAAGAAAAGCGAATGAATCATTAATAGATTTTAAAGAACGATGGACAGTCGAAGTAGGTCTTATCCATGGAGTCCCGGAAGTCATGAAGATTTCGGCATTTATGGATTCGGTTAAAAGTCCAGAGCTGGCAAAAAGGTATTCGGACAAAGTTCCTGAATCGGTGGACGAAATGATGGAGAGGTTGGATGACTTTTTTCGATCCGAAGAAGCATTCGCCAACACTGAGCTGCCAAAAGGGGAAGGAACGGAGCCATACCGAAAGCCCAACCCTCCCACCCAAAGATGGGATTATCGCAACCAAAAATACCATGGCTGGAACAACAATAGAAGAAATGATGGGCGAGATGCATATAAGGGAAGAGATTTCTTCAACAACAGAAACAGGGATAGAGACAACAGGGCACCATACCCACAACCTCAAAATGACAATTATCACAGGAATAATTACAACCGAAATAATTATCATGACCGAAACAGAGTGGCTCTGGTCCTAAGTGTTAATTCCTTGACAAAGAATCTAAAAGAAATCCTAGCAACCGAAACACAGCTTCGTCTACCTCCTCCCCGTCCAATGAACAATCCGGCAAGAGGTGGAAACATGGTCCTTATTGTGGCTATCATTAGGACAAGGGGCACTTTACCAACGACTGCATCCAGCTGAGAAAGCAAATTGAGCTAGCCTTAGAATCAAGAAAGCTGAATCACCTTGTCCGGGACGTACGCCAGAGAGGACGAGATAATCGAAGAGAAGAAGCTCCAAGGCAAGACAATATAATAAACATGGTTCAAACAATACCGGATAGGGAGAAAAGGAAGGCTTGAGAAGCAACCGAAAGCTGGATGAGAGACCCAATCACTTTTCCACCATTGGAAGAAGATGAGATGTCTGACGATCCAATCATCATAGATGCCGAATTGGGAGGTTACTTGGTAAGAAGAGTATATGTTGATGAGGGAGCGTCGGTGAAGATTATGTTCGAACACTGTTTTGAGAAACTGCCAACAAGCATCAAGTCAAAGCTGAGAAACACGCAAACTGATCTCGTCGGATTCGCTGGAGAGGTAGTCAAGCCGATAGGAAAGATCGAGTTAGAAGTTAGTTTCGGATCAGATGGTTTAGTTCGAGGAACTCACATGAAATTTGTTGTGATTAGCGCCCTGTCACCATACAATGTGATCCTAGGGAGAACAGGCATCCGGATCCTCCGGGCTATACCGTCAACCATTCATGCCATGATGAAGTTTCCCACTCCAAGAGGGGTAGCCTCGCTAGTCTCTCGATCAGTCATCGTCTCGGAATGCAGGCAAATAGAAAAAAGACAAGCGCCAACGCCCACAACCAAAGATAAGGCCGTGACGGCTGAGTTACCATCCGGTACGGAAAGCATCATGATTGACCCTGCTTATCCGGAACAGCTTACCACCATCGGTGGCGGATTAACTAAAGCTTGCCAAACAACACTAAAGAACCTTCTAAAAGACAACTTGGATGTCTACGCATGGGAACCATCAGACATGACAGGAGTGCCGAGACGAATCATGCAGCATAATTTGAATGTTAATGAGAGTTTAGACCCGGTATGTCAGAAGAGACGAATGATAGGGTCCGAAAAGAGCAAGGTCGTAACAAAAGAAGTGGAAGAACTAGTGGCGACAGGAATAGTCAGACCAGTTAAGTACCCAACATACATTTCTAATCCGGCCATGGTCAAAAAGAGTGATGGGTCGTGGAGGATGTGCGTGGATTTTAAAAATCTTATTTCAGCATGTCCGAAGGACTACTACTCACCACCGGACATTGATGAAAAGATTGAATCCGTAGTAGAATCTTGCTTTAAGTGTTTCTTGGACGCATACAAGGGTTACCATCAAATTCAAATGGCCCCGGAAGATGAAGAGAAAACAGCTTTTTATACGGATCAAGGAACGTTTTGCTACACCAAGATACCCTTCGGATTAAAAAATGCCGGAGCAACATATCAAAGGCTAGTTGACTCAGCCTTTCAAAGTCAGATAGGGAAAAATATGGAGTCATACATTGATGATATGGTGATAAAAAGTAAGGATGAATGAAGCATGTTAGCAGACGTGGCAGAAACCTTTGACAACCTCAGACAAATCAACATGAAGTTAAATCCAGTTAAGTGCTCGTTTGGGGTAGAAGAAGGCAAATTACTGGGATACATCATCACTCCGGAAGGTATACAAGCCAATCCAAAGAAAACTAGGGCCATTGTCGACATCCAATCACCAAAAACATGGAAGGAAATGCAATCGTTGAGTGGCAAGTTAGCAGCTTTGAACCGATTCTTATCACGATCTGCCGAAAGGGCACTCCCATTCTTTAACACACTAAAGAACATCACAAAGGAGAACAAGCATGAGTACAAATGGACCGCGGAGGCGGAAGAGGCGTTCCAGCAAATGAAGAAGTTGATCATAAACCTGCCAACCCTTACCACCCCAAGACCAAAGGAACCCCTATACATGTACTTGGCAGCATCACAAGAATCAATCAGTGCAGTACTACTTACTGAAAGGAATGGAAGACAGTGTCCGATTCATTATATTGGCCGAACACTCAGTGATGCGGAAAAGAACTATTCTCCTATGGAAAAACTGGCTTTAGCCTTGCTAAAAGCGTCAAGGAGACTTAGAAGATATTTCGAAGGCCATGAGATAAATGTAATCACAGACCAACCAATCAAGCAATTATTAAGCAAGGCAGATGCATCCGGAAAGCTAGCTAAGTACACAATTGAGTTGGGGGCTTACAAAATAGAATACAAACCAAGGAACGCAATCAAGGGGCAAGTTGTGGCAGACTTCCTAACCGAAGCACATATAGGTCAAGCAGAAGAAGACTTTTTCCAAATGCCCGTTCTGAAGCCAGGAAAGGACGAAACATAAATATGGACCCTCTTTACAGACAGAGCATCCAGTGCTTAAGGTGCAGGAGCCGGATTGGTTCTCATCAGCCCAACCGGAACCGAATACACTTACGCTCTCCGGCTGAATTTTGAAACCACCAACAATGAGGCAGAATACGAAGCCCTTCTAGCAGGTTTGAGAATTCCAATACAAATGAAAGTAGGAAAGATCGAGGTCCGAGTAGACTCAAAGTTGGTAGCAAACCAGATCAACGGAACATACGAAGCGAGCTGTGACAGAATGATAAAATACCTAACCGAAGCAAAGGCCTTAATATCAAAGTTTTCCTATTTTGTAATCATAAACATACCAAGGAGTAAGAATCAGAAGGCTGACATCCTAAGTAAACTGGCAACATTGGCATTCGACCACTTAACAAAGGAAGTATTGGTAGAGGTGTTGAACGAAAGGTCCACCGACCGGAACGAAGTAAACACCATAGTGGAAGAAGTGGGTGACAATTGGATGACTCTCATTATTAAATGCCTCCAGGACGGAATTTGGCCAACCGATAAGAATGAAGCACGATGTTTAAGGATGAAGCTACACCAATATGAAATGGTTGATGGAGTCTTGTTCAAAAAAGGATACCTAGAACCAATGCTTCGGTGTGTGGGTCTATTGCAAGCCAATTACGTCCTTCGAGAGATACACATGGGATCGTGTAGCATGCATTTAAAGCCAAGATCGATAGTAGCACAAGCTCTAAGATCTGGATATTACTGGCCAACCATGCACGCATATGCAAGGGAAGAACTAGAGAAATATGATTCATGCCAAATTCATGCACCAGTGGCAAGATTGCCAAAGATATTGATGAAATCTATCATGGCACCATGGCCATTTTACCAATGGGGAATGGACATCTTGGGTCCATTACCAGCCTCATCCAGAAATGTGAAATATATAATTGTCGCCATTGATTATTTCACCAAGTGGATGGAGTCTAAGCCTTTGGTGAAAATGTCCGGAAAGGAAGTTATCAAGTTCTTCTGGGACAATGTTGTTTGCCTATTCGGAATTCCAAAGATAATAGTCACAGACAATGCTAAACAATTCATCAATGAACCATTCAAGAGCTGGTGTTCGGATTTGGAGATTAAGCAGATCAATACGGTCGTAGCCCATCCCCAAGCAAATGGTTTAGTTGAAAGGGCTAATAAGACCCTCATGGAAGGCATTAAGACAAGACTTGGCCGAATCAGGAATGGATGGGCAGAGGAGTTACCGCACATATTGTGGGCCCACCGGACGTCACTAAAGCAAAGCAATGGCAAAACTCCTTTCAGCCTCACGTATGGTTCGGAAGCAGTTATCCTGGCTGAGATAGGAATGCCCACCTATCGGACAATGATGATCAATGAAAAGGATAATGATGATGCCTTGCGCATAAACTTGGACCTACTACAAGAAAAAAGAGAGATGGCAGCTATCCGAGAAGCAAATTACAAGACGAAGGTGGAACAATACTACAACAAGCGAGTTCGCCTAGTCACATTCCGCCCGGGAGATTTTGTGTTCCGGAAGAATGAAGCAAGCAGGGTGCAAAAAGAAGGAAAACTTACTCCCACATGGGAAGGCTCATACCGTGTCAAAGAAGCATACCAGAATGGCTCATACAAGCTCCTTACCATGAAAGACAAGGAAGTCCCAAGGGTGTGGCATGCAATGAACCTTAGGAAGTGTTATTTGTAATTTCATTTCTATCATGTAACGGCTCTTTCTCTCTTCAGCAAGGGAAGAGTCCGGTTTATCACTTTATCTAGATTTTATTTCGAAATGTATCAACCTTCACTCCCTCCAGAAGGGAAAGGTCGTGTCTTTTATTTTGAATGAAAAAGCTTCTCCTCTCGTTACCAAAGGAGGAAGCACTTTTGCAGCAATTATGAGTAACATGAATAATATGGCATTGCACTTAGATTACACCCTAGCAATGGAAGCACTATTCTTTCTCCCTTCACCAAGAGAAGAGTTTAGTTATTTATGTTAAGTCCTATCCGAATGGAAGGCCTATGCGCACTTAATTCTTTCTTCTTTCAGCAAGGGAAGAATTTAGTTATTTATTCTAAGTCCTATCCGAAACGGAAGGCATACGCACCTAATTCTTTCTCCCTTCGGCAAGGGAAGAATTTGGCTATTTTAAATAAGTCTTATCCGAAATGGAAGGCATATCCGCACCCAATTCTTTCTCCCTTCGGCAAGGGAAGAATTTGGCTATTTTAAATAAGTCCTATCCGAAATGGAAGGCATATCCGCACCCAATTCTTTCTCCCTTCGGCAAGGGAAGAATTTGGCTATTTTAAATAAGTCCTATCCGAAATGGAAGGCATATTCGCACCCAATTCTTTCTCCCTTCGGCAAGGGAAGAATTTGGCTATTTTAAATAAGTCCTATCCGAAATGGAAGGCATATCCGCACCCAATTCTTTCTCCCTTCGGCAAGGGAAGAATTTGGCTATCTTAAATAAGTCCTATCCGAAATGGAAGGCATATCCGCACCCAATTCTTTCTCCCTCCGGCAAGGGAAGAATTTGGCTATTTTAAATAAGTCTTATCCGAAAAGGAAGGCTTATCCATAATCTTGTTCAGTTTTACCTTAAATCCTAAGCCGAAAGGTGATGTCTATTCGTATGCAATTATTTTTTCAAGCAAACAAGAACCATAAAAGAGACATATATTTGCAAAATATAAAGGTAAACGTACGAAAGCATAATGTAATCATTACAATTATCCGAATCAAAAAAGGCATAAAAACAAGTGAAAATAGTCTGCAAATGTTACATTCATCCAAATAAAGTTAAAACTAAGAACAACTGTTTCGAACGGATCACAAACAAGTTAGGCCGCAGGGGTGTCCTTGCTTCTAGAGGCATCGACATCATCATGAGGGGACACTATGTCTTCATCATTGGGGATCTCGGCCGAAGGGTCCAGAAACTTTGGAGGAGCTGGATCAGGTTCAATTTCCATCAAACGCTCAATGGGCAGGTAAAAGTTGGTGGCGACCTCTTGAATATAAGGATACTTAGCAGCCGGAAGGGCATCAACCATCGGCCCCATCTTCTTCTCACAATACAAGTCAAAACCCGGAGTGGCAGCAACGATGGCCAACTGCTCTTCAACAGGTCTCCAAACCTTAATACCCTCGGCCCAGCCAGCCTCAATGGCTTTGTTAAAGCAATTTGTTATATTCTTCTTATGCTCATGGCTGTTTAGAAGTTTGGAGACAACAACAGGAAGTAGCGTCTGGACGACATTGTACCTTCCCATCTCTGAAGTATTGCACTTGCTTTGTAGCTCGTCCTTCTCGGCCTTCAGCACCTTGACCTCCTCGGCATACCTATCCTTATCAGCATTCACCACATGCAAAGTCGCCTCGAGATCAGCGATCCGGGCATCACGACCTTTAAGCCTTTCGGATAAATCCCACTTCTCACCAACGATAGCATCAAGCTCTGAATCTTTGGCAGCACAAATCTTCTCGGAATTTTGAAATTTGGAAGAAAGGTGAGAATTGGCTTGAACCTGCTTCGACAGCTTCAGCTTCGTCTCCCGAAAAAGAACTTTGTATTGCTCACATGATGCCAAAAGGTCACCTTGGTCCTTCGACTCTTCTTCCAAGCGGCGAAGTGAATCGACCATCCCCATCATACATCGAGCAAGCTGATACCAGCCCCGACTCACAGCAAGCGAAGGGGGGGGGGGGGTATGAACTTAACTCCCGTTGCACAGCAGGAGGAGTCACATGCATCATCCAATCTCGGCATTCAGCAGAGTAGCCACTCGGCTAGCAACGTTTACACCCCAATCCGGAACATACCTGGTACTAGGGCCAGACATCTCCTCATCAATAGTGAACACACCTGTTTCGAAGAAGCAAGGAAGGTTAAGAGACCGAATGAGGAAGAAGACACAAGTAAAGGACGAAGGGGAAACACATACGATTGGAACGAAGATGATTCGGACTAGCTTCCTTTTTACCATCCCTTTGCTTAACAGATTCCTCACCATCATCGGAAAACACACCTTTAAAACTCCCACCATCCAAATAAGAGTGACCAAGGGGAGAAAATTCAGGAGGAGGACTTTTATCCTTGTGAATTTCCGAAGTGGTATCATTGACCTTCTCAGACTCTGGTTCAAGGGTTTCCTTCACTTGATCATCAATAGATCCGGAAGAACCATCGTCAACATGAGCAGATACATTCACGGACCGGAGTGGTTGGGGACTCAGGATGGTACTATCATCAAAGATCTCATTCCCCCCATCAGCCACACCTTCGGACACTTGAACGCGTCTCTTTTTAGCATGACCACCAGAGGTTGCAGTCTTCTCAACGGTCATGAGTTTCATACTTCGATGAAGATCGCTAACTGTTTTGCTTATCTTGGGAGGAGCACCGGAGGAACCACCCCTCTCGGAAACTTTCTTCTTTCCCCTAGTCTTTTCAACCTCCTCACCTTTCCCCCTCTTCCTTCTTTTTCTCCTCAGCATCACGAAAAGAAGCCAACCGTTTCTTCTCACGAGCAGCCTTAACGGCCTCACTCTCATTGATTGCTACAATTTGTTCCGCAGTAGGAGAACTCAACTGCTCTCCGGCAGCTAAAGCATGAGCAACGTGAGGAGTGATTCGATTAGCATCAGTCAAACGATCACCCTTAGAGATTTTACCAGGAGCGGTGATGGGGAACCAGAGGTACTACGACATGCTGATATCTGCAAAAAAGGAAAAGAGTACAACAACGATACAAACTTATAACCATGAAGGAAAAAGGACGACATATAAAAAAAAGAGGTGGCAATAATAGGGGTCAATACCATTCCCTTCCGGATCTAGAAAACGAGGCAGAAACTTCGGACACTCCCAAGTCAATGACACCCCGGCCATATACAAAACACTCTCCGGAATGTAAGACAAATCTATGACATGTTCTTCAAGACGTCGAGCGTCCGATTCGCTGAACCCATCCTGAGGAATATAGTCATTCAATTCCGAATCAACGTGTCTCCAAGACATAAAATCTGGAATGGCTCGGCGATCTATCACAAAGAATTCCCACTTCCATTTCTTCAAGCAAGACAGGGTGTCATGAAAAATTTGTTTCCGTGAACCCTTTCCGGATCTTTTCTCAAAAGAAAACCAGTGGCCTTGCTTACTAAGTCTATAATAAAGGCGAAATAGGACCGTATTAGGATCAATAGAGAGGCTCCAGCAATAAACTTCAAAGGTGGTTACCCGATTCAGTCCAAGTGGAACCATTTGGGAGATATGGACGGCAAAGTCCTTCAAAACGGCTAAGAGGAAGGAGGAAAAGGGGACTCGCACCCCGGACAGCTTGAAGAACTGTTCATATAGACCTATGAAATACGTCGGAAGCTTATCCATCGTCATTCTCTCCGGAGCAGCTTGGGGATTAAAACTTTTATGAATGTGATAAGTCTTGACCAAGTAATTAACATACTCGTCACCAAGGGTGGAAGTGTACTTGGACATGTCAAACTTGGGAGCATAACGAATAGAGCCGGAAGGACCGGGAAGCTCTTCATCTGCCATTTCGTTTGTAAGGAGATCCGGAAAGGAAGAAAGTTAAGAAAGAGAATGTACTTGAAAAACCTAGAAGATCCGGATTGGTAGAGAGAAGGAAAATCTGAGAGAGAAGTAAAAAGCACACACAAAGAAGTGACGAAGGGGTAGGTATTTATAGGATCGGTAAAACATGGGAGAACGTGAAAGGTACAGTAAAAACACACGTGTCATCAATCCAAGCAAGCTGACGCCATGTGTCGATCATCGCAAGGAAGTAGGGTAAAAGTGGTTGGGCCTTGATGGGCCTCAGCTAGAAAAAGGGCTGGAAAGTTTGTTCGCCCCACACCAGTTACGAAATAAATGGGTTTTAAGTATTGATTTGACTAAATCGTTTCAAACAAGTTAGCCCAATCAACACTTGGGGGGGACTTGTCGTGTATGTGTCCGGAACACATGACACGATCCGGAACATGCTAAACAATCCGGAACGCCCACACCCTTCTAGAAGAAGTCAACGCCAGCCAACAAGGAACTCAGTAGACACACTTCCTATAAAATAGGGAGTGTGTCCCTAATCGGTCCAACCAAGGCCCATCACCATTCTCGACCTTTTAGGAATTAAACTAGTATAAATACCCCCTTTGGGTTCAAGGTTTTAGGTTAACTCTTTTACCCTTATCACTTTTTACTTATATTATTTTACTCTCATATTCCTCTTCGGATTTTTACTCTTTACTTACTTTCACGCCGGAGCTTGGTCTGGGTTCTCACACCCGGTCGAGACTAACGCGTTGCTTTGGTTTCAGGTTAGCCGAAGCATACATCACACCAGATCCGAACCGGTCATACCATTCGGATCCTCGCAAGAAATTGCACGAACAGTCCACCCAAAGTAAAAAAGTCCATGCAAATACATAACCACATTTGGGATAAGCGCTTGAAAACAGGAGAATACGAGAAGTTTTATCACAAAGTTTACATCCACCTTCATTCGTAACATTCAAGACTTCATAAACTTTTTCACATTTTCTTTATTAATTTACTTTTATTAAATATGTGTCATTAATTAGGGCTGATCTATGCATTTAATGTTTTACTTTTACTAAATACGCATCTTTTTTTATGTTTGGAACTTAATTGCTATACATTATCTGAGTGGTTAGATATTTTCTAATTTTAGTATTTTAGTCATTTAATGATTATTGGTTAAACATATCAGATCATCTAGAATGACTATGACAATATGACTTAGGACCTCAAAGAAAGATCAACTAATAGCTGTGATTTGTTGTGTGAATTTACTAGATATACATTAATGGTGAAAAGACAAAAATAGTTGGATTCATTTTTTCCCGAACCGTTTATATTGACAAAGATATCACAGAGTCCTTTATTTTAGATAGTGTTTTAGATGATTTTTGTGCTAAAAACATCGTGTTCGGTTGAAATGAAAAGCACTTATTGTATATTATTATAGGGTTGTGACATACTCGCGTTGTTTTCAACCATTCGGTGTCTCTATCCTATCATCAGGTCAAACTTGTGCACGTAAATGTGTTCTGATCTATCTTCAAAAAAAAAATGTGTTCTGATCTAGTGAAGATATACGTCCCATTCTCGACACGTAAATTTTTGTGTAGAGGTAATCCTCGCATGTTCGAGCTTGATATTTAGACTATATATTCTAGTAACGAAAAGTTTTCATGAAGGTCAAAATATAGAACCAGTAAAATATGAAGAAAAATTGCTGAAATTATATACTCGATTTGCACCACCACCATTTACCATATGTCCTCCAATGCTTATGTCGAGCACTCCGAACTGATATCTACGAACTGATATCTACAGAGCTCGAAAAGAATTATGGTCGGGCTTTTAAGAGCACCAGCATAAGTTGCTATATTCTAGCTTTTTTTGTTTTTTTTTATCTCAAACTCATCCTGACTGTGAGCATATGAATCTGTTCTCTCCATATATCAGGCTTATAATCTTGATTAAATCTCGTAACTTCTAATTGATGGACGTTTTGCTATGTAAAATATACCCGTGAGAACTCAATGTCGCCTAACCAAGAAGTTAGAATTTATAACTATATCAAGTGCTAATCTACAAACATTTATTTGGTGTAAAAACTCTATTACCGTAGTATATTTACACAAGGGGTGAACCCTGAACAAACTCAGTAAAAGCCAAACCAACTAAACCTAACATAGCAAATCTACCATTCCATAATTCAGCATCTGAAGTCATCAGCCCATTTGATGTACTCTCAGCTCTCACTCCTTTAAACAAAGGCACTAACGAAGCTAAAGTCAATACAACACTTGTCCCAACAAACACAGTTAAGCCACCGTTAGACACTTGAGTAACCAAGTCTTGACCATTACTCAACTCCACGGCCAATGCTGACACAAACCCTATCATGGCTAACCTTCCATTGATTCTTTCTGGTGCTGGCCCACTGAAGGCTAGCAAGTCTGAGAACTTTGTGCTGACTTTAGGAGCTGGTGGTGGTGGTGATGGTGGTGGGGTTGAGCTCATTTGTGGTGGTGTTGGGGTGGCTGCTGATGGTGGTTTGATGTCATCTTGTGGTTGTGACATGCATTTGATGGTTCTAAAGGTGGCAGTTGTCTTTTTATGGAATTTTGTGGTTGTGAGGCTTGCTGAGAAGACTGAAGAAGCTGCCATGGTATTGGAGATGAGGTTGTTAAGGTGATAGGAAGCGTGTGTGTGTTTTGTGAGTGAGTGTTATGTCCTATTTATATAGACATTATACAGTGTGTTATGGTGAGTGAAGACAAATGTTGGAATGTTGAATACTAATTTAGTTGGCCACGTTAGTTGATTTCGGGATTTTGTTACGTGGCTATCAAAGTGGCCGATGAGAAGAGGTTGTGGTGAAACTAGCAGCTATGTGTTTCATTTATTGTGGTGGGCTATATTTTCATGTTTTGGAAGATCAGGGGATGTTGTTGGTTGATCTTAAAGGATTGAAGGTATGAAACACATTTTGTGTAAAGTGTTTGCTAGCTAGTGGAATAGGTATGAATAAACACATAGAAATAAAAAGTAATCTACGTTTCGTTTTTCATCAATATCCTCAACATGTTACAAGCTATGAGATGACTAACTCTCAAAAACACCGAAGCTATTTAGCCGAGAAGATAAAGGTATCAAACTATAGGAAATTGTTGGTTAACAACCTAGTATTTTTTAAACAAGAAAACCCGTTCATATTCCGTAACATATGATCTAGCCTATTTTGAGAGAGGTCTTACCCTAAAGATAATTTCAGACTAGTGCGCACCATAACTGTTGCATTCTCTTAGCTCGGACCGTGAAAGCAGCTTTACTAGCAACAAACCAAACACACCTGTAACTAAAGTAGCAAGCCAAACCTCATGGACGAGAAAGTTTTGAAACCAAAACCAAAAAAACCAGATACCAAATGTTAGACATTATAGGAACTGATAAATGGGTGAATGGGATTCTCACTTCCATTCCTTTGGGATTTCAGTTCCCAAACCTACGTAGTAATATTTTTTTTTTTAAATAAAGAAAGAAGAAACAATTACAAATTTGCTAGGTTGATACTATTACATGAAGGAGTGAGATATTTTATCGCGGTCACATATGTCATATGTGTATGTATGGGACATATTGATTATCCTATCAAAATTTCCTTCTTTGTTAATAAGAATTTAGCCGGTACAGAGAAAAGGAAGGAAGTTTGGAGGAATATCATTTCGCTTCGTGTGCCCCAATGAGCTAGCATTAATCTCTCCTAACCCGATCTCTATTTTGATACCCATACTAAATTTTATCTTATTCAACGTTTGATAATAAATGTGTTTCGCCCTACCATGCCATGAAAGAGCTATGGATGAAAGTACTTGTAAGTTCAGAAGCATAAGGAGACTTGTAACACAAATTGCCACTTTTATGGGCAATTCCCTTTCTCCTGGAAAATAAAAAAGCAGATTATGATATCCAGATCCTCTGCAAAAGTAGAATCAAACATCCAAATGGAAAACCTATCACTGTGTATTATAACAATAATGATGCCATTTAAATTTGTTCTAATCATGTTTGTCGGAACCGAACACTTTAAAATTGATATCTACTTTATCAGAGACAAAATGATTGAAGGAATAATAACCTTCAAAGATTGAATCTGCAAAAAAAAAAAATATGTTGCACACATATTAACCAAAAGGATTAGCAAATCAACACAACTATCTCACTAATAAGATGAACATATTCGACCTCTTTACCAAACTAAGTTTTAAACCTTTTACTTATGGTATGATTAGCATAATTCCAGGGGTTGATTGTGAAATAAAAGAATGGTACTCAGTAGTCTCACCTTTCGGCGCTCGGGTTTTTGTATCATTCATATGGTTGTGAGTTGTGACCTACTGGCATTGTTTTCGGCCCTTAGGTGTCTCTATCCAATCAGGTCAAACTTGTGGACATAAATGTGTTCCGATCTGGACAAGACATACCGTCCTATTCACGACCCTGGTAACTTTTTGGGTAAAGGTAATCCTCGCATGTTCGTGCTTGATATTTAAACTATGTTTTAGTAATGGAACATTTTCATGAAGGTCACAATATGGAACCATTAAAATTTGAAGAAAAATTGCTGAAATTATATACTCGATTTGCACCACCACCGTCCAATGCGTATGTCGAAAAGGCACGAGGACTGAGCTCGAACTGATAACTAGCAAGCTCAAAACTCAAATCATACCTACATATTATCAAAATCGAAAAGAATTATGGTCCGTTTAAGAGCACCAGCGAGCACAACTTGTTATATGTTTACTTCTTTATATTTTTTTACCTCAAACTCATCGCGTGAAAAACTCTAACTCGAGTAGATAAAAAGGTCCTCAAATTGTTTATTCTAGAACTTTTGTAAGTATACCTCAAAATAAGGCCCATACCTTTATTCATATTTCCTATTAACATCAGCTGAAACTTCCAAAATATACTCGACCACAACCTTTTCTCATCGGCCACTTTTGAAGCCACGTGACGAAAATCCTAAATACACTAACGTGGCCGATAAAATTGCAATCCAACCTTTGTCTTCACTCACCAAAACTTACACTTTTCAGTTTTTTCTTCTATATAAAACCTAGTCACGGGACATAACACTCAATCACAAAAAACACACACTTCCTATAAACAACCATCTTAAAAACCTCATATATATATATATATCCACCACCATGGCAGCTTCTTCAGTCTTCTCAGCAACACCCATGACTCACTTTCAAAAAAGAGCTAACACGACCATCTTTAGAACCATCAAATGCATGTCACAACCACAAGATGACATCAAGCCACCATCATCAGCCACCTCAACACCACCACAAATGAGCTCAACCCCACCATCACCACCACCTCCAGCACCTAAGGTAAGCACTAAGTTCTCAGACTTGTTAGCCTTCAGTGGGCCAGCACCAGAAAGAATCAATGGAAGGTTAGCCATGATAGGGTTTGTGTCAGCATTGGCTGTAGAGTTAAGTAATGGTCAAGACTTGGTTACTCAAGTGTCTAACGGTGGCTTAACTGTGTTTGTTGGGACAAGTGTTGTCTTGACTTTAGCATCGTTAGTACCTTTGTTCAAAGGAGTTCGAGCTGAGAGTAAATCAAATGGTTTGATGACTTCAGATGCTGAGTTGTGGAATGGTAGATTTTCTATGTTAGGATTAGTTGGTTTGGCTTTTACTGAGTTTGTTCAGGGTACTCCTCTTGTGTAAAATATACTACTGTAATAGTGTAATTACTGAGTATAAATGTATCATTACAACAAAATTTTATACAAAGTATTGGAGCTAGATTATACTTTTGAAGTGTTTCTTTTGTTAGTACTTGTTTAAGTCATAACTACTTATAAACTTATAACCCTCGTGGCCTCATGTACGCACGAGGGACAGACACGAATCATATTTATTTTATACGTCAATATATGTCAGATGGTATGGATTTTGAAATAATAAAGATCAATTGAGTAAATAATGTTTTGGAATCAGGAATCAGAACATATTCCATAGATATCCCAACTACAAATAACTTAAGGAACCGAGCCGCGAAACTAGGAGAATTAAAAATCCCATTAGCCAGCCTATTCAACAACAAGAACAAAAAACCCATTCTCGGTAGGGGAGGTGAAATGTAGATAACTAAAACACCACCCTGTCTTTCACATATTACACTAGGATCCAAACAGTGCCATCACCAACTACTACGCTATGGTGTATCTGCCATGTGACAACTTACATGGTAGGTGTTTTACCACACCAATCGCCTCAATAAGAAGACATTACTTAGTCTGTAGGCAGACGCTACGGCGCAATGCGAATACAACGCACCATAAAAGCCAGTGGCCCCGCAAATCATTTGATTTATGCTATGTTATACGACGAAATGAGTCCAGAAACCACTTCATCCCGCGCCAGCCATGCACCCACAGACATTACACTATGGCGTAGGTGCACGGTCCGAGCTAAGAGAATGTAACAGTTAAGGGTGGCGCACTAGTCTGAGATTATCTATAGGGTAAGAGCTCTGTCAAAATAGGGTAGATCATGTACGGAATATTAACGGGTTTTGTTATTTCAAAAATATGATTTAGTTTGAGTTGGTTTTGAGCTTAATGTCAATTTAAATCCCGATCATAAGTCGAAAGAATCAAACATTTAAAGAATTTTTAGACAAACCTGGTTAATAATGGACGACCATTAAACTCATGTTACCCGCCGTTAGAACCCATTTGAATAGGAAGTTAACCAACAATTTCCTATAAGTTTGATACTTGTATCTACTCGGCTAAGTTGCTTCGTTGTTTTTAGAGTTAGTCATCTCAATGCTCAGTCGTAACGACCTAGCTTGTAACATGTTGAGGACATAAATGAAAAACTAAGGTATATTACTTTTTATTTCTATGTGTGACATACAAACTTTCATTAAAATGCCCATTTTTATGCAAATATACCCCCACAAAATACATCACACACTCTCACAACCCAAATAACTAACAATATAAACTATAAAAGTGGCCGACATATACACAAATATCAATTCAGTGAGGTTGTCACCGATTTCTTGTTTTTTTGCCTTGTTGACGTGTGACAGATCGAAGTTGGGTCGGTGGTTTTTGCGTGTGAGGTGGTGCTTCACAGTTTGAAGATAGCTCCCATTGGGAACCGCCTAAGGTAGCCGGTAAGGTCCTAGAAGTGCCTATCACTACACAATAATACATTTGGGTCTGCACTTTTACGAGCTAGCCCTAGTCTGGTGCCTCCTTGAGATGTGAGGTATACAATCTTTAGACTTTATCAACATCTTGACCAGGCTTAGGGGTATTCACGGGTTTGGCTTCGATCTCTTCATTCTCGATAGGGTTCTTCAAAATAGATGACAAAGAGCAAGGAGATGATGGAAGAAGAGATCATGCACGGATTTAAGAATAATATATAATTCTAACTCGAATGCAGTGTTAAGAACGGTTTTAAATTTAACTAGCTAAGAAATTGTGAGATTTATATATAATGTTGTACATGTGTTAGAAAGAGATACCGCACAACTGTTATATAGCTCTAATACTTTCGATAAAATTATGTTTTATTGATACATTTGTATTACACTATGTCTATTAGTGAAAAACTCGGTAAAAGCCAACCCAACTAAACAAGAGGAGTACCCTGTACAAACTCGGTAAAAGCCAACCCAACTAAACCCAACATAGCTAATCTTCCATTCCACAATTCAGCATCTGAAGTCATCAAACCATTTGATTTACTCTCAGCTCTTACTCCTTTAAACAAAGGTACTAACGATGCTAAAGTCAATACAACACTTGTCCCAACAAACACAGTTAGCCCACCATTCGAAACTTGAGTAACCAAGTCTTGACCATTACTCAACTCCACAGCCAAGGCTGACACAAACCCTATCATGGCTAACCTTCCATTGATTCTTTCGGGTGCTGGCCCACTGAATGCTAACAGGTCTGAGAATTTTGTGCTGACTTTTGGGGCTGACATGCATTTGATGGTTCTAAAGGTAGTGGTGTTAGTCTTTTTGTGAAAGCGGGTGGTTGTGAGACCTGCTGAAAAGACTGAAGTAGCTGCTGCCATAGTGGTGGTTATAAGGTTGTGTAAGATTGTTGTTTACGTTGTTGTTTGCTGTGGTTTATTGTTATTATTATGGTTTGCTTTTATAGGAGACTATGAGTGTGTGTTTTCTGGGGTGAGGACAAAGAAGTGGATACTTGATGGGCCACGATAGTTGCTTTTGGGATTGTTCACGTGGCTATAAAAGTTGCCCGAGAAGAGAAGTTGTGGTGAAATTGGGTTCTATGTGTTTCATTCATTTGTTAGTCGACAAGCCTCTTTGGCTCTTTTTATTTATCAGTATCTTTCATTCATTGTCGTGGTGGGTTGCAAACTACAAAGTGCCACTTGGACATTTCTAGCTTTTTGAAGTCTTTGTTCAAGATTTTGTGTAAAGTATTGGAAGATTAAACCCTAATCACGGCCCATAACTCACAAATCGGGCTTAACTATATCTAATTGGCCTTCGCAATTCAAGCAGCAAAATCACGAAAGCTCGAATTAAATATCCGCATAAAACATAAATACGATAACTACAAATATTTTATTTTTAAAAAAAACTAAAAAGATTAAAGCAAGAAAAGATAAAAGTGACTTTTCGGTGGACAGTGCATCTAAATCCCAACCACTAGTAAAACATGCCTTTACTGACTTTGCAGCCCCATCAAAATGACAGATCCAACTGCAGTATAGATCCGTTCGGAAACAAACAAAAAAAAGATCTAGAAGTAGTTCGAACCCAAAAATAGGAAGAGAACAAGTAGCAATGGTTATTACTTTTAGAGAGGCTCTGATCAGCGACATTAACAAGGTCTAGAAGTTGATTTGTGATATTTTTCTTATATATGGAAGAGAGAAAGAAGGACTTGGATAGATAAACGAAAATTTGACCGAAAAAAGATGATATGCCGCTAAAGGGTAACGACAACGGTTTGAAAAGAAACTTATTACTTTTGTTTTTGAATGTTTTTGTCATGGATACGAACTGATAGATGATACTCGTTTATTTATAGTGACAAAGGTGGACCCGTGGAGAATGGATAATGGAGAGGATACTCATTTGTTTATCGTTACAAACGTTAGTATTCAAAGAGTGGCTCATGGTGTGGCCAACTAAGTTTTGATGATAGAGAATGAGAGATTTGACTGGGTAATAGAGCAGCGGTGGCTAGTGGTGTCACACCCCAACATGGCGGAATATGGGGCGCGACGTATGTATATCATCACAACAATAGCGTGTCCATAGAGAGAACTATATGAATTAGAAATGTCATAAAAGGTGACACAAATGTCATGACAATATCTCATCAATGCACGAGTCTAGGTAAGTAGGTAACAGTCCTACCTCTTACCCAAGACAAACAAATAACACAAACAAATCAACATATAGGTTCATAGTATCACTTATTCAAAACACATAAAAATAAACTAAGAAGGAACATGGATCTCCTTCTGCATGCAATCCTAATGCCTCCAAAGCTAGCCACTTCTATACTCAAGCTTAACCACATTCTCACCTAAAAGAGACACTAAAACACGTCAACATAAAGTTGATGAGAGTCATAGGTTTAGACTCCAACGCCAAAATCAAACCATAAGCTGTGAATAATAACCAAATTTAAGAACATATGGACAATGTGATACAAACATGCATTAACAACTAATATTCAAGATCAATCATTCCAAACCAAATCCAAGGCTCCCAGCCTTACCAAACACCATTGTACCATAGGCGCCCATACACCTATGTACCAAATCCCAATGCCCCGCCTTGTCATTATCCATTGGTACCATAGATGCTCACACATCTATGTACCTCCCCAAGGCCCCGCCTTGTCAACATCCCTTGGTACCAAGTCAAATAACAAAACAATCATGAATCAATTAGCAGTTAATCACATAAGTACACACAAGTCCATCACCAATCATAAAACATTCACAGCAAAAATTTACACAACCATAACAAGTGTCTCTTCTATCCCATCTGGAAGTCATAATCATCAAAAGATATGGGACTATGAAACTCACCTGATTGAGCTTCTCCAAAAATCCGCGCACTAGCAAAAAGCTAACAAACAAAAGCACACAATCAAAACATGAACCAAACACTAAGATGGCTCATCAACCTATGATAGACATCTAACCTTCTCCCATATATATACCTCATTCATATGCTCTAAGCATCTCATTACACCCCTCTATAAAGCCCTTAACTTAGTTTACTTCATAACCCGTCTCGTTAACATTTTACCCAAAACAGTCCCGGTTTTTAGGTCTCCAAACTATAAGCCAAACGCCCATCTAACCATACCCATGATCTCTGTAAAGGACACCCTATGCCCTTACATATGTCAGCTAACTCCTCCCTTTTGCCCCAACCTTAAAGCTACTATTAAGGCCCCGATATATATATATATATATATATATATATATATATATATATATATATATATATATATATATATATATATATATATATATATATATATATATATATATATATATATATATATATATATATACTTTTGTCTATCCGGATTTTACTGATTTTGAACATACAAAAATTTTGTTATGATTAGGGGGTCTTACCCTAACCCATTTGCTTAGCCCTCCTCCAGGCCTCTTATTTAATATATAAACCAACTCCCATGCTCATTAGAGGGCTCAAGTGTACTACTAAGTACCCCAATCACCTTAAAACCAAGGTTGTCAAGATCTCGATCTTGATCTTAAGATCTTACGATTTTACGATTCTGTAAAGCAAAAACGATCCGGATCTTAGGTAGGATCTTTCCATCCTTAAGATCTTATAGGATCCCGATCTTGATCATAAGATCTTAAGATCTATTACGATCCGATCTTAGTTTTTCTCGAACATCAAACTAAAAAACTACAAATTTATAGTTTGTATTTTGTATAATCTAACAAACAACATGTCAATTTTCTTATACATTTCATAATCATAATTTAGGACCACATTTTTATGAAATATTCATATAATTTTTTTTTATATGTATATTAATTTGTAAATTTGTAATATATTGCAAAGACTACTAAGAAAATTACATAATAGTAGGATCTTACGATCCCAAACCAACTTTACGATCTCGATCTTGCAAAGACGAAAACGATCCTAGGTAAGATCCCGATCTTGAAAACCTTGCTTAAAACATTAAATTAAACCCGACTGATTTCAAAACTGTTTTGACCTCACTCAATTACCTTACCAGGGATACTTGGATCGCAAAATAAGAGTTTGTAGAACTCTATATATGATCAAAACAATTGACCTAAAATTCTGCCCAGTTTTTAAAAACGAATTCAATTAAATTAACCTAATTAATTACCCATAACTCCACTAATTACAAGCCCTAATTCACCTAATCATTATAATATCATTAATATACAGATTTTAATTTAAACCCTAACCTAAATCCATCATAAGATGATTGAGAAAGAATTAAAACACTTTAATTAAAAAGGGTTATAAAGATTTACCTTTAATTTATCAAACCCAAGATTTTTGGAAGAACCCTAATTTTTTTTTGTAAAACCAACGTCGCCTTTTTTTTCTTGGAGAAAAATCTGTGTTTTTCTTTAGTAGCAATGTATTTATACCCTTTAAACAAGTCTTTTCCTAATTTAATACAAATTCTAATGGGCTTTTGCCCATTCTCTTTTTTTTTCTTTAAACCGACCATACAAAAATATTTTTTATTTTTATTTTTTTTAAACTTCGTTTTTATTATATTATTTCTTATTTATATTATTTTTTATTTATTTATTAATTAATTACACCTAAACCTTTTAACTAGTCAATTTTACGCGATTACCGTAAATACGTAAAATATACAGTTTTATGAAAATTCTTAAAATATGAAATAAACTTTATAACTAGGTCATAAATGACTTAAAACCATCCCGTAATTTATTCATGTGACTAAATACCTCATCCGAGACCTCAAAATGCTAAACCCTAAATAGTAAAAATACAATTTACTATTATACTTATACGTATACGTAAAACACCAAAATAACACCATTTCATTTCATTGTCACTAATTTGTGAGCTCATGAACATGAAATAACCGTTCCTCGATTTACTTATGAGTACTATATACCCATAAACGATGTCCACACCAACTTCGTTCACGCAAAATAAACATGTAAACACACAAAACACATAGTCACACATAAAATAACCTAAAAATAAGACCGAGTGACGAACCTCAAAACCACGGTTGTCACATCACTCCCTCCTAATAGAAATCTCGTCCTGAGATTTACTCCTTAGGATCGTCATTATCAAATAGCTGAGGATACTTGCTCCTCATAATTCCTTCCCGTTCCTACGTGAACTCTAGTCCACGTTCCAAATTCCATCTTACCATAACTACGGTATATTACCCTTTTTTCCAACGTCTTAGCTTCACGGCCCAAAATCTCTACCGGCTCTTCGATGAAACGAAGACTCGTATCGATACTAATATCATCTAACGGTACTTGAAAGTCGGTTCTTGCTAAGCATTTCCTCAAGTTTGATACATGAAATACATCATGCACACTACTCAATTCCTCCGGTAATCTCAAACTATACGCCACTAGCCCAATCCTTTCAAGGATTTTAAATGGACCCACAAATCTAGGTGCCAACTTCCCTTTCTTTCCAAACCACATCACTCCTTTCCATGGTGAAACCTCTAGCATAACCTTACCTCCAATCTTAAATCCCAACGGCTTATGCCTCTCGTCCGCACAACTCTCTGGTCGGTTCTTTGCCATTTTCAACCTCTACTTAAGCACTTCCACCACCTCCATAGTTTTCCGATCCACCTCCGGTCCAATACGTTGGCCGCTTCTAACTTCATCCCACTATAAGGTGATCCACCTCATCTCCTATGAATTAACTCCAACAGTTTCTACTACAATTCCTATCACCAGACCTAACGACTTCTATCCTCTACGGATTTTCCATCATTCAGAAGTTCTCCCAACCTTTATCACATCCAATGGTATATGCAGGATTGCATAACCAAAAGCTTCCCATAACATTCACATGAAACATGTCATAACCACCACCTCATCCTTGCTTTACCATGCTCGGCACCAAGTAACTAACCATCCTTCATACTAACATGTGTTACACCTTTTCTCTAGGTGGACGTTCCATTGTTCGTGACTACTAACCTCTTGCTCTAACGGTTTCTCTTCAATATCACCCCACAATCTTCACAACCTCTTGCTCCCTCGAATCATTCTTCCTCCATACTACTTTTCGCTTGTCTCTCCACAATCTTAATTTCCATACCATCTTATATCCCGTCTTCAGCCTATAATTTAGGTGTTTCCTCCTTTATTCCTTACATCCTCATCAATGGGGAATATGCCCCTCCCACCGGTGACTCCCTCTTTGTAGGAGAATTCTTCCTAATATAATGCGTTCTCCAACTATCTCCAAATCTCACGCCAATGCTCTAGGCATCTTTCTCAATTACCCCTATAGTATGCTCATACCAAACATTAGTCTATCAACGATATACTACGCTTGCTTCCCATCGTTTCTTCCCTTTCCATAATCCTTCATAACGCATTTCATACATATTAGGCTAACTTTTACGCAAAACCCTCTATTCCATCACATTCGTACGCAATCCTTCCAACTTCTCAACTACGTGACTTCTCATTCCTCTTGAAATATGAGATGAATTAGTCAGTCTATCGACTATCACCCAACTCTCGTCGTACTTATTCTTCCACCCCATTATGTATCCCTTTCACCAACTTCGTCCTTACATCGCCCTTTCTAAGCTACTCCTATCTACGTAGGAAGTATAGTCTGCGTCCCTTTTCTCCATATGATTGTCCAAGCCACGCAACATACATGTTGACGCGTTCTCTGCTTTAGACAACTCAACTCGTGCAACCTACATCCTTCATCCAAACCACCCTAATACGTCATCCATATAGTTCAAGTTCGTCTCAGCTTCACTTCATTCTTCTTATTCCATGTCTCATCAACCATGCTTGCCTTTCCCAGATGGTACTTGGCCTTGCAATTTTCTTTCATCACTTAACTCCACCCATCACCTTTTCCAAATGTTCAATCAAGATGATTAAATATGTGTTGGAGACGTTCATGATCTGTATAGATCATTCTCTACGTCTGGTACCCCAAATGCCTCTAGCATTCTAGGCAGATATAACAATCCAGCTCCACTAACTAAGTCTATCTAGTTCTTCCAAATCTTTAGTTCCCACAACGTATAAAAAACCGCCTTTCTTTGTCGTTCTCGTATACATCTAAATCCTTGCTCCACGTATCGTCATGCTTCGCGAATTCATCCAGTCCTTCCGATAATTCCAAAATCGGCTCATTATCCAATCCACCTATTCAGCCTCCAAAACGCTTCCTCATCCTTCTTTACCTCTCCCCTTGCTGGTTCCATGATATACCATCATCTCTAACTACTCATCCTGGTCAACTTAATCCTAAAACTCACACTTGAAAATCTCACGTATAATTCCCTTTCCTGACAACTCCAAAACCAACTCATAATTCGCCTCACTCTCCTTCTTAGACTTTGAGTAGATCAAGATGTCGTCGATACTCCCGATGACAACTCGTTTATATACGTTCATGCACACTCGGTTCATTGACTCCATGAAAACCGCTAGTGCTCTGGCGAAGCTAAATGCATAACCGTAACCCAAAGCGTTCATACAACATCCTTAGCAGTTTTCAACTACGTCCTACTTGCACCCTCTCTTAGTGGCAATACGAATAAATTCCTACCTCGTTCTACTCGCAAAATTCTACACGCATTCTAAAAGACCAATACTTCCTCTTATCAAACCATTCAACCGCTTTCCACATCCAATCTACTACTAAGCAACTCAACTTTTATCTTGCATTCCTTGCTATTTCTAACAACTCATGTTTTTAAATCATTCCATCAACGATTGCCTTGGAAAGGCACTAACTACAACTCCTCTCACTTCTCCTACTTGCTCTATTCATGGTTCTACCTCACAGTAATAGGTAAACCTACTAAATCTCAGGAAATTTTTGGAAAATTTACATGCCTTACGAACAATCATAAATACCTTTGAGGTATTATATCCCCTTCCAACACTCTCTATGGCGCGTTACTTGTGCCAATATCCATACATTATACAAATCTCCAATTATCTCCCTTGCTACTCCTAAGAGACCTCATGACCACATTAGTTCGTCCACGAACTTCTAGCTCTTTCCTCCCCACTAAGGGCATTCCGACCATTCTCTCATGGCCACCTACTCAATCGTGTAGGTGCGACCAAGTCTTTCATATGACTACCTCAACGCTCCCAATGAATATGAACCCAAAACTACATCCTGAATCCACCTGATACGATCAATGAATCAAACCCACGAATAACTGACGACATTTCACGTGCATGAGTTAAAACAGACCAAAACCACAAAAACTCAAAAGGAAAACTCAAACATGTACCAATTCAAATGACTCATGACAACGAAAAATGATCCAAGAAACACTTAATGGCAACCAAAACATCTTGTGCCCCGCGACATATTATTTAAACCGTGCACAAGATCGACTTTTCCAAAAGAATATTTTTTTTCTTTCCTTGCCACATCTATGTGACTCAAACAATCTAAAAACAACCTTCTAGACGATCTCAAAACTCAACTCAAAGACTAGGTATCCCGTGCATCCCAAATAAAAAAAACAACTATTTAAAACTCAACCTTGAACCCGTCACTTGTACCAAAATTTCGATCAATCTACTGACACCCCATGACTATACATACCAAATATTTGAAAAGTACATTCCGAGTACATAATTTTAGGCTTTTGAATCACCCAAAAAGCTTTAAAACGAACAAGTTATGACCAAAACAGTTTTATACTAGCTGTTTTTTTTAAAAAAAACTAAAGAATCCTCTTAGTAATTAACGTAATCCTTTTTAAATGAAAAGAAATAAATGTATGTGAAATTTACATGAACTTTGTTTAGTCTTGCATAAATTATTATAAATGACGTATTTTTATTAAGCTCACTTATATAAACTATTTAAGTAGAAAGAAATTTTATTTCGCTTTATTTAAAAAAAGTCTTTTAGAATTTGAAATAAATAAGTGTTGATTAAAAAAATCTTATGTTACATCTTGTTTCAAACACGACTCCAACACCTTACCCTTATTTTACCGAATACAACCAACTATCTAACTCTATAGTAGATTTCTAAGTCCTTTTTCTTCAATATATACCGACTAAAAGAAATGTAAGACCCAACACAAAAGATTTCATTATCTCAAAAGAAATCCCATGTTATTTCAATAGACTTAAAACCAAGGACACCATTTTAAAACGGACACGTGAAATAGGAAACTCGAAGAATACGCCACAACAGAGGTTGAATATCTAAAAAGAAGCGAGATAGCCACCCTCCTAAGGATACAATCGATAATTATAGGGGATCATACATATATAGGCATATCGGGATACATATACTTAAATCCGTCCAACATATACTATTCAAGCATGTATTAACCCTCTTTCATGCAATCATACTTAGGAATCAATTGAAGTTGTGGTACTTGTATAACTATGTTGGCTACCATACTTATACAATTACCCTTTCCCCAACGCACTCCCTCATATGATGACACTTATAAGAATTAATACAACACATAACACATATATCCATCTGCTCACATAAGCTCATAACCACATAACCAAAAAAAAGTCTAAAACTCCATCCATTAAAATAACATAGTCAAACTCTTGGAATACATAAATTTATAGTCTAGCTAAAACACCATAGACTAAATCCAAAACGAGAACATAATCAGTTATAAGTCATGTCGCCCATAGAGTGGAAACAGCTTAAAATCCTTCATATCCAAATACTCCTAATAACTCGAACCACCACATGATTCTTAGAGAACATGACTTAAACATCAAAAGAAAAATACTATACCTCAGGTACATAAAATAACCCAACAAAAGATAGAAACTACCATGTACCAAATTATGTACTATAATGTACAATTTAAGCAAAATACAACAATGACTAGCGTGGATGATTATGGTTCAACCTGCACTAGTCACAACCCGAAAAGAAAATAACATGTGGCTAAGTATGAACTACCATGGTTCAACCCATACTAGTCAAAACTTAACAAACATCGCAAGTAAAAACCAATAATTCCATAAAACTTTAATGCACAAATACTCCTATGACGCCTATATGCACGGACCCTTAAGCTATAGACTAGGCTACTAGACTAGGCAACCTAATTCTCTATAACCATTGTCTCTGATACCATTCTGTCACACCCCAACATGGTGGAATATAGGGCGCGACGTATGTATATCATCAAAACAATAGCGTGTCCATAGAGAGAACTATATGAATTAGAATGTCATAAAAGGTGACACAAATGTCATGACAATATCTCATTAATGCAGGAGTCTAGGTAAGTAGGTAATAGTCCTACCTTTTACCCAAGACAAACAAATAACACAAACAAATCAACATATAGGTTCATAGTATCACTTATTCAAAACACATAGAAATAAACTAAGAAGGAACGGGGATCTCCTTCTACATGCAATCCTAATGCCTCCAAAGCTAGCCACTTCTATACTCAAGCTTAACCACATTCTAACCTGAAAGAGACACTAAAACACGTCAACATAAAGTTGGTGAGAGTCATAGGTTTAGAATCCAACGCCAAAATCAAACCATAAGCTGTGAATAATAACCAAATTTAAGAACATATGGACAATGAGATACAAACATGCATTAACAACTAATATTCAAGATCAATCATTCCAAATCAAATCCAAGGCTCCCAACCTTACCAAACACCATGGTACCATAGGCGCCCATACACCTATGTACCAAATCCCAAGGCCCCGCCTTGTCATTATCCATTGGTACCATAGATGCTCACACATCTATGTACCTCCCCAAGGTCCCGCCTTGTCAACATCCCCTTGGTACCAAGTCAAATCACAAAACAATCATGAATCAATTAGTAGTTAATCACATAAGTACACACAAGTCCATCACCAATCATAAAACATTCACAGCAACAATTTACAAAACCATAACAAGTGTCTCTTCCATCCCATCTGGAAGTCAAAATCATCAAAAGATATGGGACTATGAAACTCACCTGATTGAGCTTCTCCAAAAATCCGCGCACTAGCAAAAAGCTAACAAATAAAGGCACACAATCAAAACATGAACCAAACACTAAGATGGCTCATCAACCTATTATGGACATATAACCTTCTCCGATATATAGACCTCATTTATATGCTCTAAGAATCTCATTAAACCCCTCTATAAAGCCCTTAACTTAGTTTACTTCATAACCTGTCTCGTTAACATTTTACCCAAAACAGTCCCGATTTTAGGTCTCCAAACTATAAGCCAAACGCCCACCTAACCATACCCATGATCTCTATAAAGGACACCCTATGCCCTTACATATGTCAGCTAACTCTTATCTTTTTCCCCAACTTTAAAGCTACTGTTAAGGCCCCGATATATATATACTTTTGTCTATCCGGATTTTACTGATTTTGAACATACAAAAAGTTTGTTATGATTAGGGGGTCTTACCATAACCCATTTGCTTAGCCCTCCTCCAGGCCTCTTATTTAATATATAAACCAACTCCCATGCTCATTAGAGGGCTCAAGTGTACTCCTAAGTACCACAATGACCTTAAAACATTAAATTAAACCCGACTGATTTCAAAACTGTTTTGACCTCCGACTGTTGTAACCTGTTTTTGACCCACTTCCCGACCTCCAATTTGGTTCTAGTTTCTTTCATTTAAAAGCCAACTCAATTAACTTTCCAGGGATACTTGGATCGCAAAATAAGAGTTTTTAAAACTCTATATATGATCAAAACAATTGACCTAAAATACTGCCCAGTTTTTAAAAACGAATTCAATTAAATTAACATAATTAATTACCCATAACTCCACTAAATACAAGCCCTAATTCACCTAATCATTATAATATCATTAATATACAGATTTTAATTTAAACTCTAACCTAAATCCATCATAAGATGATTGAGAAATAATTAAAACACTTTAATTAAAAAGGGTTATAAAGATTTACCTTTAATTTATCAAAACCAAGATTTTTGGAAGAACCCTAATTTTTGTTTTGTAAACCCCACGTCGCCTTTTTTTTCTTGGAGAAAAATTTGTGTTTTTATTTAGTAGCAATGTATTTATACCCTTTAAACAAGTCTTTTCCTAATTTAATACAAATTCTAATGGGCTTTTACCCATTCTCTTTTTTTTCTTTAAACCGACCATACAAAAATATTTTCCAAAAATATTTTTTTTTAAAATTTCGTTTTTATTATATTATTTCTTATTTATATTAATTTTTTTATTTATTTACTAATCCATTAATTAATTAATTACACCTAAACCTTTTAACTAGTCAATTTTACGCGATTACCGTAAAATACGTAAAATATACAGTTTTATGAAAATTCTTAAAATATGAAATAAACTTTATAACTAGGTTATAAATGACTTAAAACCATCCCGTAAATTATTCATGTGACTAAATACCTCATCCGAGACCTCAAAATGCTAAACCCTAAATAGTAAAAATACAATTTACTATAATACTTATACGTATACGTAAAACACCAAAATAACACCATTTCATTTCATTGTCACTAATTTATGAGCTCGTGAACGTGAAATAACCGTTCCTCGATTTACTTATGAGTACTATATACCCATAAACGATGTCCACACCAACTTCGTTCACGCAAAATAAACATGTAAACACACAAAACATATAGTCACACATAAAATAACCTAAAAATAATACCGAGTGACGAACCTCAAAATCACGGTTGTCACAAGTGGCGACTTGATGATTGTGATCTCAAGATCATATTGGAAGATTAAACCCGTCGGTTTTTCTGTGTTTATTCATGATCATTCATAATGATAAATAAACCCTAATCACATACCTTAACAACCCATAACCCATATGTAACACCCCATTTTGATAATGGAATGTCACGCGTAATTATGGCGTGTCATCAAAGCATACAAGGATAAATGTATAAAACATTACATGACCATAGGGATAACCGGAATCAAACATCGGTTCTCAAACATAAGCCTAAAACATAATAAAGCAAAAGAAAATAATGAAAGACTACACAAGCATAAATATATGAAGGAAAAAGGAAAAGAAGTCTCTAGCAGCTTCCATCCTATGCACGTCCTCCAAATGCTCGAGTCTTTCCTAGGGTACCTGCCGTTTTGGGACATGGAAAGGAAAGTAACGGCTGAGCAAAACGCTCAGTGCACGGATATAGACATAGTATAAGTGACTAAAACATAATAAAGACTTAATAGAAGCGGAAAGGTATAAGTCCTGGAAAACCTGGAACATGTTCATAAAACTGGTTTTTATAGTTTGAAAAGCCTTATGTTTATCTTATGAAAACTGTTTAACATATTTTACCATTAGCCAATATAGGTCATGAAAATCCACCGTGAATGAATACTTGGAGGGGTGACCTCATCATGCAAATTAGAGGGGCTGCCTTTAATTTAATATACTGGTTTATGGGTAGGAGGGATCAGCTCCTTGTGAAGGATGCAAGGCACACACCACATTTACCATGAAATCCTGACTGAAAACATGTAACTAGGATGCACCCATACGCCCCACATGATAAATATAAATAAATGGCCAAAAGCTGAAGGGACGCCACGAGCAATCACTCCGCCGTGGTGAAGTCATAACATCAGTGCCTCTAATGTTATGGTTATGGTACCTCCATAACTAGGTGAAACTGGTCATGCATGTATATGGCTATAGGTAATCGTATTTAAACATAAGCATTCAAACTCATACTTATACTACGGGAAAACAGTTGGCCGCATACGGGGAATCCTAAATAAGGAAAGAATGTCCATACTGAAAGGACGGGAATCCGTACCTTATGTCCAGTGAACGAGAACGATGAACTGCAAGAATCCTACTTCTGAATCACTAACGCTACATAAATACGTACATGAAATAAGTATCTGCTTACTACATACATAGCTGGTTTTATATCATGTCTTAGCTTATTTTATGTGTTCTTACTATTTACACTGTTTAAAGCCTTAAATTGTGTTAAATCTTATATTCTGATCAATCTGATTAAGTATTTCTGATATTTCATGTGTTATTATACTTACTGTGTAAAGTAACTTTCCAAAAATAGCAGGTTTCCTTAAATAGAAAGTTTCCAAAAATAGAAAGTTTCCAAAAATAGAAAGTTTCCAAAAATAGAAAGTTTCCAAAAATAGAAAGTTACCAAAAATAGAAAGTTTCAAAAAATAGAAAGTTTCCAAAAATAGAAAGTTTCCAAAAATAGAAAGTTTCCAAAAATAGATTTACTGCTTAAAATAGATAAGTTTCTAAAAATAGAAAGTTTCCATAAATAGATTAGCTGCCTTAATAAAATAAGTTTCCATAAATAGATTAGCTGCCTTAAATAAATAAGTTTCTAAAAATAGCTGGTTTCCATAAATAAAATAGCTGCCTTATTTAATTAAGTTTCGAAAAATAGAAAGTTTCCATAATTAGAAATAAGCTGGTTAAATAAGCTAAGTAAATAAGCCTAAGTGTTTTCATGATTATTTTCTAAGTCATATGATATATTATATAGTTTAATAACTAATTCATGTAATTTAATTAAACTATAGGTTATAATATTTAAATAGTATGACATGTTTTTAATTAAATATATTAAATACTTAGGTTAAAATATGTATTATTAAATATTAATAATATAACCTAAGTCATGTTTAATTAATTAATTATATCCATGGTTTTAAAATAATTAATTAATTATAAGTCTTAATAATAAAAAAAATACTTAGGTTAAAATAATTCATGTTATAATTAATTAGTTAACCTAAGTCATGTGATTAAATTAATTACATCTTATTAATTTAATTCTTAACCTAAGTTTATAACATAAACAACTAACATAATCATGATCCGGATCAAAGCTTAAAAACATGCACCGGATATGAACAAACACCGTACCCCGAACCAATCCGGGGTACCCCCTTACTGCCGTGAGACCCACACGCACCAACCAAGACCCAAAAAGGTCTTGGTGGTGGTCGGTTAGAACAAACCGAACCCCCTTGGGGTCGGTTGTTCCTGCGGCCCAAAACAAACACCCCTTAGATCGATCCCATTGATTAATTAATGACCATAACATGTTAGATCTAGGTTTAATTAATAAGTTTTTATGAAAAACATCATGTGTTCTTAATTAATAGAAGATTAATTAAAAAGAAACAAGTAAAAAGGTTTTACCGTATTCGTGGATCAAAAGGGTGAAGAACAAACACGAACAATTACTAAATCAACAAGATCCAAGATCAAAATCACCCCCTTATGGTGATTTGTAGGTGGCGGCATAGAAGGAAGAAGGAGGAAGGGTTTCTAGGTTTTCTTTAAATTCTTCTGTAAAAATAATCTAAGTAGTAAAAACTCTTAACCCTCCTTTTTAGTAAAAATTGACAATGGGCTTGGCCCATTGTCCTATGTTGGCCGCGGGTAGGGACTCCCTTGTGGGTGTCCCGTACCTCGTTTCGTGTCTTGTAATTTCGTACACGTTTACGTTTAATTTAGTTCGTGTTTTAAAAGTTCTCGTTACGTAAATATCCTACACTTATATATTTAATTACGCTCGTATTAAATATATATACGTAATTAATAATAACTCGTGTTTTAGTTACGCTCGTGATCTCGTGATCGTATGTTCGTGATTAATTATTGCTAAATAGTTATTACGTGATCGTGCAAATAAAATACTTATCGTGTTCTAACACGTACGTAATACATAAACTCCTAATACGTAATCATAATCATGCTATATTAGGAAAGTTTTTAACTAGTACGTACGAACTTAAGGTAATATGCATGGTAAAAGCATGCGGGTTTTACAACTCTTCCCCCCTAAAAAGAATAATCCGTCCCCGAATTATAGATAACGTAACTGAAAGAGAAACATACCCGAATCAAACTGAGAGGGTATGTAAGATAAATTAACGTGTAGGTGACCTGGCAGAAAGAATGCGAAACGTGACATGTCTTAAAAGGACATGGAACGTGACGTGGCTGAAAGGACATATCTAATTGATAAGAGAAAACGGATAAGAAGTCTGGATGAACTTGTCCGTTTCCAAGTGGCTTCCCTCTTGGAACGGTTCCTTTATAAGATCTTGACACGAATGATAAGTCTTGGTCCTCCTGACCTTGACTTGGAATACGAAGAAGTTCTTGGTTATCAACGTAAGGTAGATCCCCTAAATTCGATCGAGGAATAAGAATTAACGTGTAAGAGTAACTGAAACATTATGGTGCAAAACAATCCAACTTAACCGATAACTAGTAACGATGCGCGAGACGTATAGAAACGTAGTACGTGAAAAATTTTGAACGTGATACGTGAAAAATTTTGAACGTGCTACGTGGAGATATGGCGAGTGTAGTATGAGTAAACATATCGTGATCCCTGATACGTGTAACATATCTTGATCATGATATGAGGAACGTGGAATGAACATGACATGTGAAACATATCGTGATCATAGAATATAATGGCGGTAACGACAAACGCTAGAAGGTGAGACATAGATTATGACGAGAAACGTCTATCTGAGGATAGGGAGTTATACTAAACTTGGGTCTGGTCTCTCAAGTTCTTGCAAACTACCCATAATGAGAAAGGAAATGAACGTAAAATCGTAAACCAAAATACGATCATGAACGAGAATAGTGTCATGAACGCGAGCGCGAAAGCAAGGCGTGGAATTAGAACAAGGACGTGAAGTAATTTAGGAGTAGAATTGCGAATCTTTGTCTGACACGATAGCTGAGGGATTACCAAGTGGTCGGATGAGCCTTAGCTGGAACATGTCCGATCAATCTGTTGGTTCTACAATCCTTGCGGATGTAAGGATTCTGTAGACTTGATCAAACTGTTTGCAATAACCCAGATAGCCTCATGCTTCTTCTGAGTTTGCGTTAATCTGGTGACCAAAATCCGTGGAGATCTTGTCCCATTTCCAATTCACAATTTCAGATGATGAAAACATCCCAGTTTGTTGGTGTCCTATCTTAACCTGTTTGTATGACAGGTATGAAGATATGAACGTAACTGTATCTTGCTTCATCGAACTTGATACAGGAGTTTGCGAAACTCTGAGTCTATGAATCTAAACTTCTCTTAGCGTAGGATTTTCTATAACGCCTAATGTAATGTAGGGTTCCCTCCTTTACGCATAAGCTGAGTCATGGTAAGATTAACCATGCAAATCCATGTGATCCAGCGTGTCACTGTAATCAACCAGAATTGATATTGGAAATATTTCCAGGGTAAAATTTCTCTTGTCATAGAATTTGCAACATAGTGCAGATATGGTCTTATTATTCTTCTTCTAGGCTTAAGGGAAATCAGGTTATCCTCAATGAAAACACTGATGAATTTGCTATGAGTTCATGGAAACTCATTCTTATAGTTCTATTGGAGCATTGATGAGACTAATTCAAAATCATAAATCTAGCATGACCGAGTCGTGTACGAATAGCAGTCATGGACATGTCCTGCTGTTTCGGTCGTCACTGTTGGCAGCATGATCATGAGTTCGATCTTGGAAAAGTGATTAACACCATACGGTTGATTGGACATGTTGTCAATATGTGGAGGAGAATAACGGTCATGAATGGTGATTTGTTTACGCCGACGGTAGTCGACACATAATCTCATGGTACCGTCCTTCTCCTTGTAAGTTCTTCTGGAATGTATGGGAAGATTTTGGAATAATCAACTGGCTATGAGTAAAAGACTTAAGTGGTCGTGTCTTACTGACAGCTAGAAAAGTTTAGCGACCATGGCTAACAACGCACATGCTTGTAAGCATAGATAATAGGTACAGATTTTCCCGATGGAAAATCAAGCTGAGTGTGTTCAGGAGCCTGAACATTATTGTACATAATTATGAATCGTGGCATGGTGTGCTGTTCATAGTCCATAATTAGGATAAAATTCATCTCGTGTCTGTCCGAGGAAATGCGTTAGCAGCTTGGATCTCATCATTAAACTGAAGGAAAACCTTCGTATGCGTGGGAACACGAAAGGCGTCCATCATGGTCATGAATATCTGAACTATGGTGGAAGAAATGAAAGTGACATCGGCAACGTGACAGTTCTCACTGATGCGCCGATAATGGTATTGAAATTCTTGTGGCCTGATTAATACATGGCACAACAAAATAGATATACCCTTGGAGGGTACCCTGAATTTCTTAGAAATGTTCCATAGTTAGACGTGAGTCATGTGTCTTGACTCGTGTCTTGGAACTATACGTGAGACATGTGTCTTGACTGATGTCTTGACATGTGTCTCGATACGTAATTCCATAGAACTACAATATTAGGTTATTATGCCAGACTTGGCGGATCGGTTGGACTACTGATCCTTTTTATGTCTGATCACGTCCGCGGCCGGAGCCTCGGTTGCGATTCCTAGGATAGTTTATGTCATAGTAGTGGTTACTATCGTCCTGTCTGTCAGTTCCATGACGGTCATTCTCATGACCGTGATTCATGTAACTATTCAGCTGAGTGGCCGGCTGGTACCGGTTTGCACTCATATGGCTGAAATGACAGCCGAATGACGTGTGACATGTAACTAAGAATTAGGGACAATTATTGATGGGAATCGTCTGATGGTGAAGCATCTTCTCGTCCAATTGCTTTGCTCCGACGCCTTTGTCTTCGTCTAGTAGGATCTCTAGGTTGTGAACAGCATCCGCATCTCGTAGCGTCTCCGAACGTCAGCATCATCAACCTTTAGTAACATCTCCAAGTTATGAGCGGCATCAGCAATTTGAAAAGTATCAGCAAGTGGAAGTATGCACATGGGATAAGGTACATAGAGTACACATGGAATGTACATGAAATGATCGGTATGGGGTCGATCATTTATCATGATTTAAGGAAAGTATACCGGTTAAACTGTTAGGAAAACCATCATGATAACATGGAAGTATTAGCATAGACATCATTCTGGTTGTGACGGAAACGTTAAAGTGTGGTTACACATAATTTAACGATGATTTGCCTGACAGCATGATCAATGAAGACCAACCATGACTATCATGAAAGCAGGGTTTAATGAAATCTAACAATGTCTTGCAGGATAGTGTAAATAACAAAAGAGGCGTAAAACATAATCAACATGAAGACGGAATTATCATGAAGAAACATGAAACCATCTATCACGAAGAAGTGTATAACATAATCAGCATGAAACTGAAGTTAACCATGACAGTATGAAAACATACTTGACATAAAAACATAATAACTTATGAGGGGACATGAAAAAAAAAAATTTATGCCAATTTAAATCATGCGAAAAAATTTTATGCATGGAAAACAGTGCATGAATGCGTAATGTAGTTTATAAAACCTTTATATGTGCGAGGGGACGCCTATGGGTCGGTCCCAAAACAAAAGACATAGCGAGGGGACGCCTATGGGTCGGTCCCAAATTTAAAAGTTTCGATAAAAGCACATGTGACTAAATAGGGTCAGTCCTGTACCAACCATTACTTAGTCATAATCCCTGCAACAATGATACATGAAACATAAATAAATGAAACTCATATGTCAAAACTTATCAGAAAATTTTATGTGACTAATTATGAACTACTGGGGTTCAGTCCACATAGCCACAGTTCACGAGGAACATTATGCATGAAACAATGACACATAACTAAATGTGAATGACGGTTGTCCATCCATATTAGCAAAACAATATCGATGAAAACATCAAGGTTAAAACCTCAAGGTGCTGAAAACATCATGGTTAAAACAACAATGCGCTGAAAACATCAATACGTAGAATAACATACGTTGGCTTAGGAAGCTCCTGGTGACTACCCACTAGTCACAGGTCGAGTTTTAGAGCCTACAGGTCGAAGCGTTGGCTCCGATACCATAATTGTAACACCCCATTTTGATAATGGAATGTCACGCGTAATTATGGCGTGTCATCAAAGCATACAAGGATAAATGTATAAAACATTACATGACCATAGGGATAACCGGAATCAAACATCGGTTCCCAAACATAAGCCCAAAACATAATAAAGCAAAAGGAAAATAATGAAAGACTACACAAGCATAAATATATGAAGGCAAAAGGAAAAGAAGTCTCTAGCAGCTTCCATCCTATGCACGTCCTTTAAATGCTCGAGTCTTTCTTAGGGTACCTGCCGTTTTGGGACATGGAAAGGAAAGTAACGGCTGAGCAAAACGCTCAGTGCACGGATATAGACATAGTACAAGTGACTAAAACATAATAAAGACTTAATAGCAGCGGAAAGGTATAAGTCCTGGAAAACCTGGAACATGTTCATAAAACTGGTTATTATAGTTTGAAAAGCCTTATGTTTATCTTATGAAAACTGTTTAACATATTTTACCATTAGCCAATATAGGTCATGAAAATCCACCGTGCATGAATACTTGGAGGGGTGACCTCATCATGCAAATTAGAGGGGCTGCCTCTAATTTAATATACTGGTTTATGGGTAGGAGGGATCAGCTCCTTGTGAAGGATGCAAGGCACACACCACATTCACCATGAAATCCTGACTGAAAACATGTAACTAGGATGCACCCATACGCCCCACATGATAAATATAAATAAATGGCCAAAAGCTGAAGGGACGCCACGAGCAATCACTCCGCCGTGGTGAAGTCATAACATCAGTGCCTCTAATGTTATGGTTATGGTACCTCCATAACTAGGTGAAACTGGTCATGCATGTATATGGCTATAGGTAATCATATTTAAACATAAGCATTCAAACTCATACTTATACTACGGGAAAACAGTTGGCTGCATACGGGGCATCCTAAATAAGGAAAGAATGTCCATACTGTAAGGACGGGAATCCATACCTTATGTCCAGTGAACGAGAACGATGAACTGCGAGAATCCTACTTCTGAATCACTAACGCTACATAAATACGTACATGAAATAAGTATCTGCTTACTACATACATAGCTGGTTTTATATCATGTCTTAGCTTATTTTATGTGTTCTTACTATTTACACTGTTTAAAGCCTTAAATTGTGTTAAATCTTATATTCTGATCAATCAGATTAAGTATTTCTGATATTTCATGTGTTATTATACTTACTGTGTAATATTAAGTAACTTTCCAAAAATAGCAGGTTTCCTTAAATAGAAAGTTTCCAAAAATAGAAAGTTTCCAAAAATAGAAAGTTTCCAAAAATAGAAAGTTTCCAAAAAAAGAAAGTTACCAAAAATAGAAAGTTTCCAAAAATAGAAAGTTTCCAAAAATAGAAATTTCCAAAAATAGAAAGTTTCCAAAAATAGATTTACTGCTTAAAATATATAAGTTTCTAAAAATAGAAAGTTTCCATAAATAGATTAGCTGCCTTAATTAAATAAGTTTCCATAAATAGATTAGCTACCTTAAATAAATAAGTTTCTAAAAATAGCTGGTTTCCATAAATAAAATAGCTGCCTTATTTAATTAAGTTTCTAAAAATAGAAAGTTTCCATAATTAGAAATAAGCTGGTTAAATAAGCTAAGTAAATAAGCCTAAGTGTTTTCATGATTATTTTATAAGTCATATGATATATTATATAGTTTAATAATTAATTCATGTAATTTAATTAAACTATAGGTTATAATATTTAATTAAAGTATGACATGTTTTTAATTAAATATATTAAATACTTAGGTTAAAATATGTATTATTAAATATTAATAATATAACCTAAGTCATGTTTAATTAATTAATTATATCCATGGTTTTAAAATAATTAATTAATTATAAGTCTTAATAATAAAAAAAATACTTAGGTTAAAATAATTCATGTTATAATTAATTAGTTAACCTAAGTCATGTGATTAAATTAATTACATCTTATTAATTTAATTCTTAACCTAAGTTTATAACATAAACAACTAACATAATCATGATCCGGATCAAAGCTTAAAAACATGCACCGGATATGAACAAACACTGTACCCCGAACTAATCCGGGTTACCCCCTTGCTGCCGTGGGACCCACACGCATCAACCAAGACCCAAAAAGGTCTTGGTGGTGGTCGGTTAGAACAAACCGAACCCCCTTGGGGTCGGTTGTTCTTGCGGCCCAAAACAAACACCCCTTAGATCGATCCCATTGATTAATTAATGACCATAACATGTTAGATCTAGGTTTAACTAATATGTTTTTATGAAAAACATCATGTGTTCTTAATTAATAAAAGATTAATTAAAAAGAAACAAGTAAAAAGGTTTTACCGTATTCGTGGATCAAAAGGGTGAAGAACAAACACGAACAATTACTAAATCAACAAGATCCAAGATCAAAATCACCCCCTTATGGTGATTTGTAGGTGGCGGCACACAAGGAAGAAGGAGGAAGGGTTTCTAGGTTTTCTTGAAATTCTTCTGTAAAAATAATCTAAGTAGTAAAAACTCTTAACCCTCCTTTTTAGTAAAAATTGACAATGGGCTTGGCCCATTGTCCTATGTTGGCCGCGGGTAGGGACTCCCTTGTGGGGGTCCCGTACCTCGTTTCGTGTCTTGTAATTTCGTACACGTTTACGTTTAATTTAGTTCGTGTTTTAAAAGTTCTCGTTACGTAAATATCCTACACTTATATATTTAATTACGCTCGTATTAAATATATATACGTAATTAATAATAACTCGTGTTTTAATTACGCTCGTGATCTCGTGATCGTATGTTCGTGATTAATTATTGCTAAATAATTATTACGTGATCGTGCAAATAAAATACTTATCGTGTTCTAACACGTACGTAATACATAAACTCCTAATACGTAATCATAATCATGCTATATTAGGAAAGTTTTTAACTAGTACGTACGAACTTAAGGTAATATGCATGGTAAAAGCATGCGGGTTTTACAACTCTTCCCCCCTAAAAAGAATAATTCATCCCCGAATTATAGATAACGTAACTGAAAGATAAACATACCCGAATCAAACTGAGAGGGTATGTAAGATAAATTAACGTGTAGGTGACCTGGCAGAAAGAACGCGGAACGTGACATGTCTTAAAAGGACATGGAACGTGACGTGGCTGAAAGGACATATCTAATTGATAAGAGAAAACGGATAAGAAGTCCGGATGAACTTGTCCGTTTCCAAGTGGCTTCCCTCTTGGAACGGTTCCTTTATAAGATCTTGATACGAATGATAAGTCTTGGTCCTCCTGACCTTGACTTGGAATACGAAGAAGTTCTTGGTTATCAACGTAAGGTAGATCCCCTAAATTCGATCGAGGAATAAGAATTAACGTGTAAGAATAACTGAAACATTATGGTGCAAAACAATCCAACTTAACCGATAACTAGTAACGATGCGCGAGACGTATAGAAACGTAGTACATGAAAAATTTTGAACGTGATACGTGAAAAATTTTGAACGTGCTACGTGGAGATATGGCGAGTGTAGTATGAGTAAACATATCGTGATCCCTGATACGTGTAACATATCTTGATCATGATATGAGGAACATGGAATGAACATGACATGTGAAACATATCGTGATCATAGAATATAATGGCGGTAACGACAAACGCTAGAAGGTGAGACATAGATTATGACGAGAAACGTCTATCTGAGGATAGGGAGTTATACTAAACTTGGGTCTGGTCTCTCAAGTTCTTGCAAACTACCCATAATGAGAAAGGAAATGAACGTAAAATCGTAAACCAAAATACGATCATGAACGAGAATAGTGTCATGAACGCGAGCGCGAAAGCAAGGCGTGGAATTAGAACAAGGACGTGAAGTGATTTAGGAGTACAATTGCGAATCTTTGTCTGACACGATAGCTGAGGGATTACCAAGTGGTCGGATGAGCCTTAGCTAGAACATGTCCGATCAATCTGTTAGTTCTACAATCCTTGCGGATGTAAGGATTCTGTAGACTTGATCAAACTGTTTGCAATAACCCAGATAGCCTCATGCTTCTTCTGAGTTTGCGTTAATCTGGTGACCAAAATCCGTGGAGATCTTGTCCCATTTCCAATTCACAATTTCAGATGATGAAAACATCCCAGTTTGTTGGTGTCCTATCTTAACCTGTTTGTATGACAGGTATAAAGATATGAACGTAACTGTATCTTGCTTCATCGAACTTGATACATAGGAGTTTGCGAAAATCTGAGTCTATGAATCTAAACTTCTCTTAGCGTAGGATTTTCTATAACGCCTAATGTAATGTAGGGTTCCCTCCTTTACGCATAAGCTGAGTCATGGTAAGATTAACCATGCAAATCCATGTGATCCAGCGTGTCACTGTAATCAACCAGAATTGATATTGGAAATATTTCCAGGGTAAAATTTCTCTTGTCATAGAATTTGCAACATAGTGCAGATATGGTCTTCTTGTTCTTTTCTAGGCTTAAAGGAAATCAGGTTATCCTCAATGAAAACACTGATGAATTTGCTATGAGTTCATGGAAACTCATTCTTATAGTTCTGTTGGAGCATTGATGAGACTAATTCAAAATCATAAATCTAGCATGACCGAGTCGTGTACGAATAGCAGTCATGGACATGTCCTGCTGTTTCATTCGTCACTGTTGGCAACATGATCATGAGTTCGATCTTGGAAAAGTGATTAACACCATACGGTTGATTGGACATGTTGTCAATATGTGGAGGAGAATAACGGTCATGAATGGTGATTTATTTACGCCGACGGTAGTCGACACATAATCTCATGGTACCGTCCTTCTCCTTGTAAGTTCTTCTGGAATGTATGGGAAGATTTTGGAATAATCAACTGGCTATGCGTAAAAGACTTAAGTGGTCGTGTCTTACTGACAGCTAGAAAAGTTTAGCGACCATGGCTAACAACGCACATGCTTGTAAGCATAGATAATTTGTACAGATTTTCCCGATGGAAAATCAAGCTGAATGTGTTCAGGAGCCTGAACATTATTGTACATAATTATGAATCGTGGCATGGTGTGCTGTTCATAGTCCATAATTAGGATAAAATTCATCTCGTGTCTGTCTGAGGAAATGCGTTAGCAGCTTGGATCTCATCATTAAACTGAAGGAAAACCTTCGTATGCGTGGGAACACGAAAGGCGTCCATCATGGTCATGAATATCTGAACTATGGTGGAAGAAATGAAAGTGACATCGGCAACGTGACAGTTCTCACTGATGCGCCGATAATGGTATTGAAATTCTTGTGGCCTGATTAATACATGGCACAACAAAATAGATATACCCTTGGAGGGTACCCTGAATTTCTTAGAAATGTTCCATAGTTAGACGTGAGTCATGTGTCTTGATCGTGTCTTGGAACTATACGTGAGACATGTGTCTTGACTGATGTCTTGACATGTGTCTCGAGACGTAATTCCATAGAACTACAATATTAGGTTATTATGCCAGACTTGGCGGATCGGTTGGACTACTGATCATTTTTATGTCTGATCACGTCCGCGGCCGGAGCCTCGGTTGCGATTTCTAGGATAGTTTCTGTCATAACAGTGGTTACTATCGTCCTGTCTGTCAGTTCCATGACGGTCATTCTCATGACCGTGATTCATGTAACTATTCAGCTGAGTGGCCGGCTGGTATCGGTTTGCACTCATATGGCTGAAATGACAGCCGAATGACGTGTGACATGTAACTAAGAATTAGGGACAATGATTGATGGGAATCGTCTGATGGTGAAGCATCTTCTCGTCCAATTGCTTTGCTCCGACGCCTTTGTCTTCGTCTAGTAGGATCTCCAGGTTGTGAATAGCATCCGCATCTCGTAGCGTCTCCGAACGTCAGCATCATCAACCTTTAGTAACATCTCCAATTTATGAGCGGCATCAGCAATTTGAAAAGTATCAGCAAGTGGAAGTATGCACATGGGATAAGGTACATAGAGTACACATGGAATGTACATGAAATGATCGGTATGGGGTCGATCATTTATCATGATTTAAGGAAAGTATACCGGTTAAACTGTTAGGAAAACCATCATGATAACCTGGAAGTATTAGCATAGACATCATTCTGGTTGTGACGGAAACGTTAAAGTGTGGTTACACATAATTTAACGATGATTTGCCTGACAGCATGATCAATGAAGACCAACCATGACTATCATGAAAGCAGGATTTAATGAATTCTAACAATGTCTTGCGGGACAGCGTAAATAACAAAAGAGGCGTAAAACATAATCAACATGAAGACGGAATTATCATGAAGAAACATGAAACCATCTATCACGAAGAAGTGTATAACATAATCAGCATGAAACTGAAGTTAACCATGACAGTATGAAAACATACTTGACATAAAAACATAATAACTTATGAGGGGACATGAAAAAAAAATTTTATGCCAATTTAAATCATGCGAAAAAATTTTATGCATGGAAAACAGTGCATGAATGCGTAATGTAGTTTATAAAACCTTTATATGTGCGAGGGGACGCCTATGGGTCGATCCCAAAACAAAAGACATAGCGAGGGGACGCCTATGGGTCGGTCCAAAATTTAAAAGTTTCGATAAAAGCACATGCGACTAAATAGGGCCAGTCCTGTACCAACCATTACTTAGTCATAATCCCTGCAACAATGATACATGAAACATAAATAAATGAAACTTATATGTGAAAACTTATCAGAAAAAATTTTTATGTGACTAATTATGAACTACTGGGGTTCAGTCCACATAGCCACAGTTCACGAGGAACATTATGCATGAAACAATGACACATAACTAAATGTGAATGACGGTTGTCCCTCCATATTAGCAAAACAATATCGATGAAAACATCAAGGTTAAAACCTCAAGGTGCTGAAAACATCATGGTTAAAACAAAAATGCGCTGAAAACATCAATACGTAGAATAACAGACGTTGGCTTAGGAAGCTCCTGGTGACTACCCACTAGTCACAGGTCGAGTTTTAGAGCCTACAGGTCGAAGCCTTGGCTCTGATACCATAATTGTAACACCCCATTTTGATAATGGAATGTCACGCGTAATTATGGCGTGTCATCAAAGCATACAAGGATAAATGTATAAAACATTACATGACCATAGGGATAACCGGAATCAAACATCGGTTCCCAAACATAAGCCCAAAACATAATAAAGCAAAAGAAAATAATGAAAGACTACACAAGCATAAATATATGAAGGCAAAAGGAAAAGAAGTCTCTAGCAGCTTCCATCCTATGCACGTCCTCCAAATGCTCGAGTCTTTCCTAGGGTACCTGCCGTTTTGGGACATGGAAAGGAAAGTAACGGCTGAGCAAAACGCTCAGTGCACGGATATAGACATAGTATAAGTGACTAAAACATAATAAAGACTTAATAGCAGCGGAAAGGTATAAGTCCTGGAAAACCTGGAACATGTTCATAAAACTGGTTTTTATAGTTTGAAAAGCCTTATGTTTATCTTATGAAAACTGTTTAACATATTTTACCATTAGCCAATATAGGTCATGAAAATCCACCGTGCATGAATACTTGGAGGGGTGACCTCATCATGCAAATTAGAGGGGCTGCCTCTAATTTAATATACTGGTTTATGGGTAGGAGGGATCAGCTCCTTGTGAAGGATGCAAGGCACACACCACATTCACCATGAAATCCTAACTGAAAACATGTAACTAGGATGCACCCATACGCCCCACATGATAAATATAAATAAATGGCCAAAAGCTAAAGGAACGCCACGAGCAATCACTCCGTCGTGGTGAAGTCATAACATCAGTGCCTCTAATGTTATGGTTATGGTACCTCCATAACTAGGTGAAACTGGTCATGCATGTATATGGCTATAGGTAATCATATTTAAACATAAGCAATCAAACTCATACTTATACTACGGGAAAACAGTTGGCTGCATATGGGGAATCCTAAATAAGGAAAGAATGTCCATACTGAAAGGACGGGAATCCGTACCTTATGTCCAGTGAACGAGAACGATGAACTGCGAGAATCCTACTTCTGAATCACTAACGCTACATAAATACGTACATGAAATAAGCTGGTTTTATATCATGTCTTAGCTTATTTTATGTGTTCTTACTATTTACACTGTTTAAAGCCTTAAACTGTGTTAAATCTTATATTCTGATCAATCTGATTAAGTATTTCTGATATTTCATGTGTTATTATACTTACTGTGTAATATTAAGTAACTTTCCAAAAATAGCAGGTTTCCTTAAACAGAAAGTTTCCAAAAAAAGAAAGTTTCCAAAAATAGAAAGTTTCCAAAAATAGAAAGTTTCCAAAAATAGAAAGTTACCAAAAATAGAAAGTTTCCAAAAATAGAAAGTTTCCAAAAATAGAAAGTTTCCAAAAATAGATTTACTGCTTAAAATAGATAAGTTTCTAAAAATAGAAAGTTTTCATAAATAGATTAGCTGCCTTAATTAAATAAGTTTCCATAAATAGATTAGCTGCCTTAAATAAATAACTTTCTAAAAATAGCTGGTTTCCATAAATAAAATAGCTGCCTTATTTAATTAAGTTTCTAAAAATAGAAAGTTTCCATAATTAGAAATAAGCTGGTTAAATAAGCTAAGTAAATAAGCCTAAGTGTTTTCATTATTATTTTCTAAGTCATATGATATATTATATAGTTTAATAATTAATTCATGTAATTTAATTAAACTACAGGTTATAATATTTAATTAAAGTATGACATGTTTTTAATTAAATATATTAAATACTTAGGTTAAAATATGTATTATTAAATATTAATAATATAACCTAAGTCATGTTTAATTAATTAATTATATCCATGGTTTTAAAATAATTAATTAATTATAAGTCTTAATAATAAAAAAAATACTTAGGTTAAAATAATTCATGTTATAATTAATTGGTTAACCTAAGTCATGTGATTAAATTAATTACATCTTATTAATTTAATTCTTAACCTAAGTTTATAACATAAACAATTAACATAATCATGATCCGGATCAAAGCTTAAAAACATGCACCGGATATGAACAAACACCGTACCCCGAACCAATCCGGGGTACCCCCTTGCTGCCGTGGGACCCATACGCACCAACCAAGACCCAAAAAGGTCTTGGTGGTGGTCGGTTAGAACAAACCGAACCCCCTTGGGTTCGGTTGTTCATGCGGCCCAAAACAAACACCCCTTAGATCGATCCCATTGATTAATTAATGACCATAACATGTTAGATCTAGGTTTAATTAATATGTTTTTATGAAAAACATCATGTGTTCTTAATTAATAAAAGATTAATTAAAAAGAAACAAGTAAAAAGGTTTTACCGTATTCGTGGATCAAAAGGGTGAAGAACAAACACGAACAATTACTAAATCAACAAGATCCAAGATCAAAATCACCCCTTATGGTGATTTGTAGGTGGCGGCACACAAGGAAGAAGGAGGAAGGGTTTCTAGGTTTTCTTGAAATTCTTCTGTAAAACTAATCTAAGTAGTAAAAACTCTTGACCCTCCTTTTTAGTAAAAATTGACAATGGGCTTGGCCCATTGTCCTATGTTGGCCGCGGGTAGGGACTCCCTTGTGGGGGTCCCGTACCTCGTTTCGTGTCTTGTAATTTCGTACACGTTTACGTTTAATTTAGTTCGTGTTTTAAAAGTTCTCGTTACGTAAATATCCTACACTTATATATTTAATTACGCTCGTATTAAATATATATACGTAATTAATAATAACTCGTGTTTTAATTACGCTCGTGATCTCGTGATCGTATGTTCGTGATTAATTATTGCTAAATAATTATTACGTGATCGTCCAAATAAAATGCTTATCGTGTTCTAACACGTACGTAATACATAAACTCCTAATACGTAATCATAATCATGCTATATTAGGAAAGTTTTTAACTAGTACGTACGAACTTAAGGTAATATGCATGGTAAAAGCATGCGGGTTTTACACAATAATTCGGGCTTGAGCCTAACTATATCGTCTCATATAAAATCCAAACAAGGACTCTTTAATTTGTAAAGTGTAAACGAGTTAAATGCTTTTAAAAAACGAGTAAAACTTATACGAAGCAGGTAAATAAACCGTAAACATGAGTGGTTGAGTTGTTGTCACATACAAATATAGTATAATATAAGAAACACATTTTGTAATTATGAAAGCAACACAATTTAGTGCAAAATTTATTTGTAAACCGGTTGACAAACTCAAATATTTTGCTAAAACCTTTGCAAAAAGTCTTTAATTCCAATGCTAAAAAGTCTTTCCAAAAGTTTTTGCATATAGTGAAAAAATTTCCAAAAAACTTGCATTGAAGATGCTCTTAGTGTTTGGAGCTTTATCTTACTTGATAAAGTGACACATCTTTTATTTTTATAGTGATATATTAATAAACTTACATAATTGTAAAAGGAAAGCGAGTAACAAGTTACATCGTAAGTTTTTTTGAATTGCAAAGTTAATTTTATGAAAGAAAAATGATTGAGAGACCTAACTTGTATACCTAAAAAGAGGCCTAAATGAAAGATTGAGATGAGAAAAAAGAAAATATGAAATATCAGACCCTCTGCATTTCAACACTCTTTATGAAAAACCACATTTGTGACTTAAGTGTCAGAACGTTACTTTTCATAACTCGTTAAATTCTTCTCAAAAGCTCCACCGTCTCAGGTGCTAGCTAGGAAGTCGAATGTATCAAGTGCAAAAAGAAGAAACACTTGTTGATTTTGAATGAATGTTTTTTCTTTTTTTCTGACTTTGCATGAGACAGCTTTCAAAATAACCTGACCCGCTATAAAATTTCGGTTACAAACGAGTATATTTAAATGTTTCGCGTAGCGTCTTGAAACGAGTATATCTATATCTATAATACTATATAAACATTCAACCATTTTTCTATAATTAGAAGTCTTAAATATTAAGCCTCAAACATTTTTTTATAATAGAAAGATTTATCTTTTGCTAAAAAATTAATGCATACATATGATTAAAAGTCTAAATATTAAAATGCTTTTAAATCTTATTTGTAACAACCTACATCATTAATGATAACTAAATGATTTAATAAAAAAACATATATATACTTGTAACATGTAAAACTACAAAAAAATAATTAATATACATTAAAGAGTTATGAAATCTTAATATAAAAAAACTCAAAATTCATGAAAAAATAAAAATATTACAACACAAACTAATCTAATCATACCTCACATACTATATACTATCAACTGAGCTCTTCAAGTTTCATCTCGCCATTTAGTTCACCCAACCCCTCTTTTGGTACAACATCAAACAAAACTAAAACACATAAAATATTACGATGACCACACTCACACACACACAAAATGTCACATGGAGCAGCTGATTCACACGAAACCCACTGTATAAATTTATAGTGGCATTTTAATATTTGTAACAGTTCATTTAATAGAAATACTTCGTAATAACACATTTAATTCAAATTTTTGTAAAAATATTTAATATAAATTTTGTAAAAGCTAATTAATAACAATTCTTTGGTACCATATAAAAGTTCAAAAAGAATTTAATATCTGAAAAATAATTGATCGTAACAAAAAATAGTCTTTGAGCATCTGTTGTCGCATTGTACGGGTACATTGTTACTTTAGACAAATGCTTATGCATTGCGACACGATTTTATAATAAAAGTATAGTTGAGATGTTTTAGTTAAAATGTTTCGTGTGCGTTTTTGAATACATTGTAAGATAATCAAAATGAAATTAAAAAATGTTGGATTTCGATAATTCAACTAAAAAACAAATTTTAATATACGTATAAACTTTTTTGTATTTTAAAACAACATAATTGGTTGAAACGACCACTTTTCAACGTCAATTATGCGTAGGACCGATGCATAAGTATTTGAATCACGAGATTACTTCATAGAAAACGCTCTTTGGTATTTCCGTACTAGGTCTTTGTGCTGGCCTACGCGGTTGTAGCAAATACATCTCTTTCTTAAATTAAAGTTGTTTTATGCAACGTTTTGAGACTCGGTCGATCCGATCAGGTTAATCGGTTCACCGGGTTCTAGTAAAAAAACGGGTAATTTTAAACCGATTTTTACATTTTTAAAACCCTACTAGATACGTCGGGTTTTGGGTGACCCGGGTTAACTCGGTTCTCGAGACCCGGCCGAGTTTAGTTTATATGTTTAATATACAAAAACTTTCTTGGTTTTTATATATATTTTTTGTTAATTATTAAATAAATTGAAATTATTCACTAATTAAGTTTACCGAGTAGAAGTGCTTTCAAGATAGAGTTGCTAATACCATTAGCATAACAGATTGACAAGATATAAAGCATATGCCATAGCTTGAAATAAGCTGAATAATGTTCTTTCAGATCAATTTTTTCCCATTAGAAGTGATTTCAAGATAGAGTCGCTAATCCCATCAGCATATGGGAACATGTGGCCTGCACCCTTAAGCTCACGATAGTTTATCCATGGAAGTTTTTGAGCTATATAACGTTGCAATGGTGGAGGCACAAGTACATCTTCCTCACCCTGCCACACATGAACGCATGCTTCGTGGTTTGGGAACGGATTGTCAATATCTATCGGATCAAAGTCCCATGTACCGAATCCAATATTTAAGTCACGGTGGATGGATTCAAATTCTCCTTGCTGTCTTGCTTGTTCCTGTCAAAACAAGAGGAGTTGTAACATTAGATCTAGCTTGTTAAAAGTCTTTTTATGGTTAGTATTCTAATAATCAAATGAATAAATAAGCATAAAAGCAAATGGTGCAAAATAGTTCAAAACAGGCCGAAGTTGTCCAACTGTAAGAAATGAAAAAAAAAGTTCTCATTAAGCCAACTTAATATTTTTGCCCAAATACCAAAAATAACCCGTTTTGTCCCGTTAGACAGCCTGCACAACCTGATTGACCCATTTTGATCCATACCAAAACAAACGTACATAATATCCTTCTCTACCAGCAGTGAAATTTGGCACAAGTTCTCTATCTTGAGTAGAAAGAACATAAGGGCTACGAGCGATAACAGTCTGAATAGGAAACCATTTCTGAGTGTTCCACCAATAGGTCAACGATGGAAGGTGGTGAGCAACCCGTAGGCTCCATTTATCTTGAAGGAAAAGCTTTGAATATTCTTGTTGAGTTAAATTTGATGGCAAGTTAGGCCACCAAAAATTAACAACCGGAGCAATAAGAGTTGCTCCTGCTAGCCTGTTTTCATCATATATATACATCAACTGAAAATTGCTAGTAGACTCGTACAGTCATACATTTAAGTGTATGCTGGATTCGAAAATATGACCTTCTAATCATAAGAGAGTAACATTAGTGATTAGTATACTGATATACACGCACATACCTGTGAGGAATGTACTTAAGAAAAGACCAAACTGCTTGCCCGCCCATAGAAAAACCGACAACATAAAATTTGGATCCAAGTCCCAACTGATCCGAAAGTTCCTCAGTATCCAAAGCCAAACTCTTCAAAGTTCGGTTAGGGTCTGGATCACTCTCTCCATAACCTGGTCTATCAAATGAGACAATATATATCCCCATTGTTTCAATAAGCTCCTGCAAAATTTAACCAGTACGTTATTCATCTTTTCAAGAAACTTCAATAACTGAACCGATAAATTACCAACAGAACATGCAAGAAATTATACTCGGGAAGCTTTGGTGGCAATAACAGCATCATGCTTAACCGCGTCAAAGGCATGGACATAAATAATTTTATATTTTGCTGACTCTTTTGGAACACCATATTCTTTATAAGATAAACGTCTTCCATCACGAAGCTTGATTCTAGGTGATGTAATGAGAAATCCATCCGACGGTCCAAGTTTCTTGGGAGTGGGTGGACAAGCTGCTTGATAAACATATGCTAAAACCCCGATGAAGAATACGACTAGAAATTTCATGAAAATCCCTGAAATGTTTTTACTTGTAACATAATAAGAAACTATCTAAAGATTTATAACCATAGGGATTGTTTGCGAATGATTAAAGCAAACTACATTCTCTTGTAGCATAATGAATAAGTATTTTAATAGACTTGGTTTTGCTATAAACACGACTAGTGGCGCAGCTTGTTGCCGTCTCCATGTAAATTATAATTATTATATAGAAGTTCGAATAAGTACTAAACGTACGAATGAAAATATATAAACCTGAAGAAGAATAAGAAGTGTTTGGTTTTGATTTCCAAGTATGTGATCTAGCAAATGCTGCTGATATCTTACTCTTTGCTTCAGCTGCCATATTTTTTTGTTGTGGCAGAAGAAGGGGATCAAGAATATATATAGCTGCATGTATTTTGACATTTCCTTTGAGATGTATGCTTTTTGTAATACTTAAATTTAAAATGGCAATTTTTGTATTGGATCATGTGTTTGCACAAACCCAAATTAGAGTAATTAGATACTCCTTTACCAGATAGGACCTTTATAAAACATGTCAAGATCTTGCAAATTTAACCCAAATTAGAGTAAATTATATAAGACTCATTATATTATAGCACCTTCATAACACATGTCAAAATCTTGCAAATTTAACCCAAATTCTACTCCACTTTCTACTTTAATAGTCCACCAACAAAAACGATATGATAAAATAGATTCAATGAATGTAATGTTTGCTTATATGTATGTAAATAGAAAGTGGAGTAGAATATGGGTTAAATATGCAAGATTTTGACATGTGTTATAAAGGTGCAATATGGTAATTTCAAGTTTGTATCAGTAGTGAATGCCAGGAACATTGAACATGCATGTATCCAGTTTTGCTTCACTTTTCTGTTAAAAAGCCAAAGAAATTGAAATATGTCAAGTTGAAATATTTAATTAGAATACTCTTTCTTATGGTAAAATATAAAGGGTATTTTTTATAATTTAAAGTTATTGAAAAAAGATAAAATATTATAGTAATTTTTATTTAATTCTATCTGATTTATTTAAAATTTAATCAATAAAATTTAATTTCTTCAAACGGCAATTTAATTATTCGATTTTACAATACTTACCCAGAAGGTAGTACTTGCTAACCTCGAATCGACGCATATATGAGGCAGAATTTCATAGATTCCAATTTTAAAAGAAAAACCCCCATACAAAGACTGAAACTTGAGAACTCTCACATGTGATAACAACTTATCCAAAGACATCATTACCTTTCTTTTTAAGTTTTGTTTTTCACAAATGCGACTCATAATTAATTTTTTTTCTCTATTATTTTTTAAAAATATTTTTACCAAATAATTTTTTTAAAGTTCTTTTAAAAATAAAAATAAAAAAAGATTATTTTTTATTAAAAAAAATTTTTAAATACAAAAAATATTACTAATCGTTTTGCTTTGCTAAATAAAAAAAAAATATGTGAATCTAATAGATATTTCTACTATGTGAAACCATAACATAAGAAAAGGATATATACAATCATAAATTAAAGATAATTTTCAAGATGTTTCAAATTGTTCATAAAATGGATACGGTAAGCTTTCACATATTCGGGTTATTTTGGAAGAACGGGTATTCATGTAGATGTACTCGACGGGATTGAAGTATAATCGTGATCTTTTATTATCATTTACAACTAGTTTTAAGACCTCTCCACGTACGGGTTTGTAGCTAATGTTTTACAATGTGTTTTTTTAATAAATAGAAATGCGTACAAATGAGGTTCAATATAGTTTCATGTTTGTTGTTTTTAATTTTTTTTATTCAATCATGATAATAATTTTCCTTCAAAGACAACCAAAATGGTAACAAAAAAGCTCATCCATTTATATTACATACAATAACACTAAGGGGTTATTTGGTTCGTCGAATCTTTTTAGTGTAATTGTAATTTATGAAAGGAATTGTAATGTGAATGAATTCTAATTTGGATTTTTGAAATATGTTATGTGTTTGGTTGGTAAAGTAATGTAATTAAGTTTAATATTATTAAATTAAAAAGTTGGAAACAAATATAAAGAATGACACATTTTGGGTTATTTATGTAAATATATTTCAATTCCATTGTAATTTGTACTTTACATGCCAAAAGCAATATAATTGACATTACATCAAAAATGTGGGTCCGACGTAATTTGGGTAATTGGGAACAACATATGTAATTGGAAACTAAATTAAAATTACATCAAATTACGTTAAATTCGGTGAAGCAAACACACCCTAACGTTTGCACTCAAAGATATAAAGAATGCACCATTAACCATCGAGTCACATGCATTCTCCAGTTCCATGCATCCTTTACATTCATCATCATTTGATTCCATCCTTTGCATGCTTCATTTGATTGCATTCTCCAGTACCGCAGACACATATTTAATGCAAATGTATGCTCCAAACATTGAAATAAAACTGAAATTCAGTATAGTTGTTAGAAATAGCCATGGCGACATATCAACATTCTCTCCAACAATCCTTCCTGAAGTGATTGAATGCTACAGCCGTCTATGCAAGCTGTCACTACAAATAATGTTGCAGTATTGAACATAAATTTAAGGGTATACATCTTAAAGATGTTACCAGTTAGGAAACACACTGGGCCTTTTAGGCTAATACTAAAGGAAGAGATAAGCTTTTACGAAATTAACTTTATTGCTTAAAACTTTTCTTGATACATATTATAAAATGCTTACAACCAATGTTTTAAAACCCGGGTTTTTAATTGACCAGGACGAGTCACCGATTCACCGGTTCAACCGGTCGAATCGTCGAATCAACCTAATTTTACGTCATAAGAAAAATTACCCACATTCCAAGTGTATACAGATATACATACATGATCAGTGTGATAGTCCGTAGGTTTTAAGATAAGATTGCTAGTTTCTAGGATAAAATAAATAAATAAAATATCATATACACAGTAGGAAAAAATAAATAAATATACACAGTAGGAAAAAATATCATATTGTTTTATACTCGTATGTCATATCTTTACTTATATCTCCCAACATCTCATATCTCAAAGATGTTATCAGTTAGGAAATACACTGGGCCTTGTAGAATAATACTAAAGGAAGAGATAAGCTTTTTAGAAAGTAACTTTATTGCTTAAAACTTTTCTTGATACATATTATAAAATGCTTACAAGTAATGTTTTAAAACCCGGGTTTTTAATTGACCCGGAAGAGTCACCGGTTCACCGGTTCAACCGGTCGAACCGTCGAATCAACCCGATTTTATGTCATAAGAAAAATGACCCACATTCCAAGTGTATACATATATACATACACGATCAGTGTGATAGTCCGTAGGTTTTAAGATAAGATTGCTAGTTTCTAGGATAACATAAATTAATATACACAGTAGGAAAAAATATCATATTGTTTTATACTCGTATGTCATATCTTTAATTATATCCCCCAACATCTCATATCTCATCCTGTAGCATCTTTTTTCCCTTCTTCATTAGTTTTCACAAAACAAACCCTCACTCTCATCCACTGCTATTATTCATTACACAAACATTGCTTTCGTGTGGCACTGATCTTCCCCCACAAATAAAGATAACAGATCCTCATCACCAACATAGTAGAAATAGAAACTCCAATCAAGCTGTATTTTTACAAGATTAGGGAAGACGTGGTTCAACTGCACATCCAACATGCCTAGTTACATCAAGTGATGTTGATCATTCTCCTTTTTTCCTTTTGAAATACGTTGAACCGGTCGGTCTCCAGTTCAACGGTTCGACCCAGGTCGACTAAAACCGGGTGGTTCAATCCGGTTCGGTTTTTAATAAAAACCCGACTTACAACGGCCCGGTCAACAATCCGGTTCCCGATTCTCGGTTCAACCGGTTGAACCGGTCGGGTCGAACTGGTTTTTAAAACATTGCTTACAACACATCCTATTTATACTAGTCCATGGAACATTTTAGATACAAGATATTTCTATGGATCATTCTTACAACTTCTCCATAATATTTATCTAATCTAGATAAGTTTAACTAGATATTTATTAAGGATATTTTATCCATACTTATCCATATACATCTAGACATTTCCATAAATATTTTCTATGGTTCCTTCTTCAACTTTCTAGAATCCTCCGTATATGAACTCAACGTTCAGTGAGGTCTTTAGTGACTAAATCAAGTTTACGAACTAACACTTCCCTTTAAACTTGATTTCCCGACTCCAAGCATCATCATTTGTCTTGAGAAATCACGCTCGTTGAGCGGCTTGGTAAATATATCAACGACTTGATCGTCAGACCTCGTATGTATCACTTGAACCTAATGGACCTAAACCTACGATTGGATTGAGCCTAATCTAACTGTCTAATAGTGACTTCTAAAACTTATGAAGTATCATGGTTTGGTCATATTTTACACAGTATTGAATTGAAAGGTTTATATCTCGTTGAGTTATTCCGTGTCATTCAGTTATTCAAACAAATGCTAACCCTATGTTCTATAAAAGAGCAAGACATTGTGAGTTAGATTTTCATTTGATTAAAGAGAAAGTTTATGCAGGCATTATCAAGACTGTTAAGATACATACTGATTCTCAAATTGTTGATATTTTTTACCAAATATCTTGGTACCGTGCAACACAATTTGTCGTCTTGGTTTGTAGGATATATTTGCGGTCAAAATTGTGGATTATGATCAAGCAAAAAATAAGTCTACTTATAAAGATAAACTTTAAGCTGTTGACTCAAAAGTTTGATAGATGATGTTCAAGATATTAGTTAAAGTGCACAAGATCTAAAGGAAATAGAAGCATTAATAGTAAAATTCTAGACAACTATTTTCTAGATGGTTGTCTTCCTCATTTACGTTTTCTCTCAAATAATATATATTCATTTTCATTTTTTGTGGTTTTGAGTTGTTGATGTCGTCTAGTTATCAAATAGTGTTCTAAGCCTATTATTGAATTGGTCTCTTTATTTGATTCGGTAATCGTTTGAGTGAGTGTTTATTTTGTATATGAGGAGTTGTGTCTTCCTAAAAGAGATAACTCATATTTTTTTTAATCGTTTGGTTAGCATGCATTAAAAAGTAATTTTTTAGAAGTATAAATAATAAATCAGTATAAAGGGTGGTTGGTTGAGTGCAAATCTAGTGTTGTTTATTGTTCCGGATATTGTCTGTTGTTCAGTACATACACTACGTAAGTGGCCTCGAGTAGGTCACGGTTCCAATCTCTTTTTTGGGGGGGGCTATGAATGTACTAGTCAGGTGGGTCGGTTAATTTTTTTTTTTTTTTTTTTGTAACCGTGATTTCAGACTCATTGGTTGACTAGTCCACGGGGTTTCAGCCCACCGCCACACATACTCAAACGAGGTAAAGCCCTCCCTTTTCAGGAGGTTGGCGTGGCCACTTCAAGGTTGTTTGCACCTAGTGTGGGTCGGTTAATTTGGTAGTGTCTATATTCTAACTATCATAATAATGTATATTTGACAAACTCACTCTGAGCGTTGAAAACAAAAAGGTTAACTACTTAGGTATATACCAAGTTACTTTTTCATTCTTCGTGTTTATGTTATTGATATTATGCTTTTGCTAGGGTTCAATTATGTCTCTCGAAATCCTCTCGAATTGATCTTGGTTTTAAGTGGAATGATTGTTCTTGGTTACTAAAAGGGGTTTAATTTTCTAATCTACTAAAAAGTTTAAATGCTCTAAAATGTAAACTTAAATTTAAAAGCAATTAAATTAATAACAATTAATAAAACTTGAATTAAAATTAAAATTAAAATTAAAATTAAAATTAAAATTACAGTTAAAATATAAAGATGAAATAAAGAAACAGAAAGTAATCCTTAAAAATGCTCAAAAGAAAGTTGATTCGGAAATTCGACCTTGATTCGGAAGTTCACTCGGAACTTGGTTCGGAACCCTTGATCCGGAACTTCGTTCGGAAGTTTACTCGGAACCTTCACTCGGAACTTTCTTCGGAAGTTGATCCGGAACTTTCTTCGGAACTTTGAGTCGGAAGTTTATTCGGAACTTTTGGAACTCATTCGGAAGTTTTGTTCATCCGGAACTTTGTACTTATTCGGAACTTTGTGTTCATCCGGAACTAATTGCTCATTCGGAACTCTTAACACTCATTCGGAACTTTTAAAGGAAAAACTCATTCGGAACTTTTTAAAGGAAAAACTCATTCGAAACTTTTTAACTCATGTAGAACTTTAAATTCATCCGGAACTTTCTTGTTCATCCGGAAGTTTTTGTGTTCATCCGGAAGTTGTGTTCATCCGGAACCTGGGAACACACAAGAACAGTAACTAAACCGAAGAACAGGGGAAATCGATTTTAAGCCAAAAATCACCAAGTTTTTCACCAAATCTTAAATAAAGCTAAACACAAATGATATACTAACCAATAACAACAAATCCCATCAATAAAAACATAAAACCCAACAATTTTTAAAGATTAAAATCAATCAAATAAGAACTTAAACTTTTAACCAAATAGATGGAGATGAACAAGATGAAATGGAAAGATTGATGTATTGAATGATTAAGGTTTTAACAATCACAAAACAAGGATTAAAATTACAAGATTGAAAAACAAAGATCAAAATCACCAAACATCCTAGTGGTGTTGGTGATGCTACGAAACAGAAAGGGAGAAAAAAGAGGGGAAAAGAAAAAAACTAAAAAACTGAATGAAAAGTGTGAGGGGGATTCCTTTTATAGGTGTCCCCTTTGGTTGGTGAGTGGGCTTTCTCCCGTTCTTCTTGTCTTCTCGTCTTTTCAGAAAAGTTGACGTTTTCGATTCTGATTCGGGATTTGTTGTCGATTAAATTCAACTCGTCTTTTAATTTCTTCGTTTAATAGACTTGAGTTTCTTCGACTTATGTAAATCTTCCATCTTTGGTCCTTTTCTTTGATAAATCGTCAAATAGGCCCAGTGACTTCAAATCTTTTGCATCTCTTGGACAATAGACTTCATCTTGAGTCTTTTTCTTCGACAAATCCCGTGCAATCCCATGTTTTCTTCAATATTTTATCCGGTTGGCTCTGAAAACACAATAAACACAAAAACCACGCATAATTCCAAACAAATGATATTAAATACGTGTTTTGGTTTCGTTTTAGCCAGTATTAAGTGGTAAAAGGATGGGTGTTTACACACCTATCAAATCCTCTACACTTAACCATTGCCATGCCCTCATGCAATGCTTAGTGATAAAGCAATTTTACATTTTTCTCATAATCAATCAACCTTGGCCTTATTAAAAACACTACTAAACAAAAATTAAAGTACTTAAAAGAAATTAAACTTTAAAGGAAACAAAATGATAGAAAACCATTTTCACTTGAAAATAGCTACATGGAAATAACTTGCAAAGAGATCAATGACTTACATTAGGGCTTTGGTGCTGCGAAGATTTATCACCCTCAAGTTTCACGTTCCCCAAACTAAGCTTAAAAACGAGATCATTGTTATTATAAGTTAGTAAATCAAACACTTACACACATGGCTTAATTAAATGCTTAAACTCCCTTATTCCTAGGTGTATCTCTTATATTTTATTTTTGTCTTAGAATGATCATGAAGATGCATTTTTGGACTTATTTCGATAGTTTATTTAGGCTGAAAGCAAAGTAGGACGATTTGATCAATAGTTAGCTAAAAGACAAAATCTCTTAAAACTGCTTCTCGGGATATCAAAAAGTTCATATCTTGGCATAACTCGGTTCACGATTTGAGACCTTTCTCGGGCCGATATTTGGCATGTACTTCATACTTCATATCTTCGAGAGACGTTCTTGAGATAATGGTCTTCTCATCGTAATAGAGTTTCTTCACTTTGGAGACTTTTGAGGGGTACTCCAACTTTGTTGACCACGACTTCATGATTATTTCTTCAATCTCTAATTGGGATTTTGAGATACAACGATCCGCCTCCTTTTCGGACTTGGATCTATTTATCCTCATACCTTGTTAGGGTCTTTTCGGATAGACTTCTCCATGATCTTTATGGGAGTTGATTGCTTTTCGTCGTGAGTCTTGATCCTTCATATTGACTTTGGGAATAATGCTTTTCACATCACCTTGGATCTTAATGGAATCCTCATGCCTTGTTAGGGCCTTTTCGGACTCGCCAATCTTCGCGCCCCGCTTCATAAGTTATGCCTTGGCTATGAACTCTTATCATTACCGAGCAACTTTTAAACGATCTTGGGCTAGAAGCTAAGTAACTTTTCAAATCGTACGACCTTACTTATTGCAGATAAATTATTAGCAAGTGATGGGAGAATAGGCAAATAATTACACCAAGTGAGCTTGTGCAAGAATACCGACTTATAATTGACTCTATCATTTCTCATCATCCACAATTTAAAATCTCAAGTAATGAGACTCGTGGATGCTTAGCCTAATAAACCAATTAAGGTCTACATGGTTAAGGATACTAGCTAGAATAAACTTGGATAAGTCTATTCGGGTTGAGTCAAAATAAACGCAACGAGCCTAATATGTCAAAGACTTCTAAACTAGCTACACCACCTTATTAAAATTTGACTTTATTGCGGGATATATACATATGAAAGCAAAGATAAAAATTTAAAAATTACAACTAAATGGCCAAAGTTAATAAAAATGTTGAAAAATGTTGAAAAATATGATTTTTCGGTTAAATGAAGGCATTTTCATGGAAAAGTCCACTTAAAACTTCGATAGAAGTCTCCCTACACTTAAGATAAACATTGTCCTCAATGTTTAAGCATGTGGGAAAAGTCTCCCCTACACTTATGACATTGTGCACGTTGGTTAACTCAAGTTAAGGAAGAGACGACTAAAGTGATCAATTTCAAATGTGAGTATGAAGAAAATTGAATCACGATAGTTGAGAGATAGAACCAGATTTCGGATAACACGGGAGCACGGTTCTTCAGAGATTCCAAGAGTGCACTAATCCCTGTAATCACATCACCACACAAATACAAACAACCTATAGAGGCCCCCCTACACTTAGGAGGTTAAAACAGAACATGATAGATACTCGGGTTGCCTCCCGAGGAGCGCTTGTTTCATGGGAAACGTGGTGAGGGATGGAATCACCTCCTGAGAGGTGTCCTCACCAAAGTACAACTTCACTCGTTGGCCATTCACCTTAAAATTAGGTCCATTAGGTTGAGCGAGCTCGAGAGTACCATATGGAAAAATTTGGGCAATGGTGAATGGGCCGGACCAACGAGATTTCAGCTTGCCCGAAAAGATTTTCAACCGAGAGTTAAAGAGTAAAACTTTGTCTCCAACATGGAACTCTGCGAATTGGTCATTGCAAAAATGAGTCCCACGATCACTAATAATGGCACGAGGCACACCGAATCTAGCGAAAAGAGATTTCAAAAAGTTACAAACTACCCTTGCGTCATTAGTAGGTAAAGCTTTGGCTTCAACCCACTTTGAAACGTAGTCAACAGCTACAAGGATGTATTTGTTTCCTTTAGAAGAAGGGAATGGCCCCATAAAGTCGATACCCCAAACATCAAAGATTTCACATTCTTGTATGAAATTCTGAGGCATCTCGTCTTTATGTGTGATCGTGCCTTGTTTTTGGCAAACATCACATCGTTTAACCATATTGTGAGCGTCAGGATATATGGAGGGCCAATAAAATCCCGAATCAAACACTTTTTTGGCGGTGTAGTTGGGACCAAAGTGACCACCGGTGGGTCCTTTGTGGCAAGCATCAAGGATTTCTGAAGCTGTCGGTCCATCAACACATCGGCGGATAATCAGGTCGGCACATTGTTTGAATAGGTAAGGGTCGTCCCAAAAGTAAGTCTTAATGTCGGTGAAGAACTATTTCTTTTGTTGGGACGTCAACCCTTCCTTGAGAATTCCACCCGCCAAGTAGTTTGCAAAGTCCGCAAACCACGGGGTTTCATCAGAATTCGAATTTATAGACATTAAGGTCTCCAAGGGAAAAGAATCATTGATTTCTTTGTTCGGATGATCCCCTTGGTAAGGATCCTCAAGTCTACTGAGATGATCCGCGGCTAGGTTTTCAGCTCCTTTTTTATCGCGAATTTCGATTTTAAATTCTTGGAGAAGCAAAACCCAGCGAAGAAGTCTTGGTTTGAAATCTTGCTTTGTCAACAAGTACTTCAACGCGGAATGATCGGTATACACAATTGTTGTAGAAAGGACAAGATAGGGGCGGAATTTTTCAAAAGCATAGACAACAGCTAAAAGCTCTTTTTCGGTTGTCGTGTAATGCAATTGTGCCCCCGTCATTGTCTTGCTAGCGTAATGGATTGGTTGGAAGTGTTTGTTCACTCTTTGTCCCAGAACCGCTCCAATAGCAAAATCACTAGCATCGCACATCAACTCAAAAGGCAGCTCCCAATTAGGGGTAACCAAGACGGGTGCCTTAGTTAGCTTATCCTTAAGCGAGTTGAAGGCTTCAAGACAATCTTTGGAAAAGATAAAAGGAGTATCTTTTTCCAAGAGGTGGGTCATCGGGCGAGCGATTTGAGAAAAATCTTTGATGAATCAACGGTAGAAGCCCGCATGACCCAGAAAACTTCTCACACCCTTCACGGTTGAAGGTGGAGGCAACTTAGCGATAACATCGACTTTAGCACGGTCTACTTCAAGACCGGCTTTGGAGATTTTGTGTCCCAGCACGATGCCTTCTTTTACCATAAAATGGCATTTTTCCCAGTTCAGAACTAGGCGAGTGTCTTTGCACCGCTTAAGCATACATTCCAAATTGGCAAGGCAAGAAGAGAAGGAATCCCCGAAGACCGAGAAATCATCCATGAAGACTTCCATGGTTTGTTCAACCATGTCATGGAAGATAGCTAACATGCACCTTTGGAAAGTCCCGGGGGCATTACATAAGCCAAAAGGCATCCTTTTGTACGCAAATGTGCCATAGGGACAAGTGAATGTTGTCTTCTCTTGATCTTGGGGATCGATGGGTATTTGGAAATAACCCGAGAAACCATCAAGAAAGTAGTAATATTCATTACCCGCTAAACGTTCAAGCATTTGGTCCATAAAAGGTAGAGGGAAATGATCCTTTCTCGTGGCATCATTGAGTTTGCAGTAGTCTATACAAACTCTCCACCCAGTAACGAGACGGGTAGAAATCAACTCGTTGTGTTCATTGGGAACAACGGTTATTCCGCCCTTCTTGGGCACACAATGGATTGGACTAACCCATGGTGAATCCGAAATAGGGTAAATCATACCCGCATCAAGAAGTTTGATAACCTCTGTTTTGATGACTTCATGTATTTTTGGATTCACCCTTCGTTGGCTTTGAATTGTGGGCTTAAAGTCGTCCTCCATGAAAATTTTGTGTGTGCAGAAGTGAGGATCAATTCCGCGAATATCAGAGATTTTCCAAGCAATAGCCTTCTTATGATCTCTAAGCACGGCAATGAGGCGAGTTTTCTCTTCATCTTTCAAATCCTTCGCGATAATGACTGGCGACTTCTTCTCTTCTTCAAGGAACACATACTCGAGATGGGTCGGCAACTCCTTAAATTCTAAATCCGGGGGATTTTCGACGGGAGGCGTATTCGAAGTCGGAGTATCGATAGCAATAACCGTGGGAGATGGTGGAGAAAGGTTGTCTTCGTTGAGAAGGTTGTCAAAGAAATGAATGTCTTCATCCCCATCAGTGGGAGAATCATCATTAGCTAAGTTCACATCTCCCATGGTGGCTTCAAGATTGTTCCAAAACAAATCACTATCTCCAAATAGAGACAGTGATGAATCAATAGAGGAAACGGTTTCAACATTGGGAAGAGAGGTAGGAATATTTTTACAAGCATCATTAAAGTGTTCTTCACAAGCCTCATCCAGAACGTCAATACAATTAACATTCTCGTATGAATAAGGTTGTTTAGACAACTTTCCCATGTTGAAGACGATTTTATCGTCACCCACTCTCATGATAAGCTCACCGACTTCAACATCGATGAGAGTGCGACCGGTCCTCAGGAATGGACGACCCACGATTAAGGGAACACGAGGGTCCATCTCGTAGTCGACGACAACGAAATCGGCAGGAAAAGTGAATTTGTCGACTCCTACAAAGACGTCTTCGGCTATCCCCACTGGATAAGCAACCGTACGGTTAGCTAATTCCAAAGTCATTTTGGTGGGGACTAGCTCAGGGAGAGATAATTGCTTCTAAACGCTTAGAGGCATTAGATTAATACTGGCACCTAGATCGGCTAGGGCCATGCAATTCTCTACTCCCGGGAAATTGCATGGGATTAAGAAACGACCCGGATCACCAAGCTTGGTTGGCAATTCCTTAAGAGCACTGCAGAGCAATTCTCATTAAGTTGGGTGTTGGCAATATCGAGAAGCTTTTCCTTGTCACTCAGAAGATCTTTAAACATTTTCGCGTACTTAGGCATGTGAGCGAGAGCCTCAGCGAAGGAGATGTTGAAATTCAATTGTTTGAACATCTTAAGAAAGTTCGAAACCTGAATATCGTCCTTGCTTTTGAGCTTCTCTTTCCTCAACCTAGATGGATAAGGTATATTGGAAGAAGAGGAAGGCTTTGGGAGAATAGGATCACTCACATCCTTGGGTGGAGTAGGGGTAGAAGGAAAAGGTGGAGAAATTGGGGAAGGAGAAGGATGAGAAATAGGAGCAGGTGACTCGTTCTCCTTAGTCACAATCACCGGTGGAGGTATAGGAAGCTCGGGTTCCTTGGTACCTTTGCCACTGCGAGTAGTGATTGCTTTCATCTCCCCTCTTGGATTCGTAACGGTGTTACTCGGAAGAGTACCCGAAGAAGAGGGTTGATTACCTTGGAAGAAACTAGCCATCATGTTCTTCAAGTCATTTGTTTGGTTGTCCAACGTGTTTCTCATGTCAGCTCGCAAATCGTTCCCTTGTTTGACCAGGTCTGCTTTCAGGTTGAGCACTTCTCTCTGAAGATTCCCCACGATCACATCGTTAGTCCTCATATAAGTTTCCACTTCTTGGTGAAGAGCGGTGGGTTGGTTGGGAGGAGCATTGTATGCGGGTGGTTGATAAGCAGGTTGCTGGTATACTTGGTTGTTTCGTTGAGGTGGTTGTTGCTGCTTGTGAGGAGGGATGTATGGTGTACGAGGTTGTTGTTGTTGTTGAGGAGGGCGATTGAGGTTTTGTTGTTGGTTTGGGTTGTTTGGAGGGAAACCGGGTGGTGAGAGGTAGTCGTTGGAGCGGTAGCTAAGCAAATTACGGTCACCTTGAGGTCTAGCTTGATAAGCAGGTTGAGGATAGGTGCCATAAGCTGCATTCACATTCTCAGAAGGGTAGTCTTGGGTGGCGGTACAAGTGGTGTAAGAGTGAGGACCCCTGCATATCTCACATGGTTGGCTAACAGTATTGACTTGAGCGTTTTTAGCGTTGCTGCTGTTGGTGTTGTTAACGGTGTGGGTAACAAGCGATTCAAGAAGCGTAGTGATTTTGTCAAGTCGCTTGTCGCTGTCACTAGTACTAGCACTAGCAACATTGGTCCGAACACTCTTGGTTTGCACACGAGACTTATTCTCAATGATATCCCAAGCAGCATTGGAAGTCTTAGCCAAAAGATTACCCCCCGAGGCACTGTTTAGTGAATCTTGGTCACTCATGCTTAAACCATTGTAAAAAGTATTAATTTGATGCACTTTGGTAAAACCATGTTGTGGGCATTTTCTTAAAAGATCTTTAAAACGATCCCAAGATTCACTGAACGACTCATCGTACTTTTGTTCAAAATTTATGATTTCATTCCGCAAAGCGGTAGTACGAGAGGGTGGGAAAAAGTAATTGATAAACTTGGTCTCCAAATCCGTCCACGAGAGAATACTCTGTGGCGGTTCCTTAGCAAGCCAATGTCGGGCTTGTCCCTCTAAAGAAAAGGGAAAAAGTTGTAGACGGATTACCTCTTGTGGAACACCATTGAACTTGACCGTATTAGTGAGTTGTAAGAATCTCTTGATATGGTCATGTGGGTCATCAATGGTACGCCCCAAGAATGGTTGAGCGGAGACCATCTGGATAAAGCCTGATTTGAGCTCAAAGTTGTTGGCTGCAAATGCTGGTATAACAATTGGATCAGTGTTTCCATCTACATGAGCTTGCATCAGTTCAATCATCGGCCGATTATCCGGTAGAGGCTCATTGTTGTTGTTATTATTCATGTTGTTGAAAGGTGGGTTGTTGTTGTTATGATTGTTGTTTTGTACACCGGCCATGTCTAAGTTATCGAGAGGCTCTGGCTCTTGATAAGACGTGGATCGAGTGCGCATACACCTGCAAAAGAACTAACAAGAAAAAAACAAAGCAAAAATATTTTTGGTTTTTTATGTTTTTACTTTTTAGGATTTTTGAAAATTTTATATTTTTTTGTGTTTTTAAAAATTTTTATGAAAAAGTAACGTTCACGGGGAACGGATCCCAAAATCCAAGTTCTCACAAAAAAAATTTGATCTTAACGAGAAGAGCCGGCAGCGGCGCCATTTGATATTATGCTTTTTCTAGGTTCAATTTTAATCTCGAAATCCTCTCGAATTGATCTTGGTTCTAAGTGGAATGATTGTTCTTGGTTACTAAAAGGGGTTTAATTTTCTAATCTATTAAAAAGTTTAAATGCTCTAAAATGTAAACTTAAATTTAAAAGCAATTAAATTAATAACAATTAATAAAACTTGAATTAAAATTAAAATTAAAATTAAAATTAAAATTAAAATTACAGTTAAAATATAAAGATGAAATAAAGAAACAGAAAGTAATCCTTAAAAATGCTCAAAAGAAAGTTGATTCGGAAATTCGACCTTGATTCGGAAGTTCACTCGGAACTTGGTTCGGAACCCTTGATCCGGAACTTCGTTCGGAAGTTTACTCGGAACCTTCACTCGGAACTTTCTTCGGAAGTTGATCCGGAACTTTCTTCGGAACTTTGAGTCGGAAGTTTATTCGGAACTTTTGGAACTCATTCGGAAGTTTTGTTCATCCGGAACTTTGTACTCATTCGGAACTTTGTGTTCATCCGGAACTAATTGCTCATTCGGAACTCTTAACACTCATTCAGAACTTTTAAAGGAAAAACTCATTCGGAACTTTTTAAAGGAAAAACTCATTCGGAACTTTTTAACTCATGCGGAACTTTAAATTCATCCGGAACTTTCTTGTTCATCCGGAAGTTTTTGTGTTCATCCGGAAGTTGTGTTCATCCGGAACCTGGGAACACACAAGAACAGTAACTAAACCGAAGAACAGGGGAAATCGATTTTAAGCCAAAAATCACAAAGTTTTTCACCAAATCTTAAATAAAGCTAAACACAAATGATATACTAACCAATAACAACAAATCCCATCAATAAAAACATAAAACCCAACAACTTTTAAAGACTAAAATCAATCAAATAAGAACTTAAACTTTTAACCAAATAGATGGAGATGAACAAGATGAAATGGAAAGATTGATGTATTGAATGATTAAGGTTTTAACAATCACAAAACAAGGATTAAAATTACAAGATTGAAAAACAAAGATCAAAATCACCAAACATCCTAGTGGTGTTGGTGATGCTACGAAACAGAAAGTGAGAAAAAAGAGGGGAAAAGAAAAAAACTAAAAAACTGAATGAAAAGTGTGAGGGGGATTCCTTTTATAGGTGTCCCCTTTGGTTGGTGAGTGGGCTTTCTCCCGTTCTTCTTGTCTTCTCGTCTTTTCAGAAAAGTTGACGTTTTCGATTCTGATTCGGGATTTGTTGTCGATTAAATTCAACTCGTCTTTTAATTTCTTCGTTTAATAGACTTGAGTTTCTTCGACTTATGTAAATCTTCCATCTTTGGTCCTTTTCTTAGATAAATCGTCAAATAGGCCCAGTGACTTCAAATCTTTTGCATCTCTTGGACAATAGACTTCATCTTGAGTCTTTTTCTTCGATAAGTCCCGTGCAATCCCATGTTTTCTTCAATATTTTATCCGATTGGCTCTGAAAACACAATAAACACAAAAACCACGCATAATTCCAAACAAATGATATTAAATACGTGTTTTGGTCTCGTTTTAGCCAGAATTAAGTGGTATAAGGATGGGTGTTTACACACCTATCAGTTATGATAATATCTTTAAAACGGTCCACCTTTTCAACTATAACACCCCCATTTTTACCATATAGTAGCAGAAGCTAATATGAGGTATTACTTTCAAGGTATCATTATAACACCCCCAAATTTACAACGCAGCGGAATACAACATTGGGGTGCTACTTCATAATACGAGCTCACGAGTCACAGTAAACGAATTTAAAAGAAACGTTTATGTTAGGACCATTGTAATAGTTATATGTAATAGGTAGACTAGGAGGTATGTAGTTCCTCCTGGTCCTTGTAATAGTAGGAGCAAGTCCTGCTCCTGGTCCTAGTCGTAGTCAAACTTTATTATTTACTTAATATTCTGTTAGGATATGCATGAGATATGTTAGGAAAGGATATGCATATCAGTTTTACACGTTTTCTTTAATGCTGTATTAGGGTTTCCTTGTAGTATAAAAGGAACCTTAGGCAGAAGGGTTAGACACACCTTCACCAAACGTAGTTCTAGTGATTATTAATATTAGAAATCCTTAGAAAGGATCAAGTCTTTAGAGTTATTCTGTTCTTCTTAATTATATTTATATTCTACATTCATATTGTGTATAGAGTCTCTTTGTGATTTGACTTGTGATTACAGAAGTCATTCACCGGTCCTGACAGGCTGCAAGATCTACATCTAGTAGACTCAACAAGTGGTATCAGAGCTTGTTGGCTCTCGATCTGGTTGATCTACAAGGTTTTCATTATTATTTTCTGTTTTTAAAATAAAGCTGCTGATCTAGGGTTTTTCCCAACACACCCTAGATGATTCGAATATGTTGCTGCTGTTAATATAATGTTGCTGTTCATTTGATGTGACTGCTGTTTCTTGATGATGTTGTTCTTAATATTTAGGGTTCCTGATAAAACCCTAGATTCGTTTTTATGCATGGAGGCAGCAGGTTCGGTGTTATTGATTGAGGTCATACTAGCTTTGGTGAGTTGATTCTCAATCAACGATGAACCCTAGTATGAACAATGGTGATCGAGTTGTAGCTGCTGATGTATAGGAAGATTTCGTTTTTAGGGTTTGATAAGAACCCTAGATCCATGTTTTTGGCAGCAGGTCATTGTTCCTGAATTTGTGATGGAACAAAAACAGTTAAGTGATGACAGTTTTTGTGCACGATGAGCTCCTGTTTTGTGATAATTAGGGTTTTCATACTCAAAACAAAGCAAAAGGATGTGCATACTATTCTGCTTGTATGAAAGGAACCAAGTCTGAAGACCTCTTGCCCTTGCCATTCACGTATGATACCTTGCTGAACCAAGTCACGCTGCCAACAAAGTGATCAGATTGCTGCTGGTTCCCAACGTGCATGTCGTACAGTGATCAGATTGTTGACACGTCTTTAGGGTGTTTTTAAACCCTAGAATCTGCAAGAAGAAGAGGCTACGGTATTGATGGTGTTCATCACTGTGTAAATCAGCAGATCGTCTGCCCACACATGATCTCGTCTTTATAAAAAAGTATACATGTTCGTGGGGCACATATGCTGATTTCTTTTGGATCGACTCCCAATACTAAAAGAATATATGCTACGAGTATTATGGGCTATGATTATTATTCAACGTGATACATGGGATGGAAAAAGTCAAGATGTGTGAAACTGGTTATTGACTCCTGATTTTTCGAGATCTCTCATATATGTTTGGATATGGCTGTTTGAGAAACATATTACACATCCATATTATGTGGGTCAGTGTGGTATAACAGGTGGACTTGTTATATGGGGTCGGAGATTTTTGGTTGCACAAATATGGTACGTGTGTTTTCCACTTTTCAATATTTGATATGGTCAATTCTTAAACAATTGCTATATTTATGGAAGTGGACTATGGTCAAACGTGGAAGGAAATGATGGTGCTGATTTTGTGGAATATATTTTTGGAATGTGGTTTTATGAGAGGACACGGTTTGCTTCAGTAACTTTCGGTATTCCATATATTCTCATTATAAATAATCTTGTCACCACATTTACTCCTGATAAACTTCTGTGAATTGGGCTGGCTATTGCGTTAGATGATATGGGCTTCATCCACAGGTTCTTTGCCCATTCTCACTACTTAACTACCGTCCATTTTATTTAAGTACCACCAAGATCTGCAACAGTACAGCAACAGCCTAGTGACCGGACTAAGTGTCACTAAAAGGTCATGGGAGGACGGAGCCATTCCTTTTGTGACACTTGAGAAACAGAATTAGTGACAGAGCAGCAATAGCAACAGTTTTAGCGACAGTGTGACAGCATTTAAAAAAAAATATATAGAACGGGGTTCGAGATGCTACTGGTAGGTTTTCGTTACTACTGGTCATTCCTACTGGTGAGCTATGGTTCCTTCTGGTCATTGAAGTTGATGCTTGATTATTTATTTGATGTTGTAGTTGAGTTTCACAAATTTGTTTCTTATTATATCAGCATTTAGGTGAGCAATACACCATGTCTTTGGACTAAATATATTGTTACAGCTTACAACTGGCTCATAGTTGTGAAGGTTAGCAGTTCCCATGTACCAAAAACTGTTGGTGAGCAATACACCTTGTCATTTTGATCAAAAATATATCATTTTTCCTAAATATATTGTTATAGCTAACAGCTGGCTCAGGTCCAGATTTTTGAGGAGAAGTCAAACATCCAAGGCAAACATCCAAGGCAAAGGTCCAGAATGGTATTTTGAGGAGAAGTCAAACATCCAAAGATTTTTGAGGAGAAGTCAAACATCCAAGGCAAACTATTAATCTCAGGTATTTTGAGGAGAAGTCAAACATCCAAGGCAAAGGTCCAGAATGGTATTTTGATCTTGATTATCTTAGTGATTCGTTAGGATATTTTCGTTTCAAAACTAACCATGATGCAGGACCACAAGTGTTTGCAACTTCTAGTACTGGTGTTCCTTCTAGTCTTTCTGATTCAGATGATGAGGATGACATTTTTGTGGTTCTATCCTATTCCACCACGGTTTCTCCTACTCCTCCTAGTGATGCAACTCCATTGGATGTACAGGATTCCCAAGCAGCTCTTGACACTCTTCTCAAACAACAACAAGAAGCTACTAAAGCAGCTGCTCAAGGTAGTTTTGAGTTTCCCTTGGTTGAGCCTACTGACAAAGTTGCTCCTGGTACTCCAGCTTCTGCTCCTAGTGTTAGCTTATCACCTACTGGTACTCCAGTTTCTGCTCCTAGTGCTAGCTTATCACCTACTGCTACTCCGGCTAGTGAGTCTGCTTCCAATACTCGCTTCTCCAGTCCTTCTGATTTGGGGAACCATGAAAAGAAGTCTTCTACCAAGCTGGATGATATTCATAAACAACCGGTAGATGGGATTTTCCAAAATGCTTCATATGATGCTGACTTTGTTGGTGATCTCAATAACTTGGCACCAGAAGTGGAGGTTTCTTCCAATCCAGTCTTGCAATCACATAAAGATCATCCTACCACTCAAATTATTGGAGATCCTGGTTCTACCGTCAAGACACGCAGAATGCAGCAGAAGGCCTCGTCTGATCATCATGCTCTTGTGGGCTATATTGAGGATTAAAAGCGTAATAATCATACGGACTTTCAACACTGTTTGTTTGCTTGTTTTCTTTAACAGGTGGAACCTAGGTCTGTTTCTTATGCTCTTGAGGATCAAAGTTGGGTGGAGGCTATGCAAGAGGAAATGCAGCAATTCTTGTTTCAGAATGTTTGGGTTCTGGTTGATTTACCAGATGGAAAGTCAGCTATCAATACCAAATGGATTCTCAAAAACAAGAAGGATGCACGGGGAATTGTCGTCAAGAATAAAGATAGTCTTGTCGCACAAGGACACACTCAAATTGAGGGCATTGACTATACTGAAGTCTTTGCGCCGGTTGCAAGGATCGAGGCCATTCGTCTGTTTTTGGCCTTTGCTTCTTTTGTTGGATTTACGGTGTTCCAGATGGATGTCAAGAGTGCATTTCTCTATGGCAAGATTGACGAGGAAGTGTATGTTACTCAACCTAAGGGGTTTGTAGATCGACTTCATCCCAAGAAAGTCTACAAGGTGGTCAAGGCTCTTTATGGGTTACATCAGGCTCCTAGAGCTTGGTATGAGCGTCTTTCAACTTTCTTGTTAAAGAATGGCTATAGAAGAGGTACTATTGACAAAACACTTTTCTTCGACGGAATTCCAAGGATATTATCCTTGTTCAGGTTTATGTGGACGACATTATCTTTGGTTCTACAAGGAAGGAGTGGTGTGATGAGTTTGAACACTTGATGCAAGGCGAATTTCAGATGAGTGCAATGGGTGAACTGTCATTCTTCCTTGGTCTTCAGGTCAAGCAACAATCGGATGGGATTTTCATCAGTCAAGATAAATATGTCCATGATATTCTTCAGAAGTTTGACATGGATCCTCTAAGACCAGCAACAACTCCTTATGAAGTTGCTAAAATCAAACTTAAGAATGAGCCAGACCCCCCGGTAAATGTTCACATGTACAGGTCTATGATTGGCTCCCTCATGTATTTGACTGCATCACGTCCGGACATTATGTTTGTAGTAAGTGCTTGTTCTAGACACCAGGTGACTCCAAAGGTTTCGAACTTAAATGCAGTGAAGAAGATTTTCAAGTATATCAAGGCTCAACCTAAATTGGGTCTATGGTATCCTAGAGAATCTCCTTTTGTTCTAGAAGCCTATAGTGATAGTGACTATGCTGGTGCTAATAATGATAGGAAGTCTACTACTGGTGGTTGTCAATTTTTGGGTCGTCGACTTATTTCATGGCAATGTAAGAAACAGACAATCGTAGCTACTTCTTCAACAGAAGCTGAATACGTTGCTGCTGCCAGTTGTTGTGGACAAGTTTTGTGGATCCAAAATCAGATGTTGGATTATGGTTTCAATTTTATGAATACCAAAATTTTTATTGACAATCAAAGCACTATTTGCATTGTGAAGAATCCTGTATTTCATCAGCGGACGAAGCATATTGAGATTCGGCATCATTTTATACGGGATGCCAATGAGAAGAAGCTGATACAGGTTCTTAAAGTTCATACGGATGACAATGTTGCTGATTTGCTGACTAAAGCTTTTGATGGTCCTCGGTTTAACCACTTGGTGGTTCATATTGGGATGGTCAATCCTTGAGGTCTAGGATTGAGGGGAGGCAAAGCCTAAGGGGAGGCTTTGTGTACATATTAGGTCAGACTAACGTATTGATAGTATTTAACAACATAGTTTCTTGGTTCTGATGGTGTGTGGTGCTTATGATGGAGGATTTTTGCTCTCTACTGGTGGATATGGCCTTTCATGACTGGCTTCTGGTCCTCTTTGGTCAGCTTCTAGTTATAATTGGTTGGCTTCTGGTGGTTTAAAATCCTTCCATGTCAAGCGGTGTTTGGCTCCTGGTACTGGTCTGGCATACTGTTCATTCCTTTTGTCCTTTGTTAATCACATTTTGCTCCTGGTTTGATCATTGTGTGCTTTGACTTTTGGTCAACGCTCCCAATCCTGGTATTTACAAGTTTGAATTAAACATGTTAATTGGGAGTTGGTTATTATGTTAAAAAGGGCAAGTGGTTACTATGCAATTATGGTTTAATTTGAAAGGGCAACCTCCCATTAATAGGGGTCAATGAACAGTTACCACTTTCTCTATTTATGGTCAACATACACCCTTGACTCACTCATTACAATAAACACACACTCAAAACCGCTCCTACTATCTTCACCCTAATCCCAATCCTTCTTCCATCAATTCATCAAGATCCATGGCTGCTCTTGCTTACCAACCTGCTCACAACCGTGTTGCTTATCTGGGTGATGGTCCACATCGTGAACATTTTGCTGACATCTTGGATTTCATTGAAGCTTCTAACCTAAGGTTTGCATTTACTGTCTGTCCCACCATATATGATAGTGTGATTCATCAATTTTGGGCGTCTGCTCAACTTGTGAATGTGGCTGGTCGTCCACGTGCACTCCATGCTACCATAGATGGACGTGCATATGTGGTGAATGAGGCTTCTATTCGCTCTTCACTTCATCTTCAGGATGAGGGGGGTGTTGAATCAATCCCTAATGTGGAAGTATTAGAGGGGATGGCTGCTTTAGGATATGAACATGGGGGGAAGTTTAACTTCTAGAAAAATAGGTTTTCCCCCCAATGGAAGCTTCTGGTTCACTTTCTGATCCATTGTATGAGTCCCAAGTCTGGGAGTTGGGATGCTTTCCCTACTCCTTTGGCTACTGGTCTTATCTGCTTAGCCCAGGGTAGAGTTTTTAACTTTTCTCATTATATATTTGAGGGGATGGTGAGTAATTTGTCTAATGCTGGTTCGAGAAAGAAGTTTCTTATGTACCCTAGGTTTCTTCAACAAATACTTGTGTGCATTCCTCGTGATAGGACTGAGCATTTACCGTCTAAGCTTACAGCAAAAGTATATTACAATATGGTCAATGGGTTTACTGGGAATTGGAGGCCCCTGACTGAGGCCATGTTGGGATTGGCTCAGGGTCCTATGGGTGAGGAGGAGGAGGCTCCTGAGTTTGTTGTGATTGATGATGACCCCATGGAGGAGGAGGCTCCTACTGCTGGTGCCACTCCTGTGGTAGAGGAGGAGCTAGTTGAGGAGGTGGTGGTTGAAAAACCATCTCCTACCAAGGCTGGTCCTTCTTCAGTCCCACAAAGGTCTTCATTTGTGGAGACTCCACCTCCTAGTCCTGCCCCACAATCGACTGATAAACCGTTTGATGCTAGTACTCCACAGGTTGACCCATATGTTGCTTCGGGCTCCTATGATGCTTTCCCTGATCCAAGTTCTCTTGGTGGGCAGGCAGAGGAGCCTACTACACTGATATCTTTGCTTGATCTTATGCGCAGGTATCATGAGCGGATGATTTGTTTGGAAGCTGATTTAAACCAACATCGGAAGCTTACACGGGAGTTTGTTCTTCCTCTGGCTGATCGCATCAAGGCGTTGGAAACTCAACAACGTTGTCGCAAGAAGCATGTGGTCCATTCAGATTCTGATGAAGAGGGTGCGGAGAATGTTGAGGATGGCTTGACGTTGTTGGCAAAGGCTGCCTTTGCTGATAAAGTTTATGATGATTTGCCGGTTCCTCCAACGTCCTCCAGGGTTCCTTCTTCTGGTGCTATTCCCCCTTCTATGGGTGGTGATTCTGATCTTGCTGATGGTTCTAATGCTGGTCCCTCTCATGATTCGAAGGGCAAGGCCCCAATGACTGATGCTCCATCCCCATCTCGCAAGCGTACCCGTCGTCAGATTGAAGAGGAAAGGCTTGGTGAGGAGGCTGCTCGTCGGGTTCAAGCTGAGATTGATGAAGCTGATAGGGCTGCTGAGGAAGAGCTTCGAGAGCGCAGGCGTGCACAAATTCAGCATGATGCCATGCATTGGAGTGATAGTGAATGGATGCAAGTTTTGACTGTTCTCACTCGGGATTATGCTCAGTTTAAGGATCTTTTGGGTGACGATGTTGATGAACACAATTGTATACCGAAGGCTATGGTATTGATGCGTAAGCACCAGTTGGCTCTTGCTGCAGAACTTCGGAAACAAAGAAAGAACAGACCTTTATCTCGGGCTGAGGAGCGCCAGTAGATGCAACGTTATGTGAAATATCAGTCTGCTGCACATTTTAATGCTCCTTGGACGTGGGCACGGGTGCGGGCTTTGACTTTTGATGAGCTAAAGGCCCTTTATGAAAAGATGGTGAAGTGTCAGATTCAACCTATTCCGAAAAGATTTATTTACCATCCTCGTGGTGTGACTTCTTCTATGCCTGCTGATTCTACTGGTCCTTCGTCTGCGCCCACTCCTGGTTCTGCTGCTAGTCCTTCTGGTTTTGTTGCTACTTCTGTTGGTCCTTCTACTTCACCTTTGGTTGCTCCTATGGGTTCTCCTGCTGGTCCTACTACCACCACCACACATGTTCCTGCAAGCACCTTTGTTACCACCACCATACCTACTACATCTGATGTGCCATCTCCTTCACCACCAGTTTCTGGAACTCAACCTAATCCTACTTCTGATGCAGCTCCTAGTGGTCCATTGGGTGGACACATTCATGAGTCTACTTCTACTGCTTCCCCTGCTGCTGCTGAGGTTAAGGTAAAGGTTGAATCCATACCTTCTGATCCCACACCTAGACGTTCCCTTCGTCAGAAACAGGCTCGTCGTATTCGCCGTGGTAAGACAGTTCCTTTTGAGAAGCGAGATCCTGAAAATTTAATTGATGCAGCTTCTGACAGCGATTCTGACTTACCCTTGGGTAATGGGAACATTACTGGTTATACGGTTGAGCGTTCTACAACACTTCCTGGTGGCGTATCCCATCGGATTACTTTGAGTGATGGGTCTGTGCGATTGGCAACAGGTTTGCAGGGTGTGTTGTCTTGGGCTGACCGTATGGATCTTATGGCGTTGTATGGACTTGTTGATTCTAGTATGCCGTTTAACCCAATGGCTGTGTCTTCATGGCCTGGTCTGCGTATCTGGGCTGATCTCAAGCTAATGTTGGATGCTCCTCCTAATGCTCCTGTTTCGGGCATATGGAAGGATCAAATGCAATGGGAGATTCTGCGCTGGAAGCTATATGCTGGATGTGGAGTTCATATGTTGGAATTAGAGTCTGGTCATATGGTGTTTATGCTGACGGATGTGGAGTATCCTTTGACTATTTCTTCGATGGAGGCGATGTTGGCGAGTCACTTGCAAATTTCTACTGCTCCATCTGGAAATGAGTTATCTATGGCCACGGCATTGGTAGAAGGTATTCAGGCACGGTTGCTAGCAGATAAGAAGGCTGCTTCTGGTATGTAAGGTGATTGGGTTGTAAGTGTTTATGCTTTGTATTTTTGATTATTTGTTCTTATTTTCATTCTTTTCACCAGTATGTACAGTGATTGGTGAACTTCATTCTTTATAGTTAAAAAAAAAATTAAAAAAAAAAGAAACAATAATAATAATAAAATAAAAAATATATATATATATATATATATACTTTTTATATAATATCTGCTTATACTTTTAACACAGTTTAGATTTTATACTTGTGAATAATATCCCTTGGCTGCTTCACATTGTGGGTTCTGGTTACTGATTTGAGCTTATTCTGGTACTTGGCTTCACTTGGTGTTGGACGTGGTCCACACAACAAATGGTTCTCAACTTACCATGTCTAATCGACAAGAAAAAGTTGATTCACCTTGAGGGTACGGCTCCTGGTGCGATTCTCAAATCCGTTGATGGTTGCCAGGTTACCCAAAACTGGATGGTTTTCACTTGCCATAGTCTTGGACTGAAAAGTGGCTAATCCAAGGGGGTACGGCTCTTGGTAAAGATCTTATCAAATCCGTTGATAGCTGTAATAGCTTGCTTAAAGCTATAGGGTGTTCAACTCACCGATGCTTCATTGCTAAGAGTTGGCGAGTCCAGAGGGGTACGGCTTCTGGTAAAGACGCATCAAATCCGTTGACGGCTGTGATGGTTTGCCTAAAATCATCAGGGTACTCCCACTCACCATTGATTCACGTTCTAAGAGTTGGGCTGGGTTCTAGTCTCCCAGGGTGATGCTTATTCCACCAGAATGCCTAGCTAGCCCAAGAGCGAGCAGCTACTTGGTAAAGGCTCATCAAATCTGCTCATGTTGCTGAAAAGATTCAACACGATGCTGATTTGTTACAAGCTTTGGAGAAGCTTCTAGTGTTTCATGTTGCGGCGGTTACTCTGATTCTTATCTTGTTGATGCTGCTATTTGTTTTACTGATACAATCCTCGGGCTTTCTTTGCACGTTTTCCAGGAAACTTGAACTCAACAGGTCAAATTCAAGTTTAGGGGAGGATTGTTAGGACCATTGTAATAGTTATATGTAATAGGTAGACTAGGAGGTATGTAGTTCCTCCTGGTCCTAGTAATAGTAGGAGCAAGTCCTGCTCCTGGTCCTAGTCGTAGTCAAACTTTATTATTTACTTAATATTCTGTTAGGATATGCATGAGATATGTTAGGAAAGGATATGCATATCAGTTTTACACGTTTTCTTTAATGATGTATTAGGGTTTCCTTGTAGTATAAAAGGAACCTTAGGCAGAAGGGTTAGACACACCTTCACCAAACGTAGTTCTAGTGATTATTAATATTAGAAATCCTTAGAAAGGATCAAGTCTTTAGAGTTATTTTGTTCTTATTAATTATATTTATATTCTACATTCATATTGTGTATAGAGTCTCTTTGTGATTTGACTTGTGATTACAGAAGTCATTCACCGGTCCTGACAGGCTGCAAGATCTACATCTAGTAGACCCAACAGTTTACCAATAAAGATTTCATCAAAAAGATCAGAGTTACAAGGTCCCAATAAACTTAAGAAAACTTATTTTCAAATAAGTTGCAATATACAATTTTTATTCTTATTTTTAAAAACATTTTATCCCATGTACAAAGTTCATCAAGTCTACTTCCTTCGATATCCGCATCCAATCCTATCCAAGAATGCTAATATAAACCTGAGATAAACATGCTAAAAGTCAACAAAAATGCTGAGTGAATCCATAGAATTTATTAACAATAACTTTGAACACAAGCTTAGTAAACATTATATTCATAGAACAATCAAACGATGTCAGAGCCACGAACCGAACCTTAACCATGTGCCCAACCTGGAGTGAGACACTCCCAATACTAAATACAATATGTCCTCATATGCTCCTCGCAAGAAACATACTCCGAACAGGTCGTTAGGCCAAAATAGATCTATTATTATTGTACTAGCGTTTACCGGTTATCGGTAATTAACGGTCCATGAAGGAAAGGCCACAACATAACACTCATAGCAACGTTCACATGATAAAACTAGTTGTGTTCGATTTTCTAAAACATGCATGTATCTCCCTCGCGGGTTTGTAAAACATAAAAGGATTTAAATGCGAGGCTATGAACTCACCTTAAGCCAATGAGAATAATGGAGTAGAAGTGTTGATGTTAGATTAATGACGACGCGAAAGAACGGTAGCCAAAGTATCACCTAGAAAGGATGGTGACTTAGTATTACGAAAATAGAACTCACACGACAAAAACAACAAAAAAGATAAATGAGGATCGATGATTGTGGTAATGGCATTCTATGATCACTAACCAAATAGGAATTGACCAAACATCCCTTAAGGACCTGAGTAAATTACCCCAAAATATTATATATATTAAGGTCATAATCACTTATTTACGCTCGTTAACCCATTTTAAACATAACGTTAATACGGAATTCTGCCTAAACCCCGACTTAATGAAACCATATTTGAATATCCGTGATAGGTATAAACAAACGGTTTTATCCTAAATTGAGATTAATGAGTCTATTTTACTGTCATTTTAAGCCAAACACTCTTAAATATTCAGAACCTAAGTGAATCTATCAATTGAACCTTAAGTGTCAAAACAAGTTATTTAATATGTTTTTATATCTAGGCGTTTTTAGTGTAATCCCTATTTCGTAACTTTGTTTAATCCCAAACGAAGGCTCACCTTTAAGTTTACTTATTTACTACAGGTATTAGATTTCAAAAGTAAGGCTAAGTATAAAAAGTTTGAGACTTATACTTCTTTTAAAATCTGGTCACAATTTCTAGCTTTAAAACTCGTTTTGGTCATAAATCGGCCTTACAGATGAGTTACGAAACCATCTAAATCACCAACAGGAGCTGAGGTGATCACCTATCTATCCATGTTAAAATACAGTAGGTTATAGGCCAAAAATATTTTCGAAAGTCACAAACTATCTGCACTTAATTTCCTAAGTGTTTGGTAAAACTAGTTACACTAAGATCAAACCCCTTAATCTCAGTAATATTGAGATTAAACCAAATCCCTATCAATAAACATCAAGAAAGAGTCTCTAATTTGCTCAAAAATTGGATTCAAGCTTCCATCTTTTTAGGGTATTACTATATGGTGTTTTTGGAGATGGGATTGTGTTTGTATGATTAAAATGATATGGGAAAGATGGTGGGATGATGAATTTAGACATCAAGAGGTTAGGAGAAGGAGGAATAGGATGGTTTTGATTTTAGAGAGAGAAAGAATGCATGTGTTGAAAATGTGTAAAGAGTTGGAAGTGTTGGTGATTCCAAGGGGTGTTGGATCTGATTTTTAGGATAGAAAAAGTATTAAGAAATTATAATTTATATAAAAGATATCTTGCATTATTATTATTAAGTGTTGCTTAAAAAGTTAGAAGTAAAACGCGAGTTTTAGCATAAAATCGAGCTTACCGGGTAACGTAGAACTCTTGAAAAGTGGAGTGGCCCATGTTTGTAAATATAACTAAATTAATTTCATATAAAGTTATTAGTGTATGTATTTGAATGTTAAAAGTAAAGATTTAACAAAAGGGTTGACGGTTTAAGCTAAAATACGCAATTTTTGACAAAACGCGATAAAATGCAAAAAGTAAAGTAAAATGTTAAAGTTAATTTTTATATGTCATTGTAGTAGTTTAAGGATATTATAAGCTATGTGAGGGACACAAATAGTTAAAATCCCTAACCACGGTTTAAAATAAGCGAAAACTCAAAAAAATGCAAATCGGGTAAATTGTGAACATAACATTTAACTCAGAAGTAAAATGAAGAACGAAACACGAATAAAATATCAATCTCTAAAATATGGGTTATTACATCCTACCCACCATAAAGGAGCGCCGTCCCGGTGCTCAATTCGACTTATACCTATATGGATTGCAACGGTCGATAAACATTCGGAAATAAATCCATACAACAATTTACGAGTGGAAAGGAGTGAGCGCATTTGGAAAATTTTCAAAGCGAAAATAAATTCATAACCATCGATGATCACGCCGATTAAATCAAAACACATATTGTCACGGGTCTCGTTAAAAGAGATCACGTCATAGAAAATCTTCTCGAGAGTACATAACTCCATCGAATACGTTACAAAATTACTCAAAACAAGGCAATTGTAACTAATCGAACAAAATCACCTAATCACATGATCGCTAACAGGGAATCCTTCCATCAAAGGAGATTTCTTCGAAGCAAAAATCATTCGGAGTATACATTACTCAATCGAACGCACTACGACATAAATTAAAACATTGAAATGCTATCATTAAGCACATATAATCACATTACGACATGCTTGCAAACTAACCAAGCCATGCCAAATAAATCAGTTCAATCAAGTTAACTCATGCTTGCTAAATAGCCAAGCCATGATAAATATGAATATTTGACTGAATTTTCGGATAAATCCAATCAAACAAAGTTTGTAGGTTAAAGGATGTTCACGGGCCTCATAGCCATGTATGCATATCCAAAACGACTTTTTTCATAGGAGGGTGCTCAAACACGGATCCATACCCAAAATTTATTACAGGGTGCTCACACACGGATCCATACCCAAAATTTATAACAGGGTGCTCACACACGGATCCATACCCAAAATTTATTACAGGGTGCTCACACACAGATCCATACCCAAAATTTATAACAAGGTGCTCACACACGGATCCATACCCAAAATTTATTACAGGGTGCTCACACACGGATAAATACCCAAAATTATATTACGTGGTGTTCACATACGGATACATACCCAAGGTAATATTACGGGGTGTTCACATACGGATACATACCCAAAAGAATATAGGTACGCGTTACCTTCCGATCGGACGTCATTTCACAATTCCGCCTCGAGCTCGCACAACGTACGACCACTCGACTAAATCACATATCACATAAACACATAACAAGCAAAGGTTTTGCACATAAATTTCAACTATGGCTATCCACCATTTGATCATCGATGATCAAAGGGGATCGAGTCAAGCACAAGGATTCCTCAATTGAATAAACGAAGACGGCAACCCGGATTGTCTTTCATCTACCGATGCGCTGTCGGCAAACTTCAACTATCCATCGTATGCCATTTTATTCCCTACAGATTATGATGAAGGATGACAGCATGGATCTAGTAGGATCCGACCATTGTGCTTGGCTCTCGCGCCGAAGGCTCTCCTTTTTTAGCCATCCTTGTGTGACCCTACGTTGGTATACGAGTCAGCACTCTACGTTGGTATTCGAGTTCACAAGGCAGAATAGGAACAAATCAAACACCTCGAGTTTATGAAGATTCGTCCGTGACATTAGCTGACCGAACAAATGCGTTTCGGGGGAAGAAGTCTTCTTCATTGGCCTCGAAGTTACTCGAACTCGATTTTCCTCTAGTTTGGCAGTATGTTGATCTTGTTAAAATTTCTTCTTAGTTTCGGTATGAGGTTTCTTGGTAATTCGTCACCAACATGGTGATTTAGACGGGGTTCACACGTTGTACATGACATATAGAAAAATATTTTACGGAAATATTCGGTCAAGGTGACTTTCAAAGTCAACATCAATCAAAAGAAAAGATGTCGAAGAACACAAAGAAATTTAAACATGTTCTTACGGAATCGAATCGAACATGATTACTTGCATAAGGATCTACCATTTGGAAGTGTTCTCGCCCAAAAGTTTATCCAAAACCACTAGTTTAAAGGCAACGACTAATCTGACGTGACATGGCTCTCCCCGAATTATGCACAGTTAGCTAGGCTATGTATAATTATGGACCGGGCAACGAGACATTTAATACATCACGACTCTTCTTATGCATAGTTAGTTAGGCTATGCATAATTGAGGACCGAGTGACGACATATTCGACCCTACGAAAAGAAACTTTTTTATTATTGCACAACATATAAGGTTATGAAAGTTATTGACTTATTCTTGAAAATAAGTAAATCATTTGACATAGAAATGGGAAATTAATTTTACCCTTGTTTCGATAAATACATCAACTATTTGTTTATTCATTCTTGGTAAACATATTTTTTTCGTCTTCTCGTAAAAAAATATCAACACTGTTTGATATTTAGTTCGATAAAATACTCTATATATTACTATATATTCTTGGAATAACTTTTTTCATAAAATGACGCTAAGTTGGTTTGGGATCAAGGATCAATGCAAGTATAAAGAGTAGAAATCCAGAATCAATGAGATCGAATGAGGTGAACGAGCAATATATTTGCTACTGAAATTAATTACACTAGGAGTCAAAATACACATAAGATATGTCAAGAGTTTCAGGATAACATCTATAGAAATCATCACAAATGCCGAAAACTAAATAGCGATCATAATATCCATTATGAAGCCAAGGGTATTACATACGCTCCCCAATTATACATTCGATATCCAAAAGGTTATCTCCACTGTTTCGCGTTACACAACCACATTCCACCAAATTTAGTTTCCAATAACAAGAGAAGGAAAGGTTGCAGGGTCCGTGAAGGGAACAAAGATACAACAGGCAACCTATCCTTACTAGAAAAAGAACGATCTATATAAAAATAGTCCTATACCAAGGACCAGATCAAATGTGAACAAATGACACGACTACTCAAGTCCAATGGTAGAATCATGAAATTAGAGGAGTGATAACGTATGATTGAACCATACGTACCTAGAACATTAGATATATATCTTATATATCCTTAATAGGAATAATATAAATATGCATGCGATGAGAAATCCACTTGCGCGTTCTAATTAATATCATTTAACATATTGTAAAAGAGATTATTTTTACATATTTAAAATATGTTACATCATTGAAAACTTTCTATTTTTGTCATGTTTTTAACTATATAAAGTTTTTTTTTGAAAAGTTATCATTTCGAGAGAATTACTACTTTGAGTAGATTGGGTTACTGGATTATCATAATCGATAAAATTATTAGAATTAAAGATTTCTATACTTGTGTCAAAGTTTTATTGTCATTATTTCTTAAATAATATAAATGTATATATTGAAAATAATTAGACTTTTTTTATAACTATCCAACAAGACTTAAATTAGCACATTTAACTCTAAAATTAACGTTTGACTTTTGAATAAATATATATGTATGTTTCCTCAAAACTATCCCGTTATATTACATTTTAATGACTTGGACTTTAAATACATTTTATTAAAACATTATTTCATAAAAAAATTATTATTATTATTTTTACAAGTCTCGTAGCAACGTAAAACGACTTTTCGAAAAACAATCGTGTTTTGCCAGATGGCTAAAACTGACTCGAAAATGCTCGAATCGCTCTTTCAAAATTTATGTCAATTTTTTTAATTAATAATTTCAAGTGTTTAAATGTACACTTAAAGTGTATATTTTGATTTTTGTTTCTAGTTTCTTCATTATAACAAGATACAAGCTTTGTCTTACGTTAAAATATTCGTAAAAATAATTTTTATCTTATTTTAAAATTAACAATAAATTTTTACAAAGTCTCAAACCTCCAAATACGTGACAAATTTTCCACTCACGACCGTATATTACGAAATGTGCCAAAGTTTATATTTGACCCAAAAATCAATTTATATCATGTTTAGACCCATGTATACACGCGTTTCAAATCGTGAAATTTTCTCAACAAATCATTCAACTAATCTAAGCACGTTTTCGACGGATCTCATCACAAGCATTTATCAGCAACAAGTTATGTCATAAAAACAAGGATTATACTAGTAATAGAAATTACTTTTAGTTATTTCCCAAAAAGACCGGAGAGGAAATAGTTCCGTCTTCTTCTTGCGTTCTCTAGTCGCTGCTCAAAAGAGAAAAACCAAACTAGAACACAAACAAAATCTAACCATGTTTCATATACATAGATATATATAATATCGTAACGTATATATTACATGTATACGAAATTAATCATATCAGATGATAATGGAAACACAATTAATTAGTATAAATAGTACAATCGAAAGTAGGGGCGTTGGGATGATCGCAAAGTGTAAAATAGAGATATAGTGGTTCGTCAAAGAACGGTATCGTACGTATATAATTATAATTTATACCACGCATTTGGTATTAAGTATAGAATTAAAGGCCTAGCACAAAGCACATAAAATATCGGGAAGGATTGCATGCGTGGATATCAGACATCGGTGAACGACTCGTGAAATTTTTTCGAAAACAGTCATAGTCCAGGTTTTAATAAAAACGACCTAGTTCGCTATGACTCGAGCTCTGATACCAATCTATAACACCCCCAAATTTACAACGCAGCGGAATACAACATTGGGGTGCTACTTCATAATACGAGCTCACGAGTCACAGTAAACAAATTTAAAAGAAACGTTTACCAATAAAGATTTCATCAAAAAGATCAGAGTTACAAGGTCCCAATAAACTTAAGAAAACTTATTTTCAAATAAGTTGCAATATACAATTTTTATTCTTATTTTAAAAACATTTTATCCCATGTACAAAGTTCACCAAGTCTACTTCCTTCGATATCCGCATCCAATCCTATCCAAGAATGCTAATATAAACCTGAGATAAACATGCTAAAAGTCAACAAAAATGCTGAGTGAATCCATAGAATTTATTAACAATAACTTTGAACACAAGCTTAGTAATCATTATATTCATAGAACAATCAAACGATGTCAGAGCCACGAACCGAACCTTAACCATGTGCCCAACCTGGAGTGAGACACTCCCAATACTAAATACAATATGTCCTCATATGCTCCTCGCAAGAAACATACTCCGGACATGTCGTTAGGCCAAAATAGATCTATTATTATTGTACTAGCGTTTACCGGTTATCGGTAATTAACTGTCCATGAAGGAAAGGCCACAACATAACACTCATAGCAACGTTCACATGATAAAACTACTTGTGTTCGATTTTCTAAAACATGCATGTATCCCCCCTCGCGGGTTTGTAAAACATAAAAGGATTTAAATGCGAGGCTATGAACTCACCGTAAGCCAATGAGAATAATGGAGTAGAAGTGCTGAAGTTAGATTAATGACGACGCGAAAGAACGGTAGCCAAAGTATCACCTAGAAAGGATGGTGACTCAGTATTACGAAAATAGAACTCACACGACAAAAACAACAAAAAAGATAAATGAGGATGGATGATTGTGGTAATGGCATTCTATAATCACTAACCAAATAGGAATTAACCAAACATCCCTTAAGGACCTGAGTAAATTACCCCAAAATATTATATATATTAAGGTCATAATCATTTACCTTACTTATTATATTTACGCTCGTTAACCCGTTTTAGACATAACGTTAATAGGGAATTCTGCCGAACCCCGACTTAATGAAACCATATCTCAATATCCGTGATAGGTATAAACAAACGGTTTTCTCCTAAATTGAAATTAATGAGTCTATTTTACTTTCATTATAAGCCAAACACTCTTAAATATTCAAAACCTAAGTGAAATTATCAATTGAACCTTAAGTGTCAAAATAAATTATTTAATATGTTTTTATATCTAGGCGTTTTTAGTGTAATCCCTATTTCGTAACTTCGTTTAATCCCAAACGAAGGCTCACCTTTAAGTTTACTTATTTACTACAGGTATTAGATTTCAAAAGTAAGGCTAAGTATAAAAAGTTTGAGACTTATACTTCTTTTAAAATCTGGTCACAATTTCTAGCTTTAAAACTCGTTTTGGTCCTAAATTGGCCTTACGGATGAGGTACGAAACCTTCCGAATCACCAATAGGAGCTGAGGTGATCACCTATCTATCCATGTTAAAATAAAGTAGGTTATAGGCCAAAAATATTTTTCAAAGTCACAAACTATCTGCACTTAATTTCCTAAATGTTCGGTAAAACTAGTTACACTAAGTTGACCATATCTTGGTCATCCGGATGAATTGGTAAACCATTCAACTCACCAAATTAACTTGAGATTATAACCTATCAATTTATGTAATAATACGATCGTCTTTAAGCCAAAGTTTTCCCGTTAAAACGCAAACTATCTGCAGGTTTTCTATTTAAACTTGTTTCACTAAATTGGGCATAACTCACTCATCCGAAGGAGTTACGGGCCTATCCAAAGAACCACATACATCTATCTATGTTTTATAACATAATAAAATAATAAAATAAGAGGTTTCAAGCCATAAATAATTCGTCACTTAACCCAAAACCTGTTGTCCTAAAACTATCAATCTAATCCACATTTACAACACAACCTAATTTGTGATTTCTATCATCCTATTAGTCTTCTAATGCCATACCACAAATCATGAGTTCATCAAAATCATAAAAATAAGTCAAACCCAGAAATCAAACATCATCTTAATTAAATAATCAAATAAAGAATATACAGGAGTAAGATTTAGGGCTTACAAATCAAGAAATCAAGCAACAAATGATATCAAAACCCTCACCTTCGGGGCTGTTTTCGTTCGAGCAACACAAAGACCAAAGTCCCACAAAATTAATACTTTTAAAACCCCTTAATCTCAGTAGTATTAAGATCAAACCAAATCCCCATCAATAAACATCAAGAAAGAGTCTCTAATTTGCTCAAAAATTGGATTCAAGCTTCTATATTTTTAGGGTGTTACTATATGGTGTTTTTGGAGATGGGATTGTGTTTGCATGATTAAAATGATATGGGGAAGATGGTGGGATGATGAAATTCGACATCAAGGGGGTAGGAGAAGGAGGAATATGATGGTTTTGATTTTAGAGAGAGAAAGAATGCATGTGTTGAAAATGTGTAAAGAGTTGGAAGTGTTGGTGATTCCAAGGGGTGTTGGATCTGATTTTTAGGATAGAAAAAGTATTAAGAAATTATAATTTATATAAAAGATATCTTGCATTATTATTACTAAGTGTTGCTTAAAAAGTTAGAAGTAAAACACGAGTTTTAGCATAAAATCGAGTTTACCGGGTAACGTAGAACTCTTGAAAAGTGGAGTGGCCCATGTTTTTAAATATAGCTAAATTAATTTCATATAAAGTTATTAGTGTATGTATTTGAATGTTAAAAGTAAAGATTTAACAAAAGGGTTGACGGTTTAAGCTAAAATGCGTAGTTTTTGACAAAATGCGATAAAATGCAAAAAGTAAAGTAAAATGTTAAAGTTAATTTTTATATGTTATTGTAGTATTTTGAGGATATTATAAGCTATGTGAGGGACACAAATAGTTAAAATCCCTAACCACGGTTTAAAATAAGCAAAAACTCGAAAAAATGCAAATCGGGTAAATTGTGAACATAACATTTAACTCAGAAGTAAAATGAAGAACGAAACACGAATAAAATATCAATCTCTAAAATATAGGTTATTGTAATCATAGTCACTATAATAGAAAAATGCTCAAAAAGACATTTTATAAAATTTACGTTATCATTCATTTATTCATTTATTGATAAGAGTTTTAACAAAACAACTGTACATACACTATACATCACAGGATTCCCAAAGATCTAGTCTTATTTATTAGAATGATAACTTTTCTAGATTTCACCATTCGCAGCCCGCAGTCTTCATTCACCTGATACATATGTTGAAAAATCAACACAATGGTTGAGTGAATTCATAGGTTTAAACAATATTTGAATACAAGCATGACTCTAGGCCTACATTGTTATACACCCATTATTTTAAATTCACCTTCTTATTGCACTAGCTCATGACCCGCGACTAGACATTATCAGAAAAACTAACAAATTGCCCTCATGCATTTGTCTGACTATCCTGAGTTTAGCAAAATAAAGTGTATCCATTTAGCCTAGGTAGGAACCTTTAGCATTCTAGTAAGTGCGACTTGCCCAGATAGAGGATGTTTGTCCTTAAATATTACTATTCACAATACTAGCGCTCATTTCTAGAAATGATCAGCGGTCCACGATTAAAAAGGGTCTTAATGGCAACAAGTAAACGTAATGTCAATAATCATATCAAGCAGCATACAAAAACACTTGTATTCCAATTTTAGAATATATCCCCTAATGGGTTTTCAAATCATTTATAAACTTTTAAAAGTGAGGCTATGAACTCAACTTAGTCTATAGAGTCTTGAATTACTCCGGTATTATCAATTTGAATATCACAACTTCTCACATATCTGAGTTGACACACAAATATGTATATATATCAAGTCGTAATCTCTAAGTTCAATCTTTTTATATAGAAACTATATATTTCCTTTTATTAATATATTTTGAAATTACAGCATCATTGTTCGGGACATTATACACAGAAGTCATTCTATAAACGTTTGAGGAGCGAGGGCACTTTAAATCGTAAACCCAACCACTCAGTCAGAACGTAATATCGAGATGGAACATCTTTGTACAAAGTTCCCTATTAACATGATATATTGTATATTCTCTTATTATTATACTTTATGTTCTTTAGTTTCAAAACTGGCAAAACTAGCCCGTTTAGTTATAAGTTTGGTATATTATTACACTTTTAACCCCTAAAGTATATAGTTTTAGTATTCATATTTTCAACCTTAAAATATTAACCTTAGGGTTTCAAACTTTTCAATATTTGTCCTTATAGTTTTAACTTTGATAAGATGACACTTTTGGCCCAAAATGTTTATATTTTCAAAAATGACAGTTTTAGTCCCTATACTTGTTTAATATTACATAACAACCTCAAAATTGTACCAAATGATCTAGGAACTTAAAAAAAGTTTATAAACACATTTATAATTATAATAACATTACTTTTCTAGAATTATAGCCTTTGAAATGGATTTTAAGTCAGTATTTCATTAAAATTACAAAACTATGGTTTTATAACATCTTTAGTTTATATCTTCTATTTTAGCTTGTTATATGAACTAAGACTTATTATATTAGCTTATTAAAATCTTATTAACATTATAAAAAGTCTCAGAAAATCATTATAACAAGATCAAAGCTTAGTTAACATAGTGATTACCTAAGTAGCTCCAAAATGATTTCTAGGGCTCCTTATGAACAACTTGCTACCAAAGCTTCAAGAGCTTCAATGGCTTCTTTCTAGACCTGGTTTTCTGGTCTTATGAGTATCTTAGAACCTTTTTAGAAGTGAAAATCAGAATGGGTATGGAGGTTAAGTAAAAACGGGGTACAAATTTCCAAATGAGGGAATTCGTCCCTTTTATAGCCATTTCCAATACTTAGGCTTGAAGTTAAGGATATTGACGTGTAAGGCTTCTAAATAAGTAACTAAGGGAAGCTAGGGGAGTCTATGAAAATATAGGAATGAGTCATGGAAGCTAGGAGCAACATATCTTGGTTTTGTGGTTCATATTAGGTCACGACACATTAAGGATGATAATGAACATGCGTATCCTTCAAGTAGGTTTCTAGGGCTTGTAACTTATTAGGTTTGAAAATATGAGGGAAGTTGTTTAAACAAACTTTTGGAGGGAAAAACCTAGCCGGGTTAGATTTCTAGAGCTTGTAATTTATATCTTTGTAATTTTGATGATTAAGGACTTAGCAATGTAACTAGTGATGGATTAGGGTGTAATTAGGGTTTACACATTGTATTTAGAAGGTTTGGTCGTTGGTTTGATGTTTAATAAAGTTTTGAAGTGAAATTGGGAAGAAAACCTAGTCGGGTTAGGGTTTCTAATGATCTAGGGTTAAATCCTTGTTGAAGTCATTATCCTTCACTTAGCTATTGATGTAAACTCAATTTAGGTCTTAGAAATTGTGTTTTAAGTACACACTTGGTTTGATAGGTTATTCTAAATAAACATGTCTAAAGAGTGAAAATACCTATTTTGACCTAATTTATAAAGTCATACATTGAAATATTGTACCTCGTGCTTTAGGTTACTAGTACATTTATCTAAGATAATTTTATAACCTAAATGTGATGCTATGAGTTTTGGTAGACTTGTCCTAAAAGACTAGGTATTGTTCTAAGTAAATTGCTTAATATAATGGTTTTTAGGTCAATAAGCCTAATGACTTTGTACTTTGGGTAATTAGTTTTATTATCATCATGTAAACTTATTATAGGTCTTATATGTTATATTTATTGCTTCTAATGATTCTACACACTTGCTTTAAGGGTTTGTATAGGGTAATCATATCAGCTAGGTATAATTAAGTTAGCTTATGGTTCTATGCTTTAATAACTTGTACATTGTGCTTTAGTAATTTGTAACTTATCTTGAGAAAAATGTATGATCTTAATATGATACTTAGTTGAGTTTTATAATTGGTTGCAAAAGATTAGACTCTAATTGAAGAAGAAATAGATTTTAGGCGCTAATCCAGGTTACTAGGTCTTATACTTGTAATTAAATTTAGATTACTTATACTCAGTATTTTATAACCAAATATCTCTTCTGTATGATATATTATAACTTGTACATTTATATTTGATATTCATATATAGATATTGTGTAATTATATTGCTTTAAATATTAGTTTACAAGGGATTTATAGGGTTTCTAAGGCTCTTAGATGATTATAGGGCATCTTTATTATATTTGAAATGTTCTTCTTCATAACATATACATATAATTATTTTTAGAACTCAGACTTGATATATACATATTGTTTACAACATATAGGTATATGTTGAAGTGGCATTTGAGATAGTGAGAACCCATATATTCCACAAATCAGTCATATATCATATAATGCAAAAATTTCTTAGTGATTTTGCCTTTTTATTTATTTATCAAATGCGAAATACACATACATTAATATTACATTAGCAAAATCTACTGGATGTTATAGTCTCCTCCTGTAGACAATTACAGTACATGTTTTAATAATTTCCACTACTTAAATCATTTGTCTATTTCACTTAGAAAGGATCAATACTAGCTAGCTCTTCAGTTTCAGAATTTTGGTATTTGTAAAACCATGATCATACCAAGAAATATCCAAAGTTGATCAAACCAAGTATAGCCAACACCCAATACACGTTATCCATCCTCCCATCATTGATACCATCAGGCAACCATCCTGTCGTATTTTTAAGAACATCAATCACCGCAGTATCCAAATAAAATACAATTCCATGTAACAACTACAACATGGCAGCCGCCGTGCTCTTAAGAGACTTTGGAAACTCTTGATAATATAATGACACTTGACCAGGGAACATGAATGCTTCACCAACACCAACAACAACTAATTGTGGGATAATCTAAAACACCAACATTGGCACTACTGAATTGCCATGTAGGTTGTGGGTTCGGGCTGTGGCTAGACGTCTTGACTCAACTAGTGCTGAAATGCCCATACTTGAAATGGTGAGAACGTGACCGACCCCAATTCTTTTTAAGAGCGTGGCTGAGGTACCGGTTAGTTTTTAGAATGTGGGAATAAGGAAACGGTCTATCAGGGCTAAAGAAATAGTAGTCGTGATTATAACAAATACCAACATGGTACCAGCTGGCATTTGAAAGTTTGGTCCCATATGACGGTCCATTGATAGAGCTTGGAGTACAATTAGGGTTGTTTGTGTGACTACAGGGGTGTGCAATCCTATACAAGTTGACCAAATTGGCAAGATTCTTATCACGGTTTTAAGATCTAAAACTTGTTCCAATGTGCATAGCTTCCATGGTTTCTTGATAGAACCATCTGAATTGGTATCACCGTGGGCCACTAAAGCCGCATGGTTTAAAAATCTGTACCATAGATATCAATCATCAATTATGTCTTTCTTTACATAAGTTTTATTTTTAGATGTTTACGAAAAGCAACTTCGAAAAATTTATTGTTTTGAACTTTTTATTTCATTGAATATATTAACATATAATATATGTTAGCATTGATTATACGAGATCAAGGACTAATTATATGTTTCTGTTAACGATCATGAGTCACTATCACAAGCATGCTAATGCAACAATCTATCGCATATTATATTCGCAACGGATTAACAACTAATAAACGGAATAAAAATTGGTAACAAATCCGTTGCAAATAACATATTAATTTCTTACTTGTTTACTTTTTTGTATATATCATTACTACTCTGTTGCAAATATATAAAACTTGTACTGGATTTGCAACACAATACATAGAAATAATTTAAAATAAGTTATTGTTGATTACTATTGCATACCCGTTGCAAAATAGTTTCAGTGATCTTGCAATGTAAATATTAAAAAGAATGATATAATTTTGCTGTCAGTTACTGTTTCAAAACTTCAAAACTTATGTTGCATATGCATTACAAAATATAGAACTATCCACTTTTATAATACATTAAAGATCGATTGACAATACCAGAATTTGCAACGGATTTGCAATGAAAGATACAAAAATTATAATAGAAGTTACATTTTCTTTGGAGAGTCATCGTAAAATCATAGAAATTCGCGTCATATTTCCAATGAGTTATTATAAAATAAATTACTTTAATATTACATAACAACCTCTCATTCATCTCCCTTGTAATTAGTGTTTCATTATAAATTTAGCTATATATGTGTTTCATGAATTATGTATTTGGTACACTTTCGACGTAGTAATTTTATATCAAGAGTGGATTATTAATTTGTGTTGATTTATGCATTCATGAATACTTGGTTTTATATTACTAGAAAATCTGGAAACAAAAAGCGCGATGCATATAATCCATTCACTCAAGCATAATTTTTTTTACATATTTGCGACAAGTTAAAACGAAGTTCTAACACTAATTTTGTATTGCTTTCAAAAAAACTTTAGCAAAATTATATCGCTGCAAAATTGTGGCAAAAGCTAAGGATTGAAAATCCGTTGCAAATCGTAGCAAAAATTACCGTTAAAAATTGTTTGATATGTTTAAATTTCAAATTCTTTAATAAAATTTCGTTAAAAATTGGTCAAAAAATTCTTTGCAAAACACTTTCATCGCAATTTTTATGGGGCCATTTAGGACGGTCCAAGGTGCAAAGGCGTGGAAAATTCGCTACAAAAAGACATTCGTTTCAAACACCATGGGTACTTTGCAACTACACATATTCTTTGAAAATATGTCACAAATAACTAGTTGCAATGAAATTTTATTTTTACAGTAGCCTTAGATGTAGATGTTGATTATCATATTTTGTTACTTGTAGCTTCAGTTGATGAAGTAACTGACAAAGGAAAAAATTATTTTAAGGGTACTTTACTAGTAAATGCTTTTCATTTTTTTGTTGTGGGATGGTTAGTTCGTAATATTTGTGAAATATACGTCCTGAAGAAAATAACGTTACTGAAAGGTTTTTCTTTTTTTGATTATCATATCTAATGAAGGTGTTGATTCGGTATTGAGATCGCCCATGGATTATTCGTAGAGTCCCTATGCTTTTTAATAAATGGTCCACTTCTGTGAATCTCCTTAAGGAATAATTTTCTCGTGTTCTGGTTTGGGTAAAGTTTCATGATGTCCTAATGTTTGTATATACATCGTAAGGATTAACCTTGTTTGCATCAAAAACTAGAATCCCTATATTGCTTGATTCATATACAAACTCCACGTGTATGGAATCATGGGGTAGGAATGCGAGAACTTTGATTGAAATTTATTCTTGTAATGATTTGTTCGATATTATGGTTATGGTTCTTCCTATTATTGAAGGTCCTTGATACATGAAATAAACTATTGGTGTTGAATACGAGTAGAAACCTCTTAGTTGTGATCCATGCTTAATATCTTGACATTCATGTGATGATTGTAATAAAGCTCGTAAACGAATGGTGAATAAGGTGAAAAAAAGGTAAGGATGGAGCACCCGGGGCTAGGATGAATGTTTGACTGAAATTAAGAAAAAAGAGATCGGGTGGTAATAACAGAGGCACCAAAACTTCAAACCGGTTTCGGTAAAACCAAAAACTACATTCTACCCCAAGGTAAATCAACCGACTACTGAGGTGACTCCTAAGACGATTCCGTCTATTGGTATGAAGAATGTTCAAGATCAGATAACTCGTTCAGACGACAAGAAAGACGACTGTTTCACAATCAGGTAATCATATTATTTCCTTGAGTAACTCGCTTGATGCTTTGAACGATGATAACATGGTTACTACGAAAGTTGAATAGGATAATAAGACTGCTACATCTGGTATGATTGTGGAAAGGCAAAGCTCTACCTTGTTGATAAAATTAATAGGATTTGAAAACGTTAAATGGGGAAAAATGTGTGCTTGTGTCGGTTATTCTAGTGATAGTGATAGTGACAATGAAGTTGAACGTATTGATAACACTTCGAGGGCTGGATATGGTATTTGTAGCTTGCTGGAATAATAAATACATTTTTTAACGAAGAAGAAATGAAGGAATTCTTACGATACAAAAATGAAAAAATATCAAATCCCGAAAATAGTAAATAATGGTGAAAAACAATAGTAAATCAAAGAAAAAGCTCCCTAACGTGAGAGTAATAGGTATTTTGAAAACATGGAATTTTTTTGAGCTAATTACTTCTTTAAGTATCTTGTTTGCCACATTTTCTAAGTGTAATTTCTTTTCTTATAATTTTTTACTTTTGTATTTTTTTGTGTGTGGATGGTAATGTTATAATATAAACGATATATCGAAAAGGTATTTATTTTGTGACTAATCGACTGAGAATGTGCCTAAATATAAAAAATAAAATAATACATGTAATAAAAGTATAATGATCAAATATTACACAACTGGTCTATGATATACCTTTTTCAAGTATAAAAAAGGCTTATTACGCGACAGAAAATTAGAAAAACTAGAAAATAACATAGAAAATGTATTAAACTTGTTTTTTACCCTTTCATCTACTGAAAATATGTGCTACATCAAGTGATCTTGTCATTTCATTGTGTCTAACTTCTATAACTGTTTTGTCTTTTAAAATCGGTTTTTTAATTAATCAAGTTGAATCACCAATTTACGGTTCAATCAGGTTAATTGTTTAAAATCAGTATCTTATCATCCGATCGGTTTAATTTTCAACCATTTTAACTGGCCGGTTTAACCCGGATTTTAAAACACTGACTTAACACTTCATTATGTATGACAATCGATTTAGGAGCATTAAGGTTCGTGTTAGAATATTAGTAGTAAACTTAAACATAGTTTAGGGAATTAAATGTACTTTGTGGTATAGATTGGGATTCGACTTGAATTAGGAAGTATTAAGCTTGCTTTACATGGAAAGGAACGACTAACCTCTTGAAGTTGGTTTATGAGAAGTTTCCTATTAAACTTAAGGAGGCGCCTACCTCTCACCTCTATAAATAGGGATGAAGGGGATCCTAATTGAATAATTCTTATTTTCGATGTAATTTTTATTAGGGTTATTAATAAAGGGGGTTAGAGGGTATATCATGTGCATATTCTTGTCGGTATCGTGTAATCTCTCATGCTCGCTACTTGAGCTCGATACAACTCACGATCTAGCGGTTCTGCGATATCGAACTTCGGGTTTGTTATTGGTATTATACAACAAGTGGTATTAGAGACATCGGTTATTTATGGTGTCTGAAGCTCGAGTACTAGTTCGAGGTGTCGGGGTTCGAGGAAAGAAACAACTTTTGGGTTATCGAAATTCGTTTCTTGAAATAGCAATCGTCGATTGGGTTGACAAGAGGTTGAACTCACGTCGGTAATCAAGAAAAGGTAAAGATTTGTCTCATTTATGTTTTTCTTGCACGTGGGTGTTAATTACAAAAGGGGCATCAGCTTTCGTTTTTTGGTTAAAAAAATGATTTTGTTCTTTTGGAGTAGTCACAATTGATGAAAACAAAAGAAAGGTTGACAAAGAATAATACTAAAAAGGTTACCGAAGGTTTTTTGTTCAAAAAAGGAGTCGAGTATTAATATAAGACTCGACTTTGACAATCATACTTTTAGGTTCATCAAAAGTTGATTAACACGAAGTTTTCTTGTTACGGTTTATTTTCTTGTGATTCAAGTTCGATCGTGGTCTGCTTGGGTTTCAAGTTAATAATCGGGTTGACTTGTTTAAAATTGGGGGTTTAGGGTTTTTATAATAAATTCAATTTGCAACAAAGAGTTTTTAGCAACAATGGATATATTGCACACGCCTTATGAGGCTTGTCGGTAGAGTTGGTTAAGAAACAACTTGACAAGGTTTGTAGCCAGGTTTAAGAAGAATGGCTAGTTCGATAACTAGGTTTGACATCAAAAAATTTGATGGGAATAATGACTTCGGGTTAAGGCAAATAAAGACGTGTGCTTTAATGGTACATCAGGGATGTGATGCTACATTAGAGACATTACCCGTAGACATGAAAGCATGTGAAAAGGCTACATTGATGAAGAAGGCATACAATACCTTGATTCTAAACTTGGGAGACCATGTTTTACGGGAGGTTACCAAGGAAACATTTGTTGTAGGAATTTAGACGAAGTTGACTAGTCTGTATCTAACTAAGTACTTAGCAAATAAATTGTATTTGAAGAAGAAGTTGTACATATTCTATATGAATCCAGGTACAAAACTGGGTGATCATGTAGACGAGTTTAATAAGTTGATACTTGATTTGGCGAATATTGATATCGAGATTAAGGTTGAAGATCATACACTCATGTTACTTACGTTGTTGCCATCATCTTATGAAAACTTTGTGGAGACATTGTTGTATGGGAGGGAATCCTTGACAATGGAGGATAGTCTAGCGAATCTTAATTCAAGATAGTTGAAGAAAAGAACTGAAGGCACAAAGCTTGATACTGGTGACGGGTTATATGTAAGGGGAAAGTCGGATCATTCAAGGAAAGCTCATTCTTGTGGAAGTTCGCGGTCTAAGTCAACGGGTAGTACTGGTAAGCTCAAGTGCTTCATATGTCATTCACAAGGTCATCTGAAGATAGACTGTCCATTAAAGAAGTCAAGTAGGTTCGTTAGAAAGTGTAAACATGATCAGGATACTAATTCTTCTGATGACGATGGTAATGCATACTTTGGAGAAGCCCTAGTGGTAGTCGGGAATGGTGAGATGACTGAATTGGTAATGGATTCAGGTGGGTCTTATCATATGGCACGTAGGAGGGATTTCTTGTATGACTTCAAGGATATCGATGGTGCTTTAGTTCAGTTAGGTGATAACAAGACATGCACTATGAAAGGGATAGGGGAAGTGAAGATACAGTTGCATGATGTATCAAACTTTATACTAGAAGATGTCAGGTATGTTCCAGGGTTAAAAAGAAGTTTGATTTCATTAGGTACTCTTGAAAAAGAGGGTTATACTATGAAGATGCGGATGGGTAGAATCAAGGTGATCAAAGGTTATCGAGTTATGATGACTGGGTTTAGGAAAAGGAGCTGTGTGTATACTTTGGAAGCAAAATTAATAACTTTTCACATACAAAAGCATGGATGTTCAAAACAAGTTGCATTAAAGAAACTTGATCATAAACAAGTTGTATTCAAACAACTTGGTCCTGGTTTTAAAACAAGAGTCCATGGAGTACACGTTGATAAACGTGTTTGGTTTGAGGTGGAACTGCACGGAGATCAAGGTGATCGTGAAGTTCAGGTTTTTCAGGTTAGTAACGATCATGTTGCATTGGCTCAAAGACGGTTGGAGGGCAAACAAAGTGAAGAAAAGACAAACACATGCTGCTTGATCAATGAGAAGGAAAATGTACACCTTGGTATAAAGGTGTGGGCAAATACTATGGTAACCGAAGTACGTGGCCAAAGAAAGTGCATAGAGTAATTTTTCTGAAAAGAAGAAGAAAGGGAAGGAGTCTATGAAAGATAATCTAGGGAAATTACTAATGTAGAATGCCTGGTCGACAAGGTGGTTCCCGGTTCGAGGTTCCAACAGCGGTAAAAGGTGTTGTGTATCAGTTATGTTAAAGTGTTACTCCTAAGGTGGAAATCGTTAGAATATTAGTAGTAAACTTAAACATAGTTTAGGGACTTAAGTGTACTTAGTGATATAGATTAGGATTAGACTTGAATTAGGAATCATTAAGCTTTCCTTGCATGGTAAGGAAGGACTAAACTCTTTAAGTTTCTTTATTGGAAGTTTCTCATTAGACTTAAGGAGGTGCCTACCCCTCATCTTTATAAATAGGTATGAGGGGGAACCTAGTTGAACAAATCTTCTTCCCGATGTAATCCTTATTAAGGTTATTTATAAAGGGGGTTTCGGGGTATATTTTGTGAATATTCTTGTCAGTTATGTGTAGTCTCTCGTGCTCGCTACTTGTTCTTGATACAACTCGTGATCTAACGGTTCCGCTGTATCGAACTTAGGTTTTGTTGTCGGTATTGTACAACAGTTTTCCTAAAGTTACTCCTATCATGTTAGAAGTCATGTCTACATGTAAGACCCCATCACCCCACCCCCATCCAGCCACCCCCCCCCCCCCCCCCCCCCCCCCCCCCCGCTTAGCCAGAGGCGGACCTACAGTGTAACAAGGTGGTTCCTAGAAACCACCTTGGAGATCAAGACCATTTAGAAGCTCTTGGTAAGAAAAAATAAGAACCTACCTTGAAACTTGACTGGGAACCACGTTAGATTCAAAACAAGAAGGGAGAATAACAAAAATCAATTAAAAAAGAAAAATATAAAACATCGCTCTTGTTCTTTTAATAGATGCTGGAAGTCTGATATTTTGTTTTGGAGAAGAAGACAAAAATGCAAAGATATTTAATATTATTCTTACTTTTATTCACATTCCATTCAGGCCCTCCACTATTTCAATCTTTCATTTTACTACTTTTCAAAAAACCTATACAAATAAAAGTATTTTAAGAAGCAGCTTGGAGCAATGCTCTTTTGTCTGGTAAGTATGTGTTACAGGCCTGCACCCATGTTACAAAATCTCAAATATTCTTCTAGCAAGGACATATTACAAGTTACTAGTTAGTATTACTACATGAGCCATTTGAAGCTACGAAAACTAGAAAGACTAGGTCGTCATTAATGTAAACTTTTTTATGCATGACTATACTATGTTGCACGGAAACGCCCCTCGGGTGCCGTGCCCGTCCCGGAAACGTTTCAGAAATGGAAAACAGCTAAAAACGCAACAGAAATGTTTCCTCGAAAAGGGAAACGTTTCATGAATATAAGAAACGCCGAGGCTCTAGCAGAAACGCGAAGGGAAACGTTTCTTATGATTTTAACACGTTTATAAGTTTTTGGGCCATGAAACATTTTTTGGTCCATTTATATTGTATATACATATGGTAGATCCCCATATCTTCTAAGAGACCTCTAAAAATTGGCTATCAGTATTTGTTTAATGTTAAATATATGATATGTCTCACTATCCGCCTTTATTTTTTCTTGCTTTATAGGTTAAAGATTCATGTTTATTTAATTTATTAATAAATATATATAAAATACAAAAACGTTTCCAGCCGTACCCGTTTCATGGATTTTGAGACATTAGCGTTTCTAAATACCCGTCCCCGTCCCCGTCCCCGTTTTCATCTCCATGCAACATAGTTACTATATAGATGAAGTTTTGTTATATCAATGAAACTGCGTCAAATTAGACACAACCCGACCCGACCCAAAATGATCATAATATTATTAATTAGTTGAATTTTTCGTCTTAACTAAATCAAGGAACCGCCTTAGTTTCCTCGCTGGGTTGCTTTTATGATGACTCACATACGCTTTATGAACTAACATTAGCTTAAAAACCTTTCAATGAGGGTGTTTTTTGATGAAGAAGACGAGCAATGTGGGATTTGTTTATTTGTGGCCCGCTCTTTGCATAGTAAAATAAGTCGGATGTGTTGTTTTGATATAGCCCTTTCTATATTTTACATTGTGACGAATTTAACCCCTAATGTTAGTTATAATGTTCAAGATCATTTAGATTTTGATACTTTGACAATCTATAACATTATGTTACTACTCTATTTTACGGCCCCCTTAATCCTAAATCCTGGCTCCATCTCTGCCCCCATCCAAAGAGCATTGTAACACTCGAAAATATCATTATTACTCAGAAAAAAAATTGATGATCCATCGACCGCACCATGCTAATGCAAAAAAAGCTTGTTAGACACTTACTTGAAGCTATTAGTAGGAGTTAAGCCCACCAACTCTATTCCTCCGTCCACAGGCGCTTGACAATAATCTTCACTCTTAAGTGACAAAGAAACTTTCCTTTTACGGAAAGATGCTACTACAACACAAGCCAACTGTGACAACCGCGGTTTTGAGGTTCGTCACTTAGTTTTATTTTGTGCTAGTTACGTGTCTTTACGTGTTTATGTGCTAATTGGTGTGTATAGATTGTAGTTTGGATATCGTTTCCAGTACGGGGTACCTTGTGAGTGAAACGATGTGTGATGATTTCATGTTCATGAGCTCACATGGTAGTGACTATGAAATGAAATGGTGTTATTTAGTGGTTTACGTATACGTATATGTATTATAGAAAATCGTATTTTTACGATTTACGGTTTAGCATTTCGAGGTCTCGGATGAGGTATTTAGTCACGGGAGTATTTTTCGGGATGGTTTTAAGTCATTTAGGACTTAGTTATAAAGTTTATTTCAAAATTTGAGATTTTTTATAAAACTGTATATTTTACGTCTTTTACGGTAAAACGCGTAAATTTGACTAGTTTTACGGTTTTGAGGTTTTGGATGCTTAAGAAGCTGAAATAAATAAAAGAAAATTAATGTAATACTAATAAGATATTAATTAATAATAAAATTATAAAAAAATGAAATAAGGGGGGTGTTGGTCGGTTTTGGACGCAAGAAAAGAAAGAAAAAGGAAAAAGGGAAAAAAGGAAAAAAAGGAAAGTGGGCTTTGGGTTGGACTAGGATTCACCCACATCCTATATAATGTTTTATTCACAATCAAAAGTCATTATTTTCTTCTCCTGGAGTTCTTGGCCGACGGTTCACAGAGTATTATTAGGGTTTCATTATTTTTTTCATCTTCCATTAATCTTAAGGTAAAACCTTCATAACCCTTTTCAATTAAATTGTTTTAATGTTTTTATAATCATCTTATGATGGACTTAGGTTAGGGTTTAAATTAAAAACAGTATACTAATGATATATTAATGATTTTATAATGATTAAATAAATTAGGGCTTGTAATTAGTGGAGTTGTGGGTAATTAATTAGGTTAATTTAATTAAACCCGTTTTTAAAAACTGGACAGAATTTAGGGTCAATTGTTTTGATCATATAGGGAGTTCTACAAACTATTATTTTGCGATCCAAGTATCCCTGAAAAGGTAATTGAAGTGGCTTTCAAATGTAAGAAACGAGAACTAAATTGGAGGTAGGGAAGTGGGTCAAAAACAGGTGACAACATTCGGAGGTCAAAACAGTTTTGAAATCAGCCTGTTTTCTTTTTAAGTTTTGGGTTGATTGGGGTACTTAGGGTTTCATTGGGACTTTCAAACGAACATGGGAGTTGGTTTATATATTATAGGAAGTATCTGCATTGGGGCTAAGAATGTGGGTTAGGGTAAGACCCCCTAATCATAACAAACTTTTTGTATGTTTAAAATCAGTAAAATCTGGATAGACAAAAGTATATATATATATATATATATATATATATATATATATATATATATATCGGGGCCTTAAAAATAGCTTTAAGGTTGGGCAAATGGGAGGTGTTAGCTAACATATGTAAGGGCATAGGGTTTCCTTTACAGAGATCATGGGTATGGTTAGGTGGGCGTTTGGCTTATAGTTTGGAGACCTAAAAGTTGGGACTGTTTTGTGTAAAATATGAACGGGATAGTTATCAAACTTAACCAAGTTAAGGACTTGTTAGGGAAGGGTAATGGGGTGTTTAGAGCATATTAATGAGGGTCATATATGGGAGAAGGCTAGATCCATCATAGGTTGATGAGCCGTCTTAGTGATTGGTTCATTTTTTGATTATGTGTTTTTGGTTTGTTAGCTTTTTGCTAGTGCGCGGACTTTTGGAGAAGCTCAATCTGGTGAGTTTCATGGTCCCATGTCTACTAATGATTTTGACTTCCAGATGGGATGGAAGAGACACTATCTTGTTTTTATAAATTATGATGTGAATGTTTTGTGTTTGGTGATGGACTTGTGTGTGCATACTTATGTGATTAACTGCTAGTTGATTCTTGATTGTTTATGTTTTGACTTGGTATCAAGGGGATATTGGCAAAGTAGGGCCTTGGGATTGGTTCATAGGTGTTTGGACGCCTATGGGAGTATGGTGTTTGGTAAGGCTAGGAGCCTTGGATTTGGGTTGTTTTGTTAAATCTTGAATATTAGTTGTTAATGCATGTTAGTATCACATTGTCCATATGTTTCTTAGATTTGGTTATTATTCACAGCTTATGGTATGATTTTGGCGTTTGAGTCTAAACATATGACTCTCACCAAAATTATGTTGACGTATTTTAGTGTCTCTTTCAGGTGATATTGTGGTTAAGCGTGAGAACATAAGTGGCTAGAATTTGGAGTTGCGTAGGAATGCATTTAGAAGGAGATCCCCGTTCCTTCTTAGTTTCTTTTGATTGTTTAATAAGTGATATTGTTGGCACCTATATGTTTGATTGTTTATGTTTATTGTTTGTCTCGGGTAAGTGGTAGGACTGTTACCTACTTACCTAGACTCCTGCATTGTGGAGATATTGTCATGACTTCTGTGTCACCATTTTATGACATTTCTTATTTCATTTAGTTATCTCTATAGACACGCTATGTTGTGATGATATCCATACGTCGCGCCCCATATTCTGCCATGGTGGGGTGTGACACCAACCTCATAAACGGGCTACCTTTTTGCTTGACCAATCGGTAGTATGGCTTACCTGACACAAAAACCACTAACCCTATTAAATTTGCTGCAACACATAGGCCAAATCCCAATTCCCAACTCACGTTGTCTTCAATATAGATAGTCCCTACAAGACTGCCAAGCGCTCCAATGTACATGGCACAAAAATACCAATTAAAGATACTGCCATGGTGCCTCGGCTTGGTGAATTAATCTACACACAATGCTGCTAATGTGTAGCATGTACCCCCCACCCCAATGCTTGCGAGAGCTAGGATCATGTACATGGTACCGATCTGAAATTTTGATGGTCCAGTACAATGATCACTCAAATCAGTTTCACACGAAATTGGCTTTAGAGATCCTATGGTTGTTGTGAGGGTTAAAAGTACTGTACCCACCAAGGAAACAACACATGAAACTAAAATAACCATGAACGGGACAAAAAATGAGTCGGCTAATATGGCACCAAGAATTGGGAGCATGTTCATGCTACCATGGACAACGTTTGAGATCTGAGCAGCATCGATGCTTTTGACATTGAACTCATCGATTAGATACACAACAATATTGCTTGACCACCCTCCGGCAGCTAGTGTCATTGCCCCCATGGTTGCTACGTACAATCCAATAAATAAATTAAAGGGCTTTATGAGTTATATCAATAAGGGTTTAAGGCATTTAATAGCTATGTAATTTCTCAAATATATCCATATCATACTTGTACTTATAAAATTGCCAAGATAATACTCGAACTTCCGGTTTACCTATTAATATGGTACCTCAAACTTTTTTCTACCTATTTCACCCTTCAGCCAATGCCAATTTTGTATCGTTAGTCCTTTAACTAACGATCATTTTTCAGAAAAAAAAATATTTAACTTAAAAAAAATTATAATTTTTCCAAAAAAAGTTTAGAGTTAAAAATTTTATTTTTTTTTTGCTTTTTACGCTTTTCCTGAATTTGTTTAAATTCGGTTTCGATTTTTTTTTTTGAAAAAGAAAAGTTTATTTTTTTTTTAAAATAGTTAACTTTTGTTTTTACATTTTTCTCTTAACTTTTTTAAAGTTATAAATTACTCACATAATTTTCTTCTAAAAAATTAAAAAATTTTAAAACGTATTTTTATTTTCCTAAATTAATAAGTTTAAAACATTTTAATACATTTTAAAACACTTCAAAAAAATTTAAAACATTTTAAATGATTCCTTTAATGATTTTTTTTAAAAACTTAATTTTAAATTAAAAATTTACTTTTTTCTCTTATTTTAAATTACTTTTAAAAAAAATATTTATTTCCAAAAATACAAAAAAATATTAAAAATATTTAAATTTTTTTGGAAAAAAATTATTTAGTTATTTTTAACTTTTAAAAAATATTCAAAAAAAAATATTTTTCTGAAAATATAAACTTTTTAAAAAAAATGAAACAAGATTTAAAACAATTTGAAATTTTTTTAAAGTAAAAAAAGGTTTTTGTAACTTAGAAAAATTTTATAACAAATTTTTTTTTATATTTTGGAATATGTTTGGAAAAATTATAATTTTTTTATAAGTTCAAACTTTTTTTTAAAACAAAAACGATCGTTAGTTAAAGGACTAACGATGCAAAATTTGGCATTGGGTTGAAGGGTAAAATAGGTAGAAAAAAGTTTGAGGTACCATTTTAACAGGTAAACCGGAAGTTCAAGTATTATCTTGACAATTTTATGAGTACATGTATGATATGAATATATTTGAGAAAGTACGTACCTATTAAATGACTTAAACCCTATCAATAATTAATACTCGTTATCGTTAGAGGGTTGGGTACAGTCGAGCCGTCAAACTCGAGCCGTGGGCAAAAAGTTCTGCCACGTCAGCTTTTTCTCCCATAACTCAGAAACAACCCATAACCCAGCAAACCCCCTCCCTAGTTAACACCAACTTTTCTCGGTTTATCGTGACCCCACCACTTTTTATTTATTTTTTTTATAATATTTCAAACTAAGAACACATTTCATTCATAATAAAAATACAAATACAAATTAAAAAAAAATACACGGAATGGAAATTACAACTTAAGAAAAAATTAAAAACATCAATGATTAAGGTTCCATAAATGCTCAACGAGATCACGTTGAAGATCATCGTAAACTTTCATATCCCAAAGTTTCTTGTTTTTCCTTCTATACGTCTCACGCCGTTCTACCCAAGTACGTTCGAAGTTTGCTTGTGGCGGAGCATACATATGGTCCTATTCACTAATGTCAAACTTATGGTCTTCCAATATCATGTTATGTAGTATGATTCCACAATACATGATTCTTTTAAGTGTGCTGACTTGGTAACTTCGTGCTGGTTGTTGAATAATCCCCCATCGACCTTGTAATACCCCAAACGCTCGCTCAATACTTTTCTTGCACTTTCTTGAACTCTTTTAAATTTCATTTTTTTCGTCCGTTTCAATTGTATATGACTTAACAAACGATGACCATTGAGGGTAAATTCCATCTGCTAAATAATACCCTTGCTTGTATGTTTTACCGTTTACAACAAATTCAGTATCTGGAGCCTCGTCTAAAAGAAGGTTATCAAATAACGGTGAACCATATAAAACATTAAGGTCGTTATTTGCCCCCGGCACCCCAAAATAAGCATTCCTTATCCATAATTGTTGGTCCGCAACAGCCTCGAGCATAAGTGTTGGGTATTTCTTATCACACCTTTTATATTGACCATGTAAGGCTTTAGGACAATTTTTCCATTCCCAATGCATACAATCTATGCTCCCGAGCATACCCGGGAGATTATGCTTCCTATTGTGCAAATCATAAATATGTTCTACATCAACAGGAGTAGGTGTTCTAAGATACTTCTCTACATACAACACGTAAATGCATTTGGTAAAGTTCCATAAGCATTCACGTGAACAACGTTCGGCTACTTGCAAGTATTCGTCTAGTAAATCGGGTATTGAGCCATACGCCAATTGGCGTATTGCCGATGTGCATTTCATAGTTGCGCTAAAACCTAAACGACTCGTTGCATCACAACGTTGTTTAAAGAAATAAAAGTTGGGGGTAGTGGTTGAACGTTGTAACTAGTTATATCATGAACTATTTTTCTAAAAAGGGTAGAACTCATACGATACCTTCGACGAAATCAATCCTCCGGATACTTTGGCGGAGTTTCAAGGTCACCAAAGTAATCGGCCATAAGTTTTCTTTCCGCATCTTCTCGTTCACGCGGGATGAATATTCTAACTTTAGGAACGGAATTACCCATAGTTTCTTGCTCTTCATCGTCTAACATCTCGATTTGTTCCCAACATTCAAGATATCGGGCATAATCTTCCATATCATCTTGATCATATATTTCATAAATAGCGGACAAATCGGAAGCCCGGACATTCATATTGGGAGAAAATGGTATGTATATGTTTTTTTGTGTGAATTATAGTGAATAAAACGGGGTATTTAACACCTACAAACGGTCAAAAACAAGCCAAAAAAATAGCCGTTACCCAACGGATATATTTTCAAATTTTCAAAAAAAATAAAAATTAAAAAAAAATTTGATAACTCAGCCCCATTGCGCGAGCCACGGTGTGGTTGGTTGCGCCATGAGGTCGCGCCATAGGCTTTAACGCCAGCTAGAGATAGTCAGTTTTCTCCCCATAACTCTAGTCGCGGTGTGATTGGCTCAGCTCTATGTCTCGCGCCATGACTATAACTTAAGCCATGGCTCACCGTACCGTGTGCTCTTAAACAAGTTGTTACACTAATTGGGGACTTACCTATGAGAAAAGGGAAGGTGGTCCAGCCACCTTTTGTGACTGCACTAGATGATAGGAGATGTTCTGCATTCATGGCTGCAATTAGGGATGAGCATTTTGACCTGAATCCCGATTCCGAACCCGAACCGTACCCGAAACCGTACCGATTCCCGGTACCCGAATCCCGTTCGGTACGGGATCGGGACTACGAAATAAGGTGAAAAAAAATCCGGGACCACTAATTCGGGACGGGTTCGGGACGGGATCGGGAAATTCCCGAAAAAAGCGGGAAAAATCCCGATTTCCCGGTACCGGTACCGATACCCGAATCCCGTTCGGTACGGGATCGGTACAAAACTTTTTAGATCAGGAAAAAATCGGGAGCACTAAATCGGGACGGGTTCGGGACGGGATCGGTCCCGAGCTCATCCCTAGCTGCAATTAATTTTTCTTTCATAAAAAATGTGTGTAACAAATGTATGTACATCTTGGTTAATATAGGTATCTCCGTAGAAGAAACATGCAATAATGGAAGGATTGAGGAAGTATTCAGTTGTTAGCCGCCCCAAATTATAGTATTATTTTTTGTGATCGGCATTCATTGACTAATCTATTTTGATTGCGATTTTTATGATATTATACGTAGAACCAAACTAATCTATTATGGATAAATTGTTAGAAAATATATAGCATTACTTCTAATTGTTGGACCTTTGACTATGTATCCCATGAGAAATGACGCCTAACCAAGCAGTTAGAAAATCAAAGTTTAGCTATAACTACTGCAGTTGATGTGTTAGTTTCAATTTTTAGAATATATAACAAAATAAAATCACACTAGTATATTTACACAAGAGGAGTACCCTGAACAAACTCAGTAAAAGCCAAACCAACTAAACCTAACATAGCAAATCTACCATTCCACAACTCAGCATCTGAAGTCATCAGACCATTTGATTTACTCTCAGCTCTCACTCCTTTGAACAAAGGTACTAACGAAGCCAAAGTCAATACAACACTTGTTCCGACAAACACAGTTACCCCACCGTTAGAAACTTGAGTAAACAAGTCTTGACCATTAGTCAACTCCACAGCCAATGCTAACACAAACCCTATCATGGCTAATCTTCCATTGATTCTTTCTGGTGCTGGCCCACTGAAGGCTAACAAGTCTGAGAACTTAGTACTGACTTTTGGGGCTGGTGGTGGTGGTGGAGGAGTGTTGATGGGTGGTGGTGTTGGGGTGGCTGCTGATGGCTTGATGTCATCTTGTGGTTGTGACATGCATTTGATGGTTCTAAAGGAGGTTGAGTTGGTCCTTTTGTGGAATTGGGTGGTTGTGAGGCTTGCTGAGAAGACTGAAGAAGCTGCCATTGTGGTGGAAATGTTGTTGTCAAGGTTGTTGTTTAGAATGTTAATTTGTTCACTTGATTGTGGTGGTATATTAAGGAAAAGGTGGTATGGTTTTATAGGAGGGCATGAGTGTGTGTTTCGAAGGGTGAAGACAAATAAGTGAATACGTACAATTGGGCCACGATAGTGGCTTTTAGGACTTGTTTACGTGGCTTAAAAAGTGGCCGATGAAAAGAGGTTGTGGTCAAATAGGCTTCAATGTGTTTCATTTATTGTGGTGGTGGGGGTACAAATTGCCAATTGGATAATTCCAGGCAGGGTGTCGATAATTCCGACTCGAGTATACTTGGGTCGAGTTACTTGGTTCAAATTCTAATTCGAGTCAGTAGAGTTAAACCAACTACCTCAAGTTGAAATAGAACCGAGTTCAGATATATTATTTTTAGCGTCGACCCAAATTGAACTAAACCCGACCTATCTGACCTTATTCCACCCCTAATTATTAGAATTAAGGGAGTAAGCAAAATATTAAAACTTACAAATATGGGAGGTGTAATTTTGAGTGTGTTGGCCCATGTGGTAAACTTACTATCCAAAAATCTATACATTACATTTGGGCCAAAGGTCTAGTATGAAATCTATAAGATGATTTGACCTTTCTGATAGTTTGCCTCCAACACTGCAACACTAAAGCATGAGCAAAATAATCTGGTGTATCTAAAATACCTTCAGCAACAAAATTTAGTAATTCACAGAACCAAATGATAACAATACACTTGATGATATCTGTATGCTTAATTCAGAATATTGTTTCCATTGATTAATTCTAGTAACAAATTGATATAGCACAAAAACACAACCATTCTTTACCAATAAGTAAAATTCAACAAAATCCAATATTAAACTAAATTGTGGTTCAGTATGTATAGGCACATACAATTAACCAGATCTCATTTAACTAATACTCTAAGCACGTTCTCCACGGATACGACGAGCCAACTGGATATCTTTAGGCATGATGGTGGCCCTCTTGGCATGAATTGCACACAAGTTAGTATCCTCAAACAAACCAACAAGGTAAGCTTCAGCTGCCTCTTGAAGTGCCAACACAGCATGGCTCTGGAATCTCAAATCAGTCTACAACCAAACACAATCGACACAGTTAATTATCAGTACTAGTTGGGGTGCCCGAGCTTCGCTGCGGGTGTTTTAGGTTCGTTAATTGTGGCATATGTACGGTAAAGCTGGATATTACATAAATGTTTATGCTTGTACGTTGCCACGGGGACATTGTGTAGGTGTGCGCATTATTATTACACAGTACATAGTTTTATACATGAAAGTGTAGATTGGTTTTTACCAAAAAAAATATCGTTGTGGACTTCTTCGTTAATCCATGTCTTCTTCTTGGCTTCCCATGAGAGTACGTACAATAGTGATCTTTTTGTTGATATTTTCAAGGCTGCTGCATGCTGGTGTCTTCTTCCGGATTATGTGCCATCAGTTTGTGCGAAAAAAGTTTGTTAGCACTGTAATTATGTGCTTGCCTGAAGACGTTACATAGCTAGTTGAAGTTATTCAAAGCAGATTTGTTACCTGGGTATGGAGCACACAGTTTTTTTGTAGCGGTAGTTGCTGTGATCTGGTTTATTACATTGTGTTTGGGTTCCTGTCGTGGTTGGGTAAGTGTCGTGGTTGGGTAAGTGTGATATGCTTAAGTTAATTAACCTAGCTGAAGTGATTGAATAGAGGTCGTAGTTGGTTACCTGTGGTTGCTGCTGCCAGTTGGGGTGGTCAACCATTCTTTGAGTTCGCGCACACTTAAAAAGTCGGTGGTACGCTGTGTGTAGGCGACATTGGAACTCCTTGTTTATTAATTGGGATCACAACCTGAATTGAGTAACGGGCTGTTACAACTGGACACGCTTTCCACACACATGTGCTCTAGACTTACCTGTACGAAAGGAATTGAAGGAAGTAGTACAACTGTGCGTTCCTAAGATCACCCAAAAAATACTTTTAAAAATGTAAATGCAATTACCACAACTAAAATAAAGTGAGTGAGAATGTGTAAATGAATGATCACCTGTTGAGCAGCCCTCCCCAAGATTCTCGCATGATCCTTACCGTAAGGACACATTTCCTTGGTCCATAACTTGCAACTCGTGTCGGTGTACATAATCAATAGACCAACCTGAATCAAGCAAAAATGTAAAAAGAAGTGTCCTCTAAAGAGAAATCATAGAACGCTTTAGAATATCGAAAAAACTTAAGATCGAATTATTAAATTATCATATCATGGTTTTTTCCAAAAGTACATGTAGTATTCTCACTTATCGAGGGGTACAAAACCAAACACCCCATTTGCAACAGAAGGTGTGTTTGGCAACTGTGTTAACAGTAGCCAAGTTTTGCAGCAGAAGGGGTGTTTCGCTAGTCTTATATCGCTGCAATGGAAAAAGACAATACATGCTACAACGTATCATCATACACGTCTCTCAGCAACCAATTCCCTACATCTACAGAATATATTTTTTCCTGTTTTATTATGCCAAACGTTCAAACCACATATGTGAAAAAAAAAGTGGTAAATTCTACCTGATGAAAGCAGTCGTCATGTGTCGGTTTCGACTTGTCATCTACTACTATTTACTCATCAAAATATAGCATCATCGTAAATCTAAGTTCTCAACAGAATCTCGCCAATGAGTACTCCTTTTTCCTGAAAAGGAACATGTTTCAAAATAATGCATAAAAAGGGTATGTGACCCGCCATGGTTGCAAGCATGATGACGTGCTGCCCCGCCAAGATACGGGCCGGTTTCACCCAGTACGATCCCCGAACCACACACGAAATAGTGTCTTCATCGCCCATAATTATGTAAATAGATAAGTATTTTCCTTCATTTCTTATATGTAAATAGATAAGATACGATACATCCATAACTCCATATGAGTGATTTATGATAATTTCGATACATCCATAATTCCATATGAGTGATTTATGATAATTTCGATACTTACCTAGTAGTTGACAAAAAGAAAAAATATCAAAATCAATGTAGATGGTTATAAGTAGTGACTATAACGAAATTCTCATTAAACAAATAAATCAAATGCTACAACACGTCTCATCTACTGTTGACTTGTCGAAAATAAAAAATTAAACATATTGCAAATTAAAGGGGTGTTTGGATTAGCTTATATGTAACAGCTTTAGGTATTTCATGACTATCCATTAAAATATTCATCTAAATTCTTGATTGTAGTTTTTCATCCCGACTAAGCAAAAAAATATTGCTACTTTGCACTTTGAATAACGGGGAATTGAAAGAGTAATACCACGAAAAGCCCCACTATCGGTTGTTAAAATTTCCGAACAATGTTGCATCCAGTTCGTGCAATAGAATACCATAAAGGGAAAAAAATCTATTTTTTTACTTATGTGTTTGCATATTAGAGGACGGTAGAGGAAAATTTGATGGTCTAAAATTCCGTATGTGATAAACCACAATGGCTAATATGTACTTTAACTTTTAAGAAATACGTAATAGTGAGCAGTTTTGCATACCTAAAGATGCGCGCACTCACGGGTCAATAGCTTCATCCAATAGGTTCCATAGCAACCGTTCATGTTAATGAAAATCTGAAATCTAAAGAAAATGAATAAATGATCTTTTACTGTGGGTCTTGAAAAAGGACACACTATACAGCGACATAAACACTATGATTTAGCTAATCTCCAATTGCCATCATCATTTCCATGTCAGTTCGTTTAGTTTTTATTTTATTTTATTCAATGCAAAATCTCTAAGAATCATATGATATGATGGTTTTGAGGTTGATGGTATTGTGAGTTTAGTTAACGATAATCATACACGCTATTGCAGTTCGCCAGAAGTGAATAATATATTTTATACTCACATTGCTCTTGCAATATCATTAGTATTTTGTAACTCCTTGAATAAGCCCTATGCATAGTAATAATCGTCATCTTACCCGTAGGCAATTGATTACACTTTGGCGCATATGTTCCTCTCTCGCCACTAATCGCATCCTCAACACACTTCTTGACCATTGCCTCTTTCGCAGCATGTCACTGTCAATTGGTTACAACTATGCTGCTACTCGTATGCTGATCCTGCACCGAACCAAATTATTATGTTGTGCTTCATTGTGAGACTAAAGTATAAATCAAGTTTCATTGGTGTTTCTGTCTCAGAAGGTTGTAAAGGGGGGGACCCGTCGTAGGCAGCAAGCATACCCGTCGACCATCACCGACCCATCAAACAGCAGGGGTAACAGTCATGGTCAAAAGAGACCGTTAACGTGTGTCTATAGCAACACAACTGCACGGAAACATACATGTTTCTTACACCAACTATAACCCGACATCGTGTTTCGAAAACCAACTGTTAACCAAGATTCAAGATTGCATCGGTTTACTATCTCAGAATTTGTTAAGGTTGCACAGCTTTATTATATTATAACTTATATAAAGTTTGAAGCTTTATTTTGCAAGAAACGTATGTGTTCGTCTTAGATTCATCTTTTTCATAGAATGGATCCTGTAGACCTATAGTGGTCAGTGGAAAGAAATTTTTTTCACTCAATCATAAACACAAACACTTGGTATGCATACATTGTAGGCATGTATCGTATACAAAATAGGTGCAGTTCAAAACATAAACAAACAAAAATACAACGTAAAAGAAGAAAACGAAGAAACAAACCTTATGAGTTATGAATCGATCACGGCCTACGACCTCATTCTAAATCTTTATCACATCAACCCACAAAAAACCTCAAAATTGCAAGTTGACAAAGAATATATATCAACTTATTTAGTTAAGGCCATTATCAAAACCCAGATTGAATTGTTGGATAAAAAACGATACCATCTAAATTTGATTGGAGATTTTCTTTACAAAACTCATCATTTGCCGGATCTTGCATAACTGCAACTTTTTAAATCTGGATGAGAAACAAACACAATAGACAATCAATGAAACAAAACACAACAATCAATCAATCAATCAAAACACATTTATAAAAAACCATCAACAAAAAAAAACCATATCAAAAGAACAATAATCATTATACCTGACTGGTAGATATCTAACCACACATGAACAAAATGGTGAATGTGAAAGATGTTTTTATAGGTATTGTGGTGACGGTTGACTGTTGACGGTTATTGCATGGTGGTTATTCGTGAAACGATACGACTGTTAAATCATTGTAAGTGTTTACAAACGTATCTTAAAGGTTGTCCAGAAAAGGCACCATCCTCTGATGTCACAAATCATAACTGTAAAAAAGGCTATCTGAGAGGGGCGTTATTATTTGTATAACTCTTTGTCAATCAATCAGATAACCTAAAAAAACATGTTTAAAATCGCGAAGAAATGTTGGACTACGGTGGTGTTTTTGACGAAGCGAACAAATGAGGATAAAACAGAGATGTTTTTTTTTTGAGGAATTATACATCCACACCTATTTTACATAAAAACTTCCACATACACATGTGGCATGTTAGTTGCACTAATCACATTGAATTATATTTTCTCTTTCTTTTATAAACTACCAATAATTATTTGACACATAAGGGTGTGGATTTTTTGTGTAGAAATTGTAAGTGGATCTAGCATTTTTCTTTTTTTTTTCTTCGAAGATGACAAATGAAGATGAATCAGAGATGATATTTTATTAACCGTTAGTTAACCGTCAACATAGGGATGTGAGGGGCGTTTACTTTTTTTTTTTTTTTTTAATATCGCAATATCCCATCTATTATTATAGTTATAATATAATTATAATATAATTATAACTAGATACCATTAAACCATTAAGTAATATATAAAGTACGAAACAAGTAGTAATCACCTTGAAATCCTGAGCGATTTCACGAACAAGCCTCTGGAACGGCAATTTGCGGATCAAGAGATCAGTACTCTTCTGATACTTACGAATTTCACTGCATTTATTAACAAACTCAGTTAAGTAACAATTTTCACATAATCATAAAAATTATTTATAACCTAATTATGTACTAAGGTATCCTAATATATGGTCAAGTTTATTAATTAATTTCTAACATAGCTAAAACTACATTTGTGCATTCAATTAACGCATTCAAGTAATCAACTTCGACATATTCGTACAGATAAATTTGAAGTTCAGAAAAGAGACGCACCGGAGAGCAACGGTTCCTGGGCGAAAACGATGAGGCTTCTTCACTCCTCCGGTTGTCGGAGCAGATTTTTTAGCAGCCTACAAACAGTTTCACAAACAATGAGCAAATGAATTTACCAGAAAACTATAAAGCTGAAAAATATACTAAAATAGTAATCGAATCAAATTACATACTTTGAAACCAAGAGACAATTGCTTCCTGGGAGCTTTTCCACCACTAGACTTGCGGGCGGTTTGCTTTGTACGGGCCATTGCAATTCAGATTCTATAAACATAAGGTTTTGTTAAACCTAATAACCAAAGAAGTAAATATAAAAAAGATCCACAAGTATAAAATGTATACCTTTGGTTCGAAGGAATCGTTGTATTTAGGGTTTTTGAAAGTGTGAAATTATATGATGTATTATGGGGTAGTATTTATAGTAGAAGACATCGTATATGGTTAGCTTAAAAAGAAAGTTACAATGGCGATCCTTGTGCTTTGTTTCTATTGGTTGAATGTGCATGACACGGATTCGAATTTTTTTGTGTTTCTTTTTATAACGCATGTGTTTCTTTTTTGTGTTTTCTAAATTATTTACGACATTCTTATTAGACTAAAAGTAACTAGCATGGTATCCGTGCGATACGATGGTGGATATCCTGTGATTAACTCGAGAAAGGTAAAAAAAAAATTCGGTCAGGCCTGGTTTTCTTAGTTGCGTAGGTTTGGGCCGGTTTTCTTCGGTTTTCGATTAAATCTGTTGTCCTGGTCTGATTTTAAAATCATATTTACGACTAACTTGTAAGTTATATATTTTTTTTGGGTAATGGGTTATCCCGGTGAAATTGTATTAATCATAAAAAAATTAAAGTACAATGGAATGTGGCTAAATACCACATTAATCTCAAGCCAAAGCTTGAAACAACTAGTTAAGCACGTGACAGGCCACGAAACTTAACAACTAAATAACCAAACCATTGAAACAAATCAAACACCATAGAGCCTAAAGTTACTAGGCATATTCCAACGACTCAAAAGTTTCTTCACCGTATCCATATTCTTGAAGCGAAAAGTAAGAAGCTTGAGCCGAACCACCACCATTATGTTATCACGAATCTCTTCCGGAGAACGCTTCATATTTTTAAAAAATGCGTACATTACGTTCTAACCAAATGTAATACGTAGCAGCTGCAACAATCAGCCTACCAATAATACTTTTAGCAGTCTGTTTGTTCGCCATCGGTTTAAGATGTAGAACAATATCATGAAGACTAGGACAAACCTGCTCCATATCAGCGAGCCCACGGATATAACTCCAAACCTTAGCAGAGAACGAACATTCAAAAACTAAATGAGGGTGGGAGTCCGGTTGCAATTGACAAAAGGCGCAACGAAGCAAGCTCGGATCAGTTCCAACACCAACATCCCATTGCCGTAATCTATCTTGTCTTTTCAAGGAGTTTCTCATAGTAAGCCAAAGATGGAATCCATGTCGGGGGATGGCATGAGAAAACCACACAACCCGATACCAATCTACCTCATTCCCCCGCGAACGAAATGCATCCCACGCCCTTCTAACCGAAAAGTCAAATAAGTTACCATTCTTATCCTGCCATTTAGCTACATCGTGCCTAGATGCAACAAGAACGGGTGTGCGAAGGTGCTGTAAATTTGGGGCTTTAAGTAGCCAGGATTGTGGCCAATCCCATCCTCCATTTCTCATCAGATCAGCAACATAAGTTTGGATATAAAATCCCTCCCGAGCAATATCACGATGAGTTAAGTAGTTGATAATAGGATAATAAGGATCCCATGTATCCTAGCAGGCCGAAACACTCCTACCATTTCCAAGAACATACCAAATATACGGTCTAACAAGTTCTCTAAGCTGGATCAATTTCCGCCATCCCCAACTCATGTCCGCCTTAACCGGAATATCCCAAAATGTACGACCCTTGAGTTTATACATATGGATCCAACGGACCCATAGCGACTCCCTGTTAGACACAATGTTCCAAATATGAGTTGTCATAAGGGCAATGTTAAACACATCCAGACTTCTAATACCAAGACCCCCTTCACATTTAAGGAGACAAATAACCTACCAAGCCACTTTAGATTTACCGCGTATGAACTCGCCATTGCACAATAGAAAACCGCGGACAAGCTGGTGAATATCATCAATAATACCTTGGGAATGACAAGAACAGACGCCCAATACACTTGCATTGATAAAATAACCGATTTACACAACTGAAGCCGCCCCACAAAAGATAAAGATTTGTTCTTCCAATCCCCAATCCTATTTTTGGCATTTTCGACAAGGATCTTGCAATCCTTATTTAAAAGCCGGGAAGAAATAAGCAGTACACCAAGATATTTAACCGGCAACGTACCTTCCATAAAGGGTATAATGCTAAGAATATCATGCTTAGTGCTACTACGAACATTACTGAAAAAAGCAGTGCTCTTTGGAATGCTTGGAACGAGACCATGTGTAGACTTGAATTCTTCAAGTGAATCGATGATCAAACGTGTAGAATCCACGTCACGTCTCGCAAAGATAAAAAGATCATTTACGAAACACACATTAACAATTTGGAGCTGCTCACAAAGGTGATGGTAGCGAAACGAACTAGAAAGGCGAACCCTTCGTTAAAAAATAAGAGTAAGGACTTCCATCACCAAAGTAAATAAATATGGAGACAACGGATCCCCTTGTCGCAACCCTCGTTTCCTTCTAAAGTATCCATGAATATTACCATTGTAGAATCATCTTTTCTTAGGATTAAGCAAGTGTTTGATTATATAATGAATGGAAGGGAGAAGGAAGAACTAGAGGGAGAAACGTAGAGAGAGAAAGGAGAGAAATGGAAATGAAACATATGATTAAGTGTTCAACCCCTCCTAACATGCTAGGATGGGGTTTATATAGCCACCCTACATGTGGGCTTTGGTGGGCTATATGTTAATACATTGGATCACGAGCCCAATACTTGAATCTATCTTTGGAGTGACCGATCCTTTCTAAATACGTAAAAACATATTTCCAACAATCTCCCCCTAAGGGAGGTCACTCCAAGTTACAATGTCCTAAATAGTCTATAGCTCGTGATCTATGCTAATAATGATGTGACCGAGACTTTCTTTAGAAAAACGTATTTCCAACAATCTCCCCCTAAGGGAGGTCACACCATTTTACAAAATCTTAAACCTAGCATACTATGCTTGAGTCTTCGATCTTGTTCTTGTGAATATGCAGATGAGATCTTTGACTTTAGTCTTGAGCATGTTTCCTTGCCTTGACCTTGTGATATTTTCCTCCTCGTGACTTCATGTTCCACATACTTATACTTTTATAAATTCTTGAAAGCTTCAGAGTTTGATACAGCGGAAGACTTGACTTTTAGACTTTATTGAATTTGTTGAAGTATTAAGTGCATACAGTATAAGCATGTGGTGAAAACTTCTTCTGGATTGTACACCGCAATGTCACCTTCTTGTTATGCTGCATAAGACAGTTAGCAACAAAACATATACACGGATGAAATGGCCTTGAACATTTCATTCTAATTCGGTAGCATTTTACCTTCGGTCGGTGAAGACCGTTGGACGATATAAAATATTGTACTTGTGACAGGTAGTTTCAATTAAGAACCTCCTTGACAAGATTTCGCGTGTAAACCCGTTCTCTTTATTCGACCGTCCAAAGCTGACTGCGAACATAAAGAGTGAATCATTTGGATAATATTATCAGCATGATTTGAAGCCGTCAATTCATGTTCCTGGAACAAGTGAAATTCAATTAAGAACCGCACCATCGTCTCTTTCCAGTTGTCACGAGCTTGATTCGTATATAATCTTGCAAGTTACCTACCAAGTGTTGTTTGAGGTTAACACTAGAAGGATTTCCACTCATCACTGTGAACACTAATATATCACTCTGAGTGTTCTGGCAAGACCACTAAGATATTGCGTAGAGGCCTGGAACGTGTTTAAATTCAGTTAAGAATTAAACTACTGTTACTTTCCAGTTATCACAAGTTTGATTCATAAAGAATCGCACAAGTCACCTACCATGAGCTTTTTGATATTCGCTCAAGAAGGATTTCCATCTTCATTGTAAATACTTTCGTATTACTCAGATGTTAAGGCAAGATCATGAAGATTTTGCGTAGGACTCTTAAGAACTTTCTTACTTTTCACAATGTGTGAAGAAGCAAGGAATTATGAAAGTGTGTCCTAATGAGATATTTGATGATCTCAAATGGCTCTAGACTCGATCGTGCATTTTGGATTTTAGTGATCGGAGGCTGGAGAGGAGTGCCACCATTTCAATACCAACTTATTTGGAGTGAATAAATCGATAGAAGACATGTTTGTTAGTGCAAACATTACGATGCTTTGTCAATATAATCTCTTTGTATTTTGTTGATGACAAACGTATAATTCACAATACATTATGTAAAATGTTAAGGTACTCGTAATCACTCAAGAATACATTTGTATACTTCTCTCGACACCTCCAAGACCGCATTCGGCATGAATCACTCAAGGTATGTACAAACATGTCATTAACCTAACTAAGTGATCAAGGATTAATATTTTCTGAAAACTCACATTTTAATCAAATGTCACAAAAGATTTTAATTAACTTTATTTTTAAGAAAATGTTTTATTAAAAAGAAAATGAAAATTTGAATTTGGCATATTCCATATGCCAAAGGAATATCCTTTGAGGGTATAAACTACCCCAAATGGCATATCCCCACTAAAGGACAAATTTGCACGGACTCCGACGCGGAGGTTCCTTAAAGGAACCCGCGGTTCCTTATTGATAATGTACTGCGGGTAGAGATAAGGAACCGCGGGTGTTTTTTACCGTTGCAATGTTGCCCTATAAATAGTGGATCATTTCCAGATTTTCTTTCAACCCTTTTTGCACAGTTTCTTTCAAAACCATCTTAGATCCTTGATTAGTTAGTTTTGATTAATCTTGTTTAAGATGTGATTCTATCCTCAATCTCCTCAAGTGCAAAGAGAAGAACACTTTCATCACTATGAAGTGTTGGGTTCACTACATGATGAAGATCTATCCTTTTATAGATCTAAGTTATGTTTTTAGTCTTCCTACTATGTATATGTAGAAGATCTAAGTGTTGGGTACACTTGGATGTGTTTGTAAGGGTAGAATATCCAAGTGATGGGTATCCTTGGATTAGGTGTTAGTTGTGTAGATCCAAGTCTTGTTAGTACTTGGATATAGTGTTAGAGTTATAGATCTAAGTGTTGTGTGCTTAGATCTATATGGTTTATGTGTTTAGGCCATAAAACACAAGGTTTGTTATGTTGGGCCATAAAACATAACTATTGGGTAGATTAGGTTGTGTCTTGGTAGTTCTCACTAAACTCTAAAGTGATGTGGTTGTGTCGTGTGAGCTCTCACTAAACTTTAAAGTGATTAGTAGTTGTGTTGTGTGAAGTTCTCACTTAGCTTCAAAGTGAAGAGTCGTGAAGATTGGTTCTAGCTTTCGATTAAAACTCGACATCTAGCCTTGTGTCGTTAAATGGTGAAGTGGGCAACGTTGTGTAGATTGGTCCTACCTAAGATTAGGACTCGACATCTAGGTTAGTGTCAGAAATGTGTAAGCGACGTGTATGGTTTTCTCCGCCTTGAAAGGAGTTTTGTTGACTAGTGAAGTAACTCTCGAGTAAGGTGTACTCGAGGAGTGGAGTAGGGCGAAGAGGAGCTTCGTGACCGAACCACTATAAATCATCGTGTCGGTACTTTCCTTTATATTTACGTCTTTACTATTATAGATGTATTTATATGTTGTGTGTTGTGTGCATCTCATAATCTAAACATCTAAGTTGCGGAAAAGCTAAGGCTTAGTACGTGTGTGCTTCGTGTTTAGATTATGGTCAAGTGTACATCACTTAGTCTAAACATCCTAGTTGCGGAAAAGCTTATGCTTAGTACGTGTGTGCTTAGTGTTTAGACTATTGCTTGATGTACTCTTGATTTGATGTGTTTGTGTGTTTACTTACTTGTAGTATTTATCTTTCAATCAAACACATCTCATATCTAGTCAAGCTTGATCGAGAATTTGATACAAAGGATTGTCAAAGTTTAACATGTAACAAAAGGTTAAGTTCACTGTCGGCGGTTCCCTAAATGGACCGGCGGTTCTTTATTGATAAAGAATCGCGGGTACACATAAGGAACCGCACACAGTGGATTAAGCCGAAATGTTTTGAAAACTAACTAGAAACTATTCAACCCCCCCTTCTAGTTTCTACAATTGGTATCAGAGCGATGGTCACACAAGATCTTGGAAGTATATTGTACTTTAAAGCTTGGATCGATCCTTGTTCTAGTTTTTCAAAACAAATGGTTTTTAAAATGAAAACGGTTTTTAAAAATAGAGACGATCTTTGTATCAAATTGTTCATGAAGAGTGATTACTTATGAAATGTGTTTTGTTGTTTCATTCGTACAAGTTTTAGTGTTAAATAAACTTTTTATAATAGCTTGAATTAAATCTTTTCTTGTTTGGAAGTATAAAAATCTTTTGTGTCATAATTAACTCTAATATATGAGTTATGTGTGTCTAAAATGATTTTTTAGAGTCCTAAGTCCTTCCAAATTGTTTCTAAATGATTTTGGTCAAAAACTCATTTTTTGTCCTCTGACCGCGGTTCTTTATTGTTTCCCGCGGATCCTTATCAGTAAGGAACCGCGGTTAGTCTGACTCAGATTTTTGAAAACTTTAAAAAAAATCATATAAAATCAACCGTAAGTCCGTAGAAGTCGTGCCACCCGTCATTTCGAACGTAATTGAATTTTCTTTCAATTAAAAATGATTCCAAACCTTTATTGAAACTTTAAAATTTAGATGGTTTCTAAGTTCCATACTTTGTCCAAAGTATTGAGCGTCGGTTTGTCGTAAAACTTGTGTTTTACTCTTTTCTATTAAGTTGGACATCTCTTGGTGATATATCTTTGAAAATTGATATATTTACAAAGTGTTAAACTTAATTAAATTTTAAATAGGTCAAAGACTATTTTCAAATAAAATCAAGCTATGAATACTTTGTTGTATCTAACACTCAAAACATGGACGAATGCCTTTATTTGTTAAGCTAATTGTTTGTGTGTGTTTCCTTGTGTGTTATTATTATTTGTAGACATTATTAAGTGTTCCTTGCTATTTGTAGTAGTATTGCTTATATGTCTAGTCTCTTGTGCCTTGCTTGGTATTTGTTAGTATCTAGTTTTTCCTAATTAGGATGTATGCTAGATTTCTTGCATTTTAGTTGCAACATTATGTGTGCATTGCATATAGGATTAACATCTCTTGGTTTACAAATGTTATATAAACATCTTGTACACCTCGGCATGTTCTTTAACACTTTTAGGTTTGAAAGCTTTGGGAGCTTGTCAACTCTATTGATTTGGGTCGTCTTACTCGATCATTGTGTTATTAGTTCAAGTAGATAAATGTCTGAAATTGTGTCGTTTTCGTACACCCGAAAGGTTATCGTAGTTCCTGGCGAAGTGTGAATGGAAATCCGCGTTTATGTCTCAAGTTTGATGCTCGAATAGAAAAGATTTTGATTTTTATATTTAAACTACTAATTTTAACGACTAAATATTAAAATATATAAAAACGATAAGGATGAAAAATAAACTACAATTATAAAGCGAGCGATATCCAAAGTAATACTAGTGACAATAATAATGCTAAACTAACACGCATAAACAAATCTATTATAATTATGACAATAAGGCTAAACATCGACAAGGCAATAATAAATATATATATTTAAGCTAATGAAATAAAAATAAGGAAAGAGGTAAAAGATCGATACCCGAGCGACAAAACCGGAGACGAAAAATTAATCACCGGATTTATAAACTTAGTCTATATTTAAACCTTAAACCAATTAAGGTCTAAACTTTAATTATCAACTAAATCTAATAAACCCGAAAGCTCCTCGCCAAAAGTTATGAACCGGATACGCCGAGATCACACAAGAACAAACGATTAACGACAAGTAAAATAAACGACATGTTAAAATATATAAAAACTATTTTATCATAATCTAAACTTTATAAGTCTATTTTTTATAAAAGTAAATTTTCTTAAAACAATTGAAAGCATTAAAAACTGAATTTAAAGGAAATTTTAGAAACTATTAATTTGAACAACAGATTAGATTTTTGAGAAATAAACATACCACTAGAAATCTTATATTAATATATTGAAATGAAGAATAAACAATAGAAAAGTGGAAGCATGGTGGCTAATCTGTTAAAGATATTAAACACTACAACAGTTTAACCACACATTCAATAACACAAAATACAAAATGCGCCAACATCAATCTCAAGTCATTAACTCGTCAACATAACTAAATCTCAAATTCATTAAACAAAAACTTCAATTCTACAACTGGCTACATCATTAATCAGCAAACCCAAATGAAAACTACAAGCTACCCGAATCCACCTACGAAATAAAAGAAGACGCGAAGATAATAAACTGAAAATCAACACCGATTCTGAACATCTATAATCTATGCCGAATATAAAGTAGGAACAAGAACTGTGATATTAAAATAAAATAGATCCTAATATGGAAAAACTAAAGAACCGAAAGAAACTAAAACTAATCTAAACTTCCCCAAAAAGACGCAGGAAGTAAAATGGAAAGGAAAGAAAGAATACTGCCTAAAACCTGCGGATCAAATGAAAAGCATGGAAAAATGAGATGTGTCCCTTGATTTTTTTAATGCGTCTGCTTAATATCTACGCAGCCATATATCTCTCAAAAAAAAGAACATAAAACAAGATAGATGCTTCCCTTCTACTCTTCTAAATATATACAGGAATAAAAAAGAATCCTCTTCCACATGGAAAAATGTTGTGCGTAGGTTTTAAGCACCCTTTTCTATTCCTTGGCCTTTTTTGGGCTTTTGTTCTTTTTGTTTTGCTGGGCTTGAGTCTTGGGCTGAAGTGGTTGTGTTGTGTTGTATTAATGGGTCGGTCCGACCGATTTAAATGGTGTTGGACCAGCCCAATAAAACATGAATGCACTGTCGGACTCGATTTCTCGTGCTCTTTCCATTTCTCGTGCTTGTTCTTGCTCTTTGGCTTCGTTTTTGCTCCTTTTCTTCATATCCGTACCTACAATAATAAACAACACATTTTAAACGATATATGCACTAAAAGTACACTTTTGTTATTTATTATATGAAAAATGAAGGGAAATTCTCCCTAAATACATGAATAATTACGTGTTTAACACACCCCTACACTTAAACACGTTGCTTGCCCCCAAGCAACTATTATCACAAACGTTAAGTTCAAAAACAATTAAAAAACTACTTTATTCGAAATTGCTAAACCAAAATAAAAATAAAAATCTATAGTGACCCGCCATGCTCGACTTTTTATTCAAGGTATAAGGATCATAGAACGGGAAACACGTAAACTGGGTGTCTCCAGGGAATAAAGATCGTCATCCTCTTTTTATTACTCCCAACTAAGCTAAGATTCATTGTGCAAACGTTTTGGCAAAATGCTAACACTACTTATACTAATAACCTATGTAAATATAACTTTTCACTCCTATAATTATAAAGACTAGGCAAGTGTGTTCATATTCAAATTTTTGATCGTTCAAATCGACAATTGTTATAGTTGCCTAATCATCTAAGTGGAATATTAGACTCACCGAAAATAACGAGATTTAAGATTCAAAAATGGCCTTTCCTATGTATCGGCTTTCTTCTCAGAACGTCCCAACCTAATCGGTTAAGTGCCCGGGCTTTTGACACCCCACGGAGAATAGTACCGGGATTGGCGGGATTTTGAAATCAAAGATTTTGAAATCACCGCTAAGCTAATAAAAGACACTTAGATGAAAAAACAACGACGGTAATTAGAGAATGAAGATTCAAAGGAGAGATCACTCCATGTAGCGACTTTCTTCTCAACTTGTCCTTTAGCAAAGCTTAGGAGGCTAGGTTTTTACACCCTCGAGAATAGTATCGGAGCTCACGGGACCTTTGACTTCTACACTCTCTAATACCGTCTAAACTCTTATACAAAATTGACGAGTTCTAGTTCAACTTTGAATTTAAATTTAAGAAAAAGCAAGTTTCTCACAATTATAATTAAAACAACAAAAAACACTTATTCATTCACTCGACTCTTCTAACTCTATTAAACATTTTTTTTTCTTTTTTTTATTTTTTTTTTCTTTTTCGATTTTTTTTCAACATATTTATTCACGCAACATTATTTCAAATTTAAGAAAGTATGCTTTCACTCAAATTTAAATAAAAAGTTGAACTAGGACTCTAAATCAAAATTGCATAAGAATTTATTTTTGCATAACAACACAATTTTTAACGTTCAAAGGCTTGAAAAAAAAAACACACTTATTTAGTCTAGTTATAATCAAGGAGGAAAAGCCATAGGTTACTCATATAAGCTCTAAAGAGAACCAACTACTCCACGTTTAGCATTTTTATTTGCACAATTCCTTAAAGCTTAGTCTAAAAGTAAAGGGAGCAGCCAGATCAACACTCAGGTAGAGTCAGGATCCCCTCTGTTCTAGCCTACGGGACAAGTCAATCACGCACGGTCAAAAACGTTTTATTATTATTTAATAAAATAAAATAAAACAAACACACATTTGCTCAAAATAGGATGCTAGAGGGCAAACAAGTAGGCATGAATATGATCCATATGATATAAAACCCCCCTACACTTAGAACCGAACATTGGCCTCAATGTTCAAAAGTGATAAGGTGTTACCCCTACACTTAAGAACACAAAAGGCTAATGCTAGAATTCCAAGTGTAAGAAGGAGAACACAATCAGATATGCATGGAAAAAGATGAGAACTGAGTACTCCCCTGATATAAACATGAAGATCGATCGAAGACTGAATGAAGAAGATGATGGAAAACAGCAACATCAACCCTCTGAAAGTCTTCTCGATCCAAGGGTACCTGCACACAAAAACAAAAACCAACAAGCACACATGGAGAGAAGCACACGCCCCTACACTTATGTTAGAAAATAAATAAAAAGGATTGATCATCGGGTTGCCTCCCGAGAAGCGCTTGTTTTTGTTAATCGAGTCACGAGCCTGACTCGACCCCGAATTAAATGGTCCATGGGGAGGCCTCGAATGTAATACCGGGATCAAAAATCTTATCATTGGTCCCGGATGAACATAATAAATGAGAGGCAGGAGGATAAGTCATGAAAGGTAGAAAATTCCTCTCAACATACGAAAAGTATGTGAGGTCGTGATCCACGGGAGGTGGGATGGGTAAAAGAGACAAATTGTCATCCCCCAAAGACAATGGATGGTCACTATTCGGCAAAGCCGTAAAGGTATCAATCATAGAATGGTCAATGTCACCTCCCGGGTCAAAGCACTCATCTTCATTTCCCGGTATGAAATAAGGAGAGTAAAAGCGATACATCACCTACTTGGGTGTGCACGCGGTAGGACAGGGTGGCAACATAATATGAGAAATATCAGAAGACATATCTACCACCCGCGTCACCTCACCAGACCGAATCAAACGAAAGGTAGGGTCAAATCTCTCCACCTCCTCTACGATGGGAGGTGGCATGGCTAACAAAGAATGCTCATCAATAGCAATAGAGTCGGAGCTATCAATGTCCTCAATCCCCTCTTCAAAGAGAGGATTCACCTCACTAGAGATGTAGGCGTCATCAAAATCAAATAAAGGGTTCGAATAAATCTTGAAATTTTCCTTCTGAACGTCTTCATCGGATAGTGACTCGTCATCACTAGAAGTAAAATCATCATCGAGATCAAAGAGAGGATTAGAGAAAGCCAAAAAATCATCTCCCAAGATGTCGGTGGGAGGTAATGAATCATCACTAGAAAGAGATTCACACTCATCGTCACTGTCGGATGTCGCCTCAGATTCACTTGGAATTTGGACAAGGTTATCAGCACTAGACTTTATGAACTCGTCAGATTCCTTTGCAGGAATTGTGCTAAGATCCTCATCCCTAGGATGGTTGAATCCTTAGGCTCGAGAGCCGGCAAGTCGAGAGAAGGAATTACAATTGCACTAGAACATTGAGCACAAAGATCATTCCAAGAAATAGTATTCTCATCGTCATCATCATCATAATAGTAAGAACGCACAAGAGGAGGAGTAGAAACACTAAGAGTAGATACTTGCTCTTGTTGTCTTTCGTCATGCAAGCTAATTTTGAGTTGTCTTAAGCTTTCTAGAATTTCATCCAAACTAGTGATTTGTTCCTTAAAAGAAGGTTGATGAACGACGGAGTTTTGTGGGGGTTCAAAATTTTGAAAACCAGAATTATAGCACGGATGTGGCTCATAATTCATCGGTTGACAATAAGAAGTATCGTGAGGGCCCCCACAATGATTGCAACACGGGTATTGAGAAAAATCCGGTGCTTGTTGAGGATAGGGATTGTCATAGACGGGAGGGGGGAGAAATTTGTGTAAGAGGAGAAGTACGAATTTCTTGAATTGCACAATGGACAAAATCCAAATTGTGTATTGTCGATATCAGAACCACACTTCGCACAAGTACACCATGGACATATTGGAAAACCAAGCCATGGTCTCCCACACCGAACGCAAGACGAATCCATGAAGAATTATAAATAAGAGGGGTAGAGAAAAGAATTAAACACAATAGAGGATAAAGAAGAATATTTTTTAAAACTTTTTTTTTTCTTTTTTTATGATATATATAGTAATAAAGAAAATAAAATAAAATAATAAAATATTTTTGGTTTTTATAAATTATATATATTTTTTTGGATTTTTAATTTTTTTTATATATTATATATATATATATATATATATATATATATATATACAAATATGAAAATAAACTTTCAAAACGAAAGGATCTTCAAGTCACCAACTAAAAACACAACGCAAACATCGCTACACACAAAGCCGGCAGCGGCGCCATTTGAAATTGTGTCTTTTTCGTACACCATAAAGGTTATCGTAGTTCCTGGCGAAGTGTGAATGGAAATCCGCGTTTATGTCTCAAGTTTGATGCTCGAATAGAAAAGATTTTGATTTTTATATTTAAACTACTAATTTTAATGACTAAATATTAAAATATATAAAAACGATAAGGATGAAAAATAAACTACAATTATAAAGCGAGCGATATCCAAAGTAATACTAGTGACAATAATAATGCTAAACTAACACGCATAAACAAATCTATTATAATTATGACAATAAGGCTAAACATCGACAAGGCAATAATAAATATATATATTTAAGCTAATGAAATAAAAATAAGGAAAGAGGTAAAAGATTGATACCCGAGCGACAAAACCGGAGACGAAAAATTAATCACCGGATTTATAAACTTAGTCTATATTTAAACCTTAAACCAATTAAGGTCTAAACTTTAATTATCAACTAAATCTAATAAACCCGAAAGCTCCTCGCCAAAAGTGATGAACCGGATACGCCGAGATCACACAAGAACAAACGATTAACGACAAGTAAAATAAACGACATGTTAAAATATATAAAAACTATTTTATCATAATCTAAACTTTATAAGTCTATTTTTGATAAAAGTAAATTTTCTTAAAACAATTGAAAGCATTAAAAACTAAATTTAAAGGAAATTTTAGAAACTATTAATTTGAACAACAGATTAGATTTTGAGAAATAAACATACCACTAGAAATCCTATATTAATATATTGAAATGAAGAATAAATAATAGAAAAGTGGAAGCATGGTGGCTAATCTGTTAAAGATATTAAACACTACAACAGTTTAACCACACATTCAATAACACAAAATACAAAATACGCCAACATCAATCTCAAGTCATTAACTCGTCAACATAACTAAATCTCAAATTCATTAAACAAAAACTTCAATTCTACAACCGGCTACATCATTAATCAGCAAACCCAAATGAAAACTACAAGCTACCCGAATCCACCTACGAAATAAAAGAAGACGCGAAGATAATAAACTGAAAATCAACACCGAATCTGAACATCTATAATCTATGCCGAATTTAAAGTAGGAACAAGAACTGTGATATTAAAATAAAATAGATCCTAATATGGAAAAACTAAAGAACTGAAAGAAACTAAAACTAATCTAAACTTCCCCAAAAAGACGCAGGAAGTAAAATGGAAAGGAAAGAAAGAATACTGCCTAAAACTTGCGGATCAAATGAAAAGCATGGAAAAATGAGATGTGTCCCTTGATTTTTTTAATGCGTCTGCTTAATATCTACGCAGCCATATATCTCTCAAAAAAAAGAACATAAAACAAGATAGATGCTTCCCTTTTACTCTTCTAAATATATACAGGAATAAAAAAGAATCCTCTTCCACATGGAAAAATGTTGTGCGTAGGTTTTAAGCACCCTTTTCTATTCCTTGGCCTTTTTTGGGCTTTTGTTCTTTTTGTTTTGCTGGGCTTGAGACTTGGGCTGAAGTGGTTGTGTTGTGTTGTATTAATGGGTCGGTCCGACCCATTTAAATGGTGTTGGACCGGCCCAATAAAACATGAATGCACTGTCGGACTCGATTTCTCGTGCTCTTTCCATTTCTCGTGCTTGTTCTTGCTCTTTGGCTTCGTTTTTGCTCCTTTTCTTCATATCCGTACCTACAATAATAAACAACACATTTTAAACGATATATGCACTAAAAGTACACTTTTGTTATTTATTATATGGAAAATGAAGGGAAATTCTCACTAAATGCATGAATAATTACGTGTTTAACAATGTCTCACTATAAAACATGAAACACCCTTTGAAAATCTTAGCTATTTTCTCTTAAAAGAGTGTTTGTGGGAATCAAGAAAGATTTCGATTAAATATCAATGCATTATTAAAACTATGATTGGTATCATAATCGAATCTAATTGACATGTTTTTTAGTGTAGACATGAATGTGGTTTATTAATAATATACATCGGATCATAATTCACACTTGTGTTGATGGTGTTATATTGAATCTACTTGTTCAAATTGTTAGACATATTTTGTTTAATAATTACTTATAATGCACAATAGAGTCAGTTTGATAACTTGGATGTTTCATCCGAAATACTCAAGTAATTTACATTGCTATGCAATTTATAAATGTGTCATTTCCGAAAGACCAATCTAGAGTGTTCCCTTGATTTGTGTAAACTTTGTTTATACACTTCAAAGTTATTGGTCTCAAGTTCTATTAAGGTAAATAACCTTAACTAGACTTGTTTGACAAGATATGTAATGGTGTATTCTTAACCCTCATTAGGTCATGCATTGTGTCGCCATGCAAGTTTCATCCTTGCTAAACTTTATTAGGCAAATGTTGGAATTGCATTTTGTCTAACTTGAGAATAACTACTAGAGAATTTATGCACTAGGATCTTAATTTGACCTAACGGTTGAATTACTTCCATGTGGGAAGTTGAGTTGGTGTATAAGTCGTAAAAATGGTCGTGTTTCCCTTAATTGAGCACCTCTAGTGATAGTCTCATACTCATTCTCTAAATTGGCTAAATGGCTCTTCCTATATATGACTAATGATAGTTTACTTTGATGAACTTTGTATGTCATTAGGAGTCTTTTTCTTTTGTAGCCATTAGGTTTTTCTTAGCTTTCTTCCTTCATGCTAATTGAACCTTTGTGTTTTTCCTTTGTGTATGTTCTAGTTTTTATTGCTCTTAAGCATGACTTTATGATAAGTTAGAATAGAACATTAGGATTTGCTGAATTGGAAAATCCTCCTTCACCACCTAAACCTAGCCTCTGTAGACGGTTCTTTAAATAGACTGCGGCTCCATATCAATATGGAACCGCCGGTGGAGATAAAGAACCGCGGGCAGAAGCTCTCAAATTCGGGTTTTCTGAAACTTCCCAATTGTTCCAACACCCTTTGGAATCTTTGTTTCAAACCTTTAATCACTCCCAAAATATCTTGGGCTTTCCCTTTTTAACCCATTACTAGTTTGGATCATCCCCTCACCTTTTTAAACCCACCTTGTTAGCCATGTTCTTCACACCTCAAACCATTCATCCTTACCCCTTAAACCACCCATTACTACCATGGTTTCTACAAGAACCTCCAATTCATCCAAAACCTCCTCTTCAAAGAGGCACCTCAAAATTAAGATTAAGTTACCCAAACTTAACTCTTCACCCCTTCACACACCCAAGAATGAGATTGTTCCAGTTCTCATCTCTTCATCACCCTCAACACCTCTTGCTCCATGCAAGACTACCTCAACCCATGGTACCAACCATTCTCATGGTTCTACCTCCTCTTCATTCAAATCTAGAATGAATGAGCTAACCCTTCACTCCAAGTACTCTCTTGGATGTGACTACCCAACCTCAACCCATCCAAAGCATTCCCTTTGTGAGTGACTTTGTTGAACCCTTGGTGACTTCACCTTTCACCCCACCAAATTCCGCCACCACCCTTATCTTTCATTTAAGCATGTGGATTGCTTATTGCTAAGACATCCAATTTAAGCAAATCTTAGTTTTCTAGTGTAACTAGGATTAAAGTTATGCTTAAGTTTTAGGCTTGTGTTTCATACATCTTTGTATGATCTTTATTGTCTTGTTTTTCTCTTTCATGTTTTTTTTTTAAACATGTTTTATCTTTGGGTCTTGGATCTCGTGATCTTTCTTTTCTTCTTTATTTTCTCACTCGGTTGTCAAGGAAAGTTAGATTTTAATCTAATTCCTCTCCTAGTAAGATTGACAACTTAAATATTTCTTTTTGAAATATTCAAGTAATTTTAACTTGCAATTGCAATTGTTAAAAGTCATATCCGAAGCATTGACTTTCAATCCATTTAGCATCTTATGTTAAATTGTTTGACCAAGTGATTTTCCTTTGAGTCAATAATCGGTTTTGGACACCCAATGTTCACGGTTCCTCAAATAACCTTGGGTCTCATTATTGATAATGAACCACGGACCTATTTAACGAACCGCGGCCATTGAGTCCCTTTGTTCGTTTTGGCCTTTTTCTCTTTTGAGTTTCTTGAAGTTATCCTTAACTTCTTTGTTGAGTATCTCTCAATTCATTTTAATCATGCTCTTCTAAGTCGAGTCTCTTTCTTCTAGTCTTTCTAAACTAAGTTGAGTCGAGCCTTACCCTTTCCTCATCATGTAATTGTTCTTTGAACATCCATAATGATTGAGAAGAGCTATGAAACTTTGAGCATGTAGTTTATCGTATGCTAAACACCATTTGGTGTCGACATTCATACGCATTTTTTCCTATAATGTCCTATATCCCGTTTTTATTTATTAAAGCGTGGATTTATCCGCTTTTGGTTTTCCTTTATTTTTTTTTTGGTCAAAAATGTCTCTAGGTTGAGATATTTTTGTTCCTATTTTTTAGAGTTGATTGCGGTTAAAATTTACAATTAGTATGGGTGATTCTATCAATTCTAAGTTTTTAACTCCTTGAGATGATATCTTCAAATTCTTGGATGTTTCTTTTCTACCTCTATTCCAACAATTTTAAATTTATTTCCTCAAAATCATCTCCTTGTTTTTTCTTTGAGAGTTGATGGTTAAATCTTGAATTTTCTTGGGTGATTCCAAAAATTATAAGCTTTTTACCCTTTGACATATTATCATTACAACTGGTATGGATGTTTCTTTTCTATCTCTATTCCAACAATTGTGAATTGATCTTGTCACGATCCTCTCCTTTATTTTTTTTTTATTTTTTTTGGTTGATAGCATCGCGTGCACACTTCTTTCTTCAATGCTTGTCATTGTTTGTGCAAACGACTTGTTTATCATCCTCTTTTTATATATGCTCTTGTCTACTAACCTTGTTTTGTAGGAAACTTCTAACCCATTTTTGTAGCTCGTCACTATTCTTGCTTTGTTGGTGTCTCAAGCAAGGGGGAGCTCATATCAAGGGGGAGCATTTGAAAGAGTTCAAGTCATTACATTTGCGATCATTCATCGAATATCTTGCTAGTAATGAATTTTGGAATCTTGAAGATAAGCATTTTATTATGCATGGAGTTAGTTAACCTATGGTGATTGAAGACTTCACTAGGATGACGCAAGCCCAATATCTTTGGATGATGGGTTTATGGTTTGGATTCTCGCCTCTCAACCGTCGACCACAAGTGATGATTAGCCTTTTGGATGCATGTTCTCTCGAAGTCAATCTTCCTCCACAAATGAAAACTACCTTTCGGATGCTAGCTCTCCTGACGTCAATTCTTCTCTTCTTCAAATAACGTGCTATAGATGACTATCACTTTGGACGTGTGCTCTCTCGACGTTGATTCTTCTCTTTTTCAAGACGTTGACAACCTTTTTTATTCGACAAAAGGGGGAGAAGTAAGTGTAAACGAGTAACTTATGCATTTTAATATGTGTTGCGGTTTACTTGTTTGTCATCATCAAAAAGGGGGAGATTGTTAGTGCAAACATTACGATGCTTTGTCGATATAATCTCTTTGTGTTTTGTTGATGACAAACGTATAATTCGCAATACATTATTTAAAATGTTAAGGTACTCGTAATCACTCAAGAATACATTTGTATACTTCTCTCGACACCTCCAAGACCGCATTCGGCATGAATCACTCAAGGTATGTACAAACATGTCATTAACCTAACTAAGTGATCATGATTAATATTTTCTTAAAACTCACATTTTAATCAAATGTGACAAAAGATTTTAATTAACTTTATTTTTAAGAAAATGTTTTATTATAAAGAAAATGGAAATTTGAATTTGGCATATTCCATATGCCAAAGGAATATCCTTTGAGGGTATAAACTACCCCAGATGGCATATCCCCACTAAAGGACAAATTTGCACGGACTCCGACGCGGAGGTTCCTTAAAGGAACCCGCGGTTCCTTATTGATAAGGTACCGCGGGTAGAGATAAGGAACCGCGGGTGTTTTTGACCGTTGCAATGTTGCCCTATAAATAGGGATCATTTCCAGATTTTCTTTCAACCCTTTTTGCACAGTTTCTTTCAAAACCATCTTAGATCCTTGATTAGTTAGTTTTGATTAATCTTGTTTAAGATGTGATTCTTTCCTCAATCTCCTCAAGTGCAAAGAGAAGAACACTTTCATCACTATGAAGTGTTGGGTTCACTACATGATGAAGATCTATCCTTCTATATATCTAAGTTATGTTTTTAGTCTTCCTACTATGTATATGTAGAAGATCCAAGTGTTGGCTACACTTGGATGTGTTTGTAAGGGTAGAATATCTAAGTGATGGGTATCCTTGGATTAGGTGTTAGTTGTGTAGATCCAAGTCTTGTTAGTACTTGAATATAGTGTTAGAGTTATAGATCTAGGTGTTGTGTGCTTAGATCTATATGGTTTATGTGTTTAGGCCATAAAACACAAGGTTTGTTATGTTGGGCCATAAAACATAACTATTGGGTAGATTAGGTTGTGTCTTGGTAGTTCTCACTAAACTCTAAAGTGATGTGGTTGTGTCTTGTGAGTTCTCACTAAACTTTAAAGTGATTAGTAGTTGTGTTGTGTGAAGTTCTCACTTAGCTTCAAAGTGAAGAGTCGTGAAGATTGGTTCTAGCTTTCGATTAGAACTCGACATCTAGCCTTGTGTCGTTAAATGGTGAAGTGGGCAACGTTATGTAGATTGGTCCTACCTAAGATTAGGACTCGACATCTAGCTTAGTGTCAGAAATGTGTAAGCGACGTGTATGGTTTTCTCCGCCTTGAAAGGAGTTTTGTTGACTAGTGAAGTAACTCTCGAGTAAGGTGTACTCGAGGAGTGGAGTAGGGCGAAGAGGAGCTTCGTGACCGAACCACTATAAATCATCGTGTCGGTACTTTCCTTTACATTTACGTCTTTACTATTATAGATGTATTTATATGTTGTGTGTTGTGTGCATCTCATAATCTAAACATCTAAGTTGCGGAAACGCTAAGGCTTAGTACGTGTGTGCTTCGTATTTAGATTATGGTCAAGTGTACATCACTTAGTCTAAACATCCTAGTTGCAGAAAAGCTTATGCTTAGTACGTGTGTGCTTAGTGTTTAGACTATTGCTTGATGTACTCTTGATTTGAAGTGTTTGTGTGTTTACTTACTTGTAGTATTTATCTTTCAATCAAACACATCTCATATCTAGTCAAGCTTGATCGAGAATTTGATACAAAGGATTGTCAAAGTTTAACATGTAACAAAAGGTTAAGTTTACTGTCGGCGGTTCCCTAAATGGACTGGCGGTTCTTTATTGATAAAGAACCGCGGGTACACATAAGGAACCGCACACAGTGGATAAAGCCGAAATGTTTTGAAAACTAACTAGAAACTATTCAACCCCCCTTTTAGTTTCTACAATGTTGATCTCCGTGTGATTAAAACAAATACCTTTTGAGAGATATCTGAGTTAGCTGGGTTGGGTTGTGCATTTCATCACTGGGTCCATGATGTCTATCTTCAATATCGAGCATCATTAAAAATGATCTCAATATCATATGTGTTGACCCGGTTTCTGCCTAAGTTGTAAGGAGGGCTTCTTTCTTTTCACCCTTTATCTTTACAAATTTTTTTCATTCTTCAACCCCTTCAATGCTTACCAATACGTCATAACTAGCACCTTGTTGTGATTGTTCCAGTGCTAACTTAAGTACTTGGTCGGCATTCAGCTACGTTCACAATCTTTCTCCATCTTTCCTAAGGACTACTATTTCTAGCTATGGAATGTCCTTGGGAAGATTCCTCCAGTTTTAGAAGAATCATTGGACTTAACCTATCCTACCATTCTTATGTCACCACAATCGTCACCATCGTGAATAGAGATGTTGTGGGTAAGTATATGTCACCATGAAATCCATTTTGATATCCAAATCCGTTTTGCTCCCCCTTAACATATGCCACGATATTCGAAAACATTTCGCACATGTCGGGATGAGCCAGCACATTAAGTCAAACCATTAAATTGATTGATCTCATTATTAAATCACATTTTCTCCCCCATTTTAAAAATATTAACCCAATCGATGTTTTAATTATCAACTGATTTAATAAAGTTTTAAGAAAATTTGGGAAGAAAAATGCAAATCTAATTATCTTCATGCTTTACACAAGCTCCCCCTCAAATTAATGAGGGTGTACTTGAAACGTGAATGAAGTACCTTTTAAACACAAGTGTAAGGTACTTATCACATGCAAAGATCATATATGATAATGTATTCACAAGATTAGCGATTTATAAGGTTGGACCTGAATGATGGAGAACATCATATGAAAGAAGCACATGGTTCTTGTTCATGAATGTTGGTCGCCTCCATCACGTCTGAGGTTATCTCTTGACTCCATGTGTAGATTGATATCGTTGTCTTGACACCAACATGTGAACTTGGAACTTTCAGCGTCAAAGATTCTGAATGCTGGACAATTGCTCCCCCTTAATTGTTGACCCGTGTTCTATTGAAAGAGTTGTAGTCGTCGTTTGAGTAGTCGCATCGTCGAGTATGTAGATATCAATTGTAAATTGCTACGGTTGGTGGAGATGATAACTTCATAAAAACAAGATTTCTCTTGTTTTAGCAAATAAATGTACTGACACGTACATAAATTCGTGTTAGATTGTGTTATTACGTAAACACAATCCCTTACATGGTTATAAAGTAAACCATGCCCGAGAAAATTAATTCCCATTGTTGAGTCAAAGCTTTCCGGTGAAATGCTTGACTTGAGTATGAAAATCGGGTTACTCTCTAAATAATAGCAAGCCATTTTGAACATGTTTTAAATCATTTAAACTTCTGCTCAAACTTTATTTACAACCCCGTGTCATTATTGAACGACATTTCTAGGTTCGTAAATATTATCGATGACAGAAGACATGTTCTTTTTATCAAAACATTTTTGAACACACAATTTTGAAAGATTTAGAAAAACCTTTTGAGAAATTCTCGAAAAATTGTGTTCAAAGTTTTGAAAACCAATTACTTGAGCTTAAGATGTTGAATATCTTACAAAACGAGCTCAAGTCCGAGAAGTTGTAAACTTCCCGTTGTGAGGATAAGTTTATCATCGGCGATAAACTTTCCTTTTAACTGAAGAACGAGTCCTAAGTTGATATTTACTTAGAAGTCGTTTTCATGAGCTTGAAAATCTTTGAATGTTTTAACATAAAGCTCATGACCGAGAAAGATGAATTTCTCGTTATGAGGAGAAGTTCTCTTATTTAAAAGATACACTTTCCTTTCTGAGCTTAAAACTTGAAATGTCTTAATACAAGCTCATGACCGAGAAAATTTAATTTCCCGTTACGAGGATAAGCTATCTTTAAAGATAAGCTTTCCTAAAATTGAAGTCCGAGTTACAGTCTGATATTTAACTGTAAGTCATTTTGCATGAGCTTGAAAAACTTCGAATGTTTTTAATATAAGCTCATGCCCGAGAAAAATTAATTTCTCGTTGTAAGGATAAGTTTATCATCGGTGATAAACTTTCCTTTCCTTGAGGTCCGGGGCATAATCTGAAATATAATTATAAGCCATTGTGCATGAGCTTAGAAACTTCGAATGTTTTTAATATAAGCTCATGCCCGAGAAAAAATAATTTCTCGTTGTGAGGATAAGTTTATCATCAGCGATAAACTTTCCTTTATTTGAAAATCGGGTCATCATCTGATATTTAATGATGAACCAAATACACGAGTTTAAAACCTTTGAATAGTTTTAAAGTAAACTCGTGTCCGAGAAAGTTTAATTTCTCGTTTTGAGGGTAAGTTATCGTTGCGTGGACAAACTTCCCTTTCTCTGAAGAGCGGGTCACGGACTGTGATTTGTCTAGGAGCCATATACACGAGCTTAAAACTTTTGAATAGTTTTAATATAAGCTCGTGTCCGAGAAAATTTAATTTCTCGTTTTGAGGGTAAGTTATCTTGTGTAGATAAACTTCCCTTTCTCTGAAGTTCGGGTCACAGACTGTGATTTGAATGTGAGCCATGGTGCATGAGCTTAAAAACTTCGAATGTTTTTAATTTAGCTCATGCCCGAGAAAATTTAATTTCTCGTTGTGAGGATAAGTTTATCATCGGCGATAAACTTTCCTTTCTTTGATGAACGAGTTACAGTCTGTGATGTGACTATAAGTCCTTTGTTTACCCGAGCTTAACCGCAAATCCCCTGAGACACTTGTTTCTTAGATATCAGCTTCTTCAGCAACCAAACTCTGAGAGTGTCCTTAATTGAATGGTATAAAACGATTGGAACAATGTGTTCTTGTTGAGCGTTAACTTTGGTACCTGCATTCTCATTCGAAAGTTGGATGATTTTATGTGGGTTAGCGATATCTATTTTAGACCCATGTGGGGGTTCACAGTTGGCCTTACTTGTGCCAGAGGTGACCTGAGGAAATGAATCACTTGTCTTAGTTGGCAAACGTTTCCTTTTATAGAAAACCTTAAGTTCAGGCTTAAGTGATGTATCATCCTTTTCAATTTCCTCCCTAGTAGTCTTAGTAGAATCGGAGACTATCCTAGTTAAAGGGCACTCGTTTCCTACAAGAGTGAAAGTTCTACCAGTGGGGCACCACATTTTACCAATGGGTTTGATTTTAGCTACCCACTGGGATTTAATTCTAGCGCGGGAGTTCACCTCATTAAGGAGTTTCTTGACACAAGAGTCATGATTTGCCTTAAAGACACATTTCCTACATGTTTTACAAGTAGCATATTTTATGTCCGAGTAAGATCTTGAATTCCTAGATGATTGATTGATGCTCCTAGAATATGACATGCTACGGTTAGCAGTATTGGGTAATCTAGAAGGAATCTGACTAGGTTTGAAATTCCTATCTCTTACTTGTGTCTTTTGAATAGTTTCCCTTAGACCAAACTTGTGGTGAACGTCATTTGAACTAGTTCGAGACGTGTTATTTGGACTATGTCTAGGGAGGCTAGATGCAATCATGTGATTAGGTCTTGCAAAAGCTGTTTTAGTCACATTGAGCCTAGATGGTGGAGTGACTGGTCTAGAAAGATGAACCATATCAACTTGGGAGGCAAACAGCGGTCTCGTAGATTGAGGTCTCTCGGATCTAAATGTAGTCGGTTGTCTAACAGACTGATTTGTAGGCGGTTTCCCCAAGATTGATGGTTTTTCAAGCTTAGTTTCCACACTAGTGCCTTTAGTTTTCCTTAATTCGTTTTTCAACGCAACTATAGCAAAGACCTTTTCTTGAACCTGAGCCTTTAAAGTCTCATTCTCTTTGAGCAATTCATCTTGGGATGCCAACTTAGATTCAAGCAACTTAATTTGTTTCAAAAGATTATCCTTTTCAGCTTTAAAATCCATAACTGTTTGATCCAATTTTCGTTCAAGAACAACATTTGACTTTTTAAGTTTTTCAAAATACTTTTCAAATTTGTCCGTTTTCTTTGAAAATTCAATTTTGGCATCCTCAAGCTCTTTGGATTGCTGAGCTAAAATTGGTTCAAGCTCTTCAGTCCTAGAAACAGAATTGGTTAAAGAAGCAGTCGTAAAACAATTAGCAGGATTGTTAATTAGCGCATTCATTTCAGACAACATATAAAGAATATTATATGTACCTGACATGCTTCTTGTATCATACTTTCCTCCCGATTCCGTGCTCTTGCCATCTTTAGGCTCCAAGTTGTCAACCGTATGATCATATTCCTCTTGCAACGTAGATTCTTGTACTCCATTATCATACGTTTGTTGAAGTCGAGATCTTTCATAAATTGAAGACGATACCGATGCCATGAGTTTCAATAGTGTACCACGGAAAACTTGAAGCTCGATATGTGTATCTCGGAGAAATGATTGGGAAATCACTGAACTTTCAGACTTGACGATATTGAAATGGAGGAAAGGCGTGAGTTGTGTCACAAGAGCCTTATATGCAAGTACCGATGCAGAGTGATTAAAGTCTTCATTGTGGAGTTGCTCTATTAGTTGGTTCAAAATGATGAGTATCGATTCCATGAATATATGACGATCTTGACCAAAGAATGTCACAAATACGCTTCCTTCATTAAGTAGAGAAATGTTCGACAGATGGGACTGAAGTAGTCAAAATAAAGTCTTTCTACTATCTCTAGCTCTAACTTTCATGTGACGTGATTCTCCCTCTTTAGATGTCGAATTCAACGAATCCATTGAAGTTCGATGAACAATGACGTTAAGGATTACGATCGATGAAAAAATCCGTCTTCACTTTCAAATAATAATACCCGATCAAAAATCCGTCGACAAAATAAATCTTGTCACTTTGTCTTTGTCTCGTCTTTTTGTCTCGTCACTTAGACACTTTTAAATCCCGACAACGATTATGATACTCGGGCTATCTTTGTCACCGCTTTTTGTCACGTTAAAATGTGTGAGCCACAAATATAACAAAAGCACGATAAAATATAACAAAATCACGACAAAATATTGCTCAATCCACAATATTAGCCAATATCCTATTTATCTAATACCAATTAGTTAGACTTGTTTTTAGATGATTTTATAGCCTAACGTATTATATAACGATTATGAGAAGCCCAAACTCACTCGGATATAGGCCCAATATTAAGTCCAAATAACAGCTATACCTAGTTATTAGGTATATATATGCCAACCACTAAACCAACTCAACCCTAATCAAATATTTGTCTCAGCCGACACTCCCAAAAAAAACACTTATATGTGTGTTCTTGTTACTTCCACCCCATCCACACACTTCTCCTTTAACAGTCAACAGTAAAACTCTTGTTTACTCCGCCTTCTATCTAGATTTCAACCACCAAAAACATCACAATACGAATCTCCATCTCCTAATCTCCAATCTTTTTCTCATCAACGTGAGCCCCTGAATCGAGTAAGCAATTAGCACAACGAAGTTGTCTTCAAGGTCTTAAAGGGTCTCGGGTAGGTGCCATTGATTGTGTGTGATTGATTTTCGTTTTTAAACGAATCAAAGATAGATGTGAGCAATCTTGTTCATGATCAATATTTCATTTTTGTACATCAAAAGAGGGTTCACCTCGAAATAGATCTTAATAGATCTTGGTATCGGGTAGGTAGATAATTATGAGTGCATGTGATTGATTTGGTTTTATTTTATAAAACGAAACAAATAAATGATTATAACAATATTGTTAATAATCTTGATTTGATTTCGTATATGAAACAAAATGGTTTAAAACCAAACACAAATTAGTGATGATTAGTGTTTTCGTGTGATGTTTAATCACGAGAACGAATCTGAGAAGTGTATGTTTCGATTACGAGTCTGGGATAAGATGCTAATTATTGATGCATGTGACGGAGGGATGAGATTTAGTCGGAGTTGGATTTGGTTGGAGTAGATTGGTGTTGTGTTGGAGTCTGTGTTGTCTTTTCAGTCAAGTTTGTATTGACTCAAGTTAGTGAGTCTTTTGAGTCTTAGTTATCGAGTCAGTTGGTTGTGTGGTTTTTGGTTTGGTCAATTGGTTCAATTCAAGAAGGTCTGATAGAGTCGAGTTTAGATTGTCTAGATGGGTTTAGAGATCTAGTCGTGAGAGTGTTGTCGAGTCTGGTCCTTGACAGTCGAGAGACTTTTTGTGGTTGAGTTTGGTTGGTTTTGGTCGAGTCTGTTTTGAAAGTTACAAAACCATCGGAATGTCAAAAATAAAAACCATCGGAATGTTGTATCGGAATCAACCATCGGAATATCATAAAACCATCGAAATATCTATCGGAAAAAGTATCGGAATGTGTAAGAAAGAGATCTGTCGGAAAGTGGTATCTTAAAACTTATCGGAATAGACAAAACTTGTAACCGTCGGAATATGTTACTGTAAATGTATCGGAATAAGCAAAACTTGTAACCGTCGGAAAAAGGGTCGGAAAAAGGGTCGGAAAGATTAACCCTTTTCCGACAGATACACAGACAAAAAAAAACAGTATTAAACAAAAGTTGATAAAATAAAATAAAATAAAAACTGATACTTTCAAATAACTTTTGAGACAAAAAAACACAAATCGAGAAAAAAAACTGATGCCAAATATTGATAAAAAAAGACTGAAACTTTTGTGATTTTAACAAGAAAGATTTAACCAAGACCAAAAACAATTAATAGATTGAGACAAAGAAAAAATAATTGTGAAAGAAGAAAAATTTTACCACCAAAACAATAGATAAAAACAAAAGCTCTTGATACCAATTGTAGAATCATCTTTTATTAGGATTAAGCAAGTGTTTGATTATCTAATGAATGGAAGGGAGAAGGAAAAACTAGAGGGAGAAAGGTAGAGAGAGAAAGGAGAGAAATGGAAATGAGAAATATGATTAAGTGTCCAACCCCTCCTAACATGCTAGGAGGGGGTTTATATAGCCACCTACATGTGGGCTTTGGTGGGCTATATGTTAATACATTAGATCACGAGCCCAATACTTGAATCTATCTTTGGAGTGACCGATCCTTTCTAAATACGTAAAAACGTATTTCCAACAACCATTGATGCTAAGAGAAAAAGAAGCCGAAGTGACGCAAGTCATAATCCATTTAACCAAAATAGGGTTAAACCCAAAGACTATAAGAATCTGCTCCAAAAAGCGCCAATCTACCGTTTCATAAGCCTTTTGAATATCCACCTTGAAGACCTCTATTTTTATGATAATTATGCATAAGCTCCTAAGTGATCAGAATATTGTCCGAAATTCGCCTTCCGGGAATAAACACGGATTGGTTCTCACTAAAAACATCCTTAATCCCACAAATAATGCGATTAGTAATGATCTTACTAATGCACTTATAAATCACATTACAACAAGAAATGGGACGATAATCATTAACCTTCGATGGATTCGGGACCTTAGGTATAAAAGAAATAAAGGTATGATTAATCTCCTTTAAAATCTGCCCGTTAATGAAGAAGTCACGAACCGCATTACAAACATCAACACCAACGGTTTCCCACCCTTTTTAGAAAAGGCAGACGTGCAACCATCAGCACCCGGAGCACGATCATCCCCTATGCCGAACATGGTAGCCCTAGTCTCGTCATCAGACACATTACGAACCATAGAATGAAAAGAGGATTCAGCTACCCTCTTTGGAAACAGCCCCTCCATATTAAGCACCTCAGAATCCATAGAGCATCCCAAGAATTGTTCATAATGGCTAACAAAAACATTCGGAACATCAGTACCCGTAGCTTCCACATTATTCACATCTCGAATGACATCGATGCGACTTCTATGGTTTCGACTTTTGATCGACTTATGAAAATATGTTGTTTTAGAATCTCCCGGATTGAGCCAGTCCACCTAATCCTTTTGTTTCAAGAACCTCTCTTCATCGATCTTAGCCTCATTAAACGCATGAACATAGGCTGCCTCCTCCTCCCTAAGAACCGGATCAGTCGGGTTAGAATCAAGTGCTTTTTGCACTTCATCTAACTCAAAACGAAGCTTGTTAACCCTCTCATGTAAGTTCCCATACTCGTACAAGAGCTTTCGAAACGGTTTCTTTAGGGCTTTCAGTTTCGTGACATCCCTAAACATATTATGACCATCAACTTGCATACTCCAATGGTTACAAAGTAAATCCTTAAACCTGTTATGAAGGAAAAGGAAATTAAAAAATTTAAAAGGCTTAGGCTTAGTAGCAGCAATGCTCGGCATCTTAAGCACCACGGGCGAATGATCGGAAATCCGATAAGGTTGGAACACGACATAGGCACCAGGGTACTCACTAACGAACTCCAAATTACCCATGCAACGATCAAGCTTTTTTAAAATTATCGATCCTCCTTTCGGTTTCTGATTCCAAGTAAAATGAAGACCCGATGAATTAATATCCTCAACTTCAATTTTAGAAATACAATCCTTAAATTCACACATGGAGGAGTTAAAGTCCCCCATAAGAACCCAAGGAGTACCCCGAACAACATATCCATGAAGATCAAGCTCATCCCACAACTGACGCCTCACGGTGGCCTTGTTATCCGCATAAATAAAAGAGCAAAATAAAATTTTATTAGTATCCTTGTGCCGAATTTTAGCATGGAGAGCTTGGGCAGATTGCGTAAGAACCAATGAATCAACCATGTCCACATTCCACCCAACAATAATACGACACCCCTTGGAACACAGATTTGAATTTGACGTCCAATCCCACGAACGAAACACCTTAGAGCAAACTGCCGACAAAGCCGAGAGATCAACATGAGACTCCAAGATAGCACATACACTAAGTTGATTCTCATTGACAACGTGACGAACCTCTGATTGCTTAGGGGCTCGGTTCAAACCCCGTATGTTCCACGATGCAACACTAAACATTAAGACCATTGGATGAGGGAGTGCTTGCCCCCTTACATAGATTAACAGTTGGATCCATTTCGGCAAATAGCTCCTCCACCTCACTATCCGTATCCACATTAGCAGTTTCCACATCATTCGACGTAATATCATCCGCCATATCATTACTGGATTCGCCCACCTCCTTCACAGAAGATAAGTCATCTTGATCCTTAAGCGCATCAAAATGATTTGTTAACTTTACCACATTAAGAGTTTGGTTCGTAGGTTCTTTATGCTTAGGCTTTACCGCAGGTCGATATTCAAAATTTTTGGCTTTAGGGACCTTAACTCCCCACTTTTATTGTTGAACTGTTCTTGTAACTGTGATGAAACCATTCGATTGTGCACTAGGCTTGGATTGGACACCAGGCTTAGATGCAACAGTTTCTTTCGCATGTTTAGGCATTGCTCTAGCTTATGCCCAAAGATATGACACTTCGAGCACAATGGAGGTGTCCATTCATATTCAAAATGCATTATAACTTTTGTGCAGCCCGTACCCTCTAGATTAGGCACCCCCATAACAGCTTCCCTCTTGAGTTCCATATCCGCACTCACTTCAACCATAGCTCTCGCATATCCAATACGTCCCCATGGCTCAATACACATAGAGCTTGTGAACGTATCCAACATAAGCGGTTTTCCAATCTTAGTAGCAATCAAACTAAGCCCGTCCTCAGAATATGCCACTACCGGTACTTTGTGTATTTTAACCCACACAGGGACCTTCGTCACATCATCCTTGTTCAAATTAAGGTTTGGTGACCATTTGCACAACATGATAGGAGTGTTCCTAATCATCCAAGGTCCCTGTTCCAAGACCTTTTCTAACCCCGTAACCGATGTGAACTTGAAATAAAAAATTCCATCTTCATCCTTTATAACTTTCTGAAAACCAAATTTACTCCATGTGTTTTTTGCATAAGTTTCCACAAGTGGAAACGCCACACTCTTTCCCACAAAAAACCCAACCATAGAATTAACAAATTTGGCTTGAATTGCAGCCATGGTATGAGCAGGTAACACAAAGTCCATGTCATCAAACTTTTCAGCACTTTCCAAAACTCTAAAGTTAAGTTTCTGTTTTGTGCTAACCGAAATTACCACATTAGCGAACGACTTAGTTGGCATCTAAACACCTCCATCAGCTTGTTGATGCGACATATCCATACAACCAGCATCTTGCACATTTGCATCATGAAGATTACGTCGTACCATAACCAATGGCTTTCCATCGTTACCTAACATCTTGCCCTCAATACTCTTAAGTTTCGAAGCACGTTTGCTAACCAAAGGTGTAGCAGTGTTTGGTGAACAAGCATTAGGATCCTCCATATTTAATAAACAATCACACCTTAAACTACATCTTCATTACTAAAAAACAACAAAAAAATGAAACTAAACAAATTTGAATAAAACCCATGATTTAATTCTGAAAGTGGGTTTTAAAACAATTGAAATTTTAAATAGTAAAGGTAGGTTAATTTCATTATTTACAAATCTGAACCTAAAAATCAAGATTTTTGAAATGGGTCAAATTGGTGAAATTAAATTAGTGGAAATGATGGATTCGTGGTTCTAAAAAGGAATTGAAGTTTATTGTTGGTGAAATTGAAATTGAAGTTTAGTGTTGGTAGGATTGATGTGGATAAGGTTTATTGTTTATAGGGGCATTTACATATATCCCCATTAAAACTTCATAAATTACATATATCCCCAAAACATGCTTTAGTTGCATTGTACATTATGCATTAAAAAGTTGTATTTTGGGGAAATATGTAATTTATGAAGTTTTATTGGGTATATATGAAATTATCCCTTGTTTAATATAGTTTTTTTCGTGTGTTTTGAGAACTAGGACTTTTGCCCGCGCTTTGCTGCGGCGCGAAGGGCGGGCGTTTTTGCCTAGCGTTTTATTGTGTCTACAATGTTAAAGCTACAACAAAGATTACGTGAAAAGCATGCGTCTGGGTTAATGAAAAACATGATTTTAAGTAAAATATACTTCTATAAATATCATTTGTTAATATGAACGTCGTTCAGAATACATGAATGCACGACCACATAAAAAATAGTGAACATCATTCAGGACTACGCTAATTGCAACATTTATATGGTAGAAACGTGTGAGACAGCAGGCGAGTCTACAAAAACCATTGGAAAACAGTTGGTAGGCACATTGACACTCGGCTGGCCGCAAATTACAGAAATGTAGGGCAAGAGAATGCTAGGTAAACATAAATGTTTTTTTTCTTGGTTTTCTTTTACCTTCTGCATATCATATGACGGCGCATCTGGAAAACATCAGTATTAAGGGGTAAACCTTAACGCTTTTCGTAATCCCTCCACAAATAAAATTTTCTTCGGCTGTCCAGGCTTTGTTACACTTGTCCGATTCGTAACCACGTAGATGGTATCCAATTGCATTTTCTCTTTGACGTTGAAAGCCGTTATTAAATTCCTGAAACAAATGTGTTGAAGATAAGTTAGATATTTACATATGCATAGGCCAATTAAACTGGAAACAATGGCATTATGACGTGAAACGAAGTCTGTTAAACAGACATCAAGCTGATGGGACATGAAGAAAGACAGCCGCATGTACCGGGTGATGTGTAGTCGGTGGTTGCATACGATGCTAGTATGTCAGCCCATAGGCAGCTCTGGTCAGCTATTCGCGATGCGCATCTGCATCCACAACAACAGACAACATAATGCAGCAAACGGTGACTAAAAATAGAATAAAACAACAATAAATGGTTGCCCGTACCTCCAACAGCATCGTGTGTGTAAAACCCAACATGATCCCGTTCTAGACAGTAACCACATATACCAAGCGTGTCAGGATACACCCTGAAAAACAAAGATCCATACGAATACCCACACAATCAGAAAAAAACTTAATCCTATGAATAAATTATAAAAATACAGTTACCTTTTTTCGTGTTTAAGTTGTGATGAAAGTAACTAACCGATTTTTTTTTTGTCTACAAAGCCATCAGCAACCTCAGAAATCCTAATCATCCAAGCACACATCATGAGAGACACGATCTTGAAAGACAACTAAATTGATTGTGTGGATTTGATAGTCGTTTTTTGTGTTCATGAAAATCAGTTTGTGTGACCATCGAATTATAGGCTCAGATAGGGCACCGTTAAGGGGAAACCGGATAGGCACGATACGGCTGCAACCTTAAGAGGTCGCCCCGCCAGAATCCACGTAATCTCAGGTTTTGCCCGTACCGCAAAAACTCATCATAGCCCAACTGATCGTACACACTATACTACCAATAATAGAGGGAAACCGCGAATCCCAATGAATAGTAACCCATCTGACAAACAATTCTATGTCTCTCACAAACTCATCATTGTATACCTTATAATAGAGGGGAATCATGTTCCCCAGGAACAGTGATCCCCTCACACACCTAATATTATAATTAAGCAAAAACCCTTAAATAAGTTTTCTAGGGGAATGTTTTTCTTCTAAAGTTAGATGTAATGTGACATAATCATGCCTGTCGTCGCCCGGGATCAAGAGCAGCAACGAAAGTCACGAACGTGACAACCGTCGCTTGCTATCTACCCCGGCAACGGAAAAACTGGTGTCCACTCTTCGATCTAACTAATCCGCCCTGGTTTGTGGGTTTGATCAAATCATTACTGGTCGTTTTGACCCATAAACCCTTAGAAAAAAAAGTGAGAGTCACGAAATAAGAACGCCACTTCCACTTTGTAGGCTCAGATAAGGCAAAATCAAGGAGAGTGGGCACACCCGCCATGGCTGCATCCGTAACAGGTTGCCCCGCCAAGATACGGGCGACCTCAACCTTGTTTGGGTTGCCATTGTTCATCATAGCCTAAGAAAAAAGGGTCACCAAACAGACGATACATATCGCGACGATTACCAACCCTTTCAAAGGTCGGGGCAATATCCCTCTCACAAATAATTCCACTCTCACAATCTGTCCTCACACATAACCAAAAAATACAATCCTTTTATCTCTCTGCTTCATTCCCACCTAGGTGTCAGGTCCCATCATCGTTGTTTTGGTGCATCAAACAAAACGTAACTGATAACACATAACTGATAACGCATCAAACATATCCCATCATATCACATCATCAAACATATCCAGAAACACATACCCTCACACGCGTATCATAGGAAGAGTACGAATTAGTTCGATTTGTAAACTATCATATCATCATTTTTTTGTCTAAAAGTGCGTGGGTTTCTTTTACCTACAGTTATTCATCATTTCATTAGGTAAAAGAAACCCAAATCATTATCTGAAATGAAATCAGACACTAAACATAATTAACACAAAATTATCAAACAATCAAAGAACATCAAAAACCTAGATTCAAATCACAGTTTGAAATGAGACCAAATTAAGGAAGAATAAAACACAGGCCTTTATTACCAGCAACACACAATTTCAACATATTTATTCAATACTTTCATATTTTGTAAAAGTATCCTATTTAACACAAAACCAAGAACAGAAAGAATCATATACCTTATAACCATGAACCCGTGATGGCCTGCCAATATACGGGCCACTTTCGCCCATCGCTACCCGGAAAGATACAACTCATGAAATCAACCGTGTATCACAACCCAAGCGCACACCAAACATTAAGCGACAGATCATTTCTTATGAGGCTCAGATAAGTTAGTTATCGGGAAAAAACACGACCACCATGGCTGCAAACCTAGAAAGGCTGCCTCGCCAGGCTGCACGTAACCCAATCTTTACTTGAACCCATTTAAAAAGGTTCTAATACATCATCACAGCCTCTTCAAATGGTACGAACTGGATAAAAGGGCGCCTTACCCGCACATGGCTGCAAACACAAATTCGTGATGCCATGTTTTGAGGTCGTTAGTTGGTCGGTACTTTTGGTATAAAAGTTGGTCTGAAACATATTCTTGCAATTTAATCATACCTGAAGACTATGTAACGGAAACAAACAGATTGACTATTTGGATGTGTTTGGTTTGACTGCAGCCAAACACCGCTGTTACAGTAGGATTGTTGCGTAGACAGGCTAAAAAATAACATGTGAACCCCGGGGCTTTTGGTTAAATATGTTACTATTTCGTAACACTTATTACCTGAAGTCCTCATGATCCGGGCTTCCCAATTCTACTTGAAAATAAAAACAGGTAATTGTATGAACATAAAAATGCCCAACCTTCAGTCCTAGCATTTGTGTATTGAGTTTGAGTAAACATAAATTTTTTAGAAGCTAAGTTTTCATTACTTGACTCCTACACGCTTTCCTTCAGAGCCCAAAAGAACCAAAAAAATCACAAAAGGGGTAGCATTCTGTACACATGAATTTTATATATCCATGAACTCATGACATGATCTCCCCATGGATCCTTAAACTCATTCCAAACCGAGATGCTTTCTTCCAACAGAGATTCATTGAAATCCTCCAAGTGAACTGCATATAAACATATAAAACTTTGAGTGTACATGATTCGTTTTGGGTTGTTTTTTTAGCTTTTGGTTTCTGTTATTCATATTACATTTGACCAACATAACAGTTAAACCTATACCTATATTCGACATCCTTAATAGCAACCTAAATTAATAAGACATAAATATAGCTAACAATCATTATCGTATCTCTTGACACGTATTATATATTCAAACAAATGAATAATAGCTGCACAAAATGCAAGTATGTAGAAAGACCAGAAAGAAACCGAAACGCACAGCCAAGTGAGGCATGCCAAGCTTCCTTTTTCCAAGACATTACGTATGATATAAAAGGGTCAAATACTATTTAACTGTACCTCTTAGCGTTGCGTCGATACCACTGCAAGGCTACCTTTAGATAGTTTTTTCTGCGTCATTCCAGCAACCTAAATTAATCAGGGAATCTTCTTTTGGTCTGGTAAACTATCTTACAATTGACCCAGTTTCCTTCCAAAACTTGATTTTTTGCACGCGGCACACGTCCAACGTGCAAAAAGAATCGTAATTGTGTGGCCTCGTTATATTAAAAATAAAAAACAAAAGTTTAAGTGATGATCCGCTTTTATAGTGTAAACTGATTAGCAGTCTTATTCTAAATAACATGGTTATTTAGAACCTTTTAACATAAGTAGAACCTAACTTGCGCTTAAGGGAAGTGAAGGTAATATAAGCAGTTTCTGATAAGCATGTAGTAAGCCGTTTAGTTAAAAGTGCTTATTTTAGACAATAAAAATCTTTCATTTACAGTTATAAAGTGTAAAAACCAAAATCCTTCATTCATGGTTTTCGCCTTATGTTTCATAAGTTCACTTTTTTTGTCTCATTTTGAAACTTTTTGGCATAATAAACGTATATATGCCGAATTTTTTTTTAAATAACCTACGATAAAGTGACCTTATGAAACATAAGACGAAAACCAACAAAATGGTAACATGTTATATAAACCGAAAAACAACGACGGGTTATACCTTCTGTTTGAATCAGTCGATGGTTCCACCATTAACGTTCCGGCGCGTCCACAAAATCAGAAAGGCATGAACTTACTTTATAAACCTTACGTACTCGGTTACACATTTGGATTCCCAACCATGACATGAGAAGAGCTGGCGAGTTGGGACAATGTTGTACAATCGCGGCTGGTGAGACCAACTCTGACACACGCAACCTCATAATCGAAACAGAAATGAAACCAACAGGTGTTGCCACGTCCGACATGGCTGCAAACCAAAGACGCCAAGGCAAGTATCAGCCTCTGCCTACTTAAATATAAAATTGCAGGTGCATTCTTTCAGGACACGGAAGACGCCAAGGAAACTATGAGCCGGCATCTTCCTGTTTCTAATAAATGAAACAAATCCCAGTTTGATGGATCAAGAAATGGACGAAACCTTCGAAGGTCGTCAAACCAAGATTGGGGTTTATAGCGTTGCCTCAGATAAAGCTTTATTCGGGAGAAAGAGCATAACCCGGCATGGCTGCAACCCTCAAAAGTCGCCCCGCCAAGGTCCGGGCCATTTTATCTTTACCCGGGCCTGCTTAAACTGAACACAGGCCTACAAAATTTGGAAACTTACAATTACTCGTCTAAGCATGTCACAAAGATAATCCAGTAGTCAATCAGCCAAATGTAAAGTGCAAGTGCATTTGAAATTCATAACCAAGCTAAAATTCAGGACAATCAATATGTGTGTATACCAAAGACCATAAACCAATGAAGTTGAAATTCATTATCAAGTGTAAATTCATCAGAATCCTTTTTCGGTGTTGTCCTAACCGCATATTCCAAATGTGCAATCATAACCATTGAAATAAAAAAGCAATTAAAAAAACAAAATTGAAGCTTACTTATTTAAACCCTGTTAGGATCAAAAGCTACGCATGAAACACCGAAACCGTCAACATCACGAAACACGTAAGCACATCAAAAACCTAGATTCAAATCACAGTTTGAAATGAGACCAAATTAAGGAAGAATAAAACACAGGCCTTTATTACCAGCAACACACAATTTCAACATATTTATTCAATACTTTCATATTTTGTAAAAGTATCCTATTTAACACAAAACCAAGAACAGAAAGAATCATATACCTTATAACCATGAACCCGTGATGGCCTGCCAATATACGGGCCACTTTCGCCCATCGCTACCCAGAAAGATACAACTCATGAAATCAACCGTGTATCACAACCCAAACGCAGACCAAACATTAAGCGACAAATCATTTGTTATGAGGCTCAGATAAGTTAGTTATCGGGAAAAAACACGACCACCATGGCTGCAAACCTAGAAAGGCTGCCTCGCCAGGCTGCACGTAACCCAATCTTTACTTGAACCCATTTAAAAAGGTTCTAATACATCATCACAGCCTCTTCAAATGGTACGAACTGGATAAAAGGGCGCCTTACCCGCACATGGCTGCAAACACAAATTCGTGATGCCTAGCCAAGCTACGGGCCACTTTTGGCTAGCATACTGTTTAGATCAAAATAACCTCATAATCGAAACAGAAATGAAACCAACAGGTGTTGCCACGTCCGACATGGCTGCAAACCAAAGATGCCAAGGCAAGTATCAGCCTCTGCCTTCGTAAATATAAAATTGCAGCTGCATTCTTTCAGGACACGGAAGACGCCAAGGAAACTATGAGCCGGCATCTTCCTGTTTCTAATAAATGAAACAAATCCCAGTTTGATGGATCAAGAAATGGACAAAACCTTCGAAGGTCGCCAAACCAAGATTGGGGTTTATAGCGTTGCCTCAGATAAAGCTTTATTCGGGAGAAAGAGCATAACCCGGCATGGCTGCAACCCTCAAAAGTCGCCCCGCCAAGGTCCGGGCCATTTTATCTTTACCCGGGCGTGCTTAAACTGAACACAGGCCTACAAAACTTGGAAACTTACAATTACTCGTCTAAGCATGTCACAAAGATAATCCAGTAGTCAATCAGCCAAATGTAAAGTGCAAGTGCATTTGAAATTCATAACCAAGCTAAAATTCAGGACAATCAATATGTGTGTATACCAAAGACCATAAACCAATGAAGCTGAAATTCATTATCAAGTGTAAATTCATCAGAATCCTTTTTCGGTGTTGTCCTAACCGCATATTCCAAATGTGCAATCATAACCATTGAAATAAAAAAGCAATTAAAAAAACAAAATTGAAGCTTACCAAACAAAACGTAACTGGTAACACATAACTGATAACGCATCAAACATATCCCATCATATCCCATCATCAAACATATTCAGAAAAACATAACTGATAACGCATCAAACATATCCAGAAAAACATAACTGATAACACATCAAACATATCCCATCATATCCCATCATCAAACATATCCAGAAAACATAACTGATAACGCATCAAATCGTTGTTTTGTTGCATCTAAATAAAAGGCTAAAGAATTAGGCCTTAATGCAGATGCGTGAATAAGAACAACCCATTAGCAACCACCCACTCCAGCCAACACCACCAACCCACCCACAACGTCGCACAACACAAACGTCGGCAACGAAGGGATGGGGGCGACGCAGCAGAGTATATGCGTGGATCAACCATGCTTAGCTGCGGATGAAATCATGGTTAGATCAAAACCAAAAGCGGCGGAAAACCCTAGGTGAGAATGAAGCAGAGAGATTGTGAGAGTGAATTATTTGTGAGAGTGAATTATTTGTGAGAGATTTATTTGTGAGAGGAGAGTAAATTAATGATATAATATTAGGTGTGTGAGGGGATCACTGTTCCTAGGGGAACGTGATTCCCCTCTATTATAAGGTATACAATTGTATGTATAATAAGATGTATTATTTATTTAGGGGTATTTTTAAAATATTATTAATTAGAGTGTTTAATATATTAATTAATATGTTTTTATAACATATGTTTTTTAACATGTATTATTTAAAATTAATTTTAGAAAAATGATGTTAATGATTTTTTTGTAATTATTGTATGCTAAAATAGTTGTACATTTGGTTTTTGAAATTTGATTACTTAAATTTTATTTGAGATGGTACATTAAAAGAATGTGCGTCATGTTGTTTTAGTTATATATTACTTAAACTTTGTGCATTTATTGAAAATAGTGTCTAAAATGGTTTATATGTATTATATATTATAGATAGAGACATCATTGACTTTTATCATGCCAAATAAATGATAACTAACATTATTAGTAGCTTTCATCATTTGTATCATTTTTTTATTAATTGTATTTCTCATATAAGAGTGTATTTATTAGTTATATTAACCATCAAGTCATGATTTAACCTGTTTAATCGACGGTTTAACCATTTTTTTACTAACACGAGCTAAAAGTATGAGAATCAAGGTAAAAAATAAGAACTCGAACGAAAAAAAATAGAAACATCCATATCCATTATGGGTTAAACACTCTTCGAATACAACTCAATTAAATTTTTGAGTTGTATGTCTATTAGCTTAGGTAGTGGGGTGGTACTACGTACATACAATTGTGAAGCTATCTAAAAGCTATAAACAACCAACAAAGAAAGGCTACAAAAGTTGTAACACAACTCAAATCCGTATGATTTGGATCCTAAAAAATCATATTGAAAAAAAAATACATGACTAAGAAAAAAATTATAAGAAAACATAAGTACTTTGATATAGAAGAAGTTCCACCATCAAAAACACAAAATCATTTTTATTCTATCGAAAGAATCATCACCACGACAAAGACATACATACACCATTACACTCAACTTCTCAAAACATAAACATATAAAATAAAGTACAAAACAACCTTACAACAATACTAACATTACAAATCTACAAACCAATCAATAGATCTAGGTTTTAAATAAAAAGTATTATACACAACTTCACCAGGCCTTCACACATTTGAGAAAAAATGATCATACAATAACACGCGAATCATGGTTTGTTTAAGTGTTACTCGAACTTCTTAACCTTTATCATCTTTGGGTTCCTGGCCCTTAAATGCAGCAAAAAAAACACAATCACCCCACTCCACTTTTAATCTCAATTTACATAACTTACACAAACAATATCTAAAATTCTTCACACTTCAAAGTTCAGAGTGTGGAGAACTTGCCAATATTCTCACTTTCAGAATGTGAAGAATTATGGATCCCCATCTTTAAAATGTAAATAAATGTTTTAAAATACCCTACTTGAAAGTGAGAATCATAAGTACACCCAGTTGATTCAAACAAGTTACCTGTGAAATTTTTATCTCCACACACATTAAAATGTAAAGATATATTTTAATAAATGTGAAGAGTTAACTATTTTGTTGTAATGCATAAGTGTATATTATTATTTGTTGTGATTAGGTGGATATCTTTAGTTAAAATATTTTTTAATGATAAAGGAAGAATAGTTAAGGGAAGAGAGATGAAAGGCAGCATAATATTTCAATCATGTTTGAAGAAAAATTATCCCTTTTGTTTGTGTAAGTGATGTGACGAGTAAAACCTCTTATCTTAACTAAACTATTAATTAAAATTGCCCACAAATGAAAAACACGTGAAAGGATAATTTTTTGGTTTGTTAATATTCATGGCTATATGTTGAAAAGTTTAGACTTAGTTTTTTTACTTCAAGAGAATGACAAGACTATGTGTAATAGTTGTGTCAAAAGACTGATATGTTGATCCCAAACTTAGATCAATTCAGCTTTGTGTTATCGAGATTGAATCAAGTATAACACGTAGAGAAACTTTGTGTTTATAACAATCTAAGAGTTATGCAGAATTAACACTTAGAATGAAGAACAAAGAAAAACATAATGTATACCAAACTTTCACTTGTATTGATAATCAATGAAGTGCAATGAAATTATCAAGAACGTGTATCAAACATAAACCTAAAGGCCTCCTTTTATAGAATAAGGAGCCTTGTACAATAAACAAACTTGTAAACTATTCTAGGAAGATATATCAAGATAACTATAGAAAATACAATATACAATGCATATCTTCCTAACATAACAAAACGTGTTGACTAAGTATTCTGTTGTAGCAGAGACTTTTCTTGTCAGCGCTTGAATTTCTCTTGTCAGTGCTCATTCTGTCAGCGCTTGATTTACTCTTGTCAGCGGTTGAAGTCCCTTTGTTACTGGCTTAGTGATGTATCTAAATTTATTCCCAATAATCCTCCCCTAAACTTGATACTTATACCAATATTCAAGTTTGTGAATAAAACAAAATATAAATAGGATTCTTATAAATAAAAACCTACTCCTGAATCTGATAATATATGAATCTCATAAAGTCCATGCTAACATACCTAGTGTAGTCAACTTCAAGTGTGGTGGTGATCAATTTCTTCAATAAGTCTTGTGAAAATGGATACTTCACATCTATCAGCAAGAACTCTGCAAACTTTGTAGTACTCAAATAAAACACCCTAACAGCTGAATATAAATGCCACTTCAAGCTACTCAAATCATCCAGATCCAACCATATTGGATCAGCATCATCATGGGCAAACATTCTTCTGAATGTTGTCAAAATCTTTATTCCATTTAAGGAGGAATGAGCTTCTGCCTCATACTTCTCCTTTAGCAAACTCTAAAGAGTTTCTACATCCTCCTTATCCAGGCTGGCAAATAAAGAAATAAATGAAGTAAAAGTATGAACCTTGCCTCCAACCCTTGTAATCACCCAAAATTTAATAGAATCCTCATCATGCTGGATGATAGGATTCTTGAAGTCAAGAGGCACAACAGCAGTCATATCTGATGCCTCCAAAGGAGAAAGTACCATGTTTTTCTTCAAAACAATCTCATGTGGATTCAACCGATCAAGATTTGGAAAGTTAAGCTTGAATCCCTTCTTCGCTGGTCTAGGTACAATAGAAACTTGTTGGAAAATGTTTTGCAAAATATGGTTTTTGCAATAATTTGAACATGATTTTATATATGTATATGTTATATATATTTGTAGTACTTAGTAGCTTTGCGTTCTCCTTGAAGAGAGCTTCGCAACGAGCTAAAGTATGTCCAATATGGAGTTAATATGAATGAGATATCGTGTCTCAAAGTGAGTCATGTGAAACAAAATATTTGGAAAATATTTTGTCCCACATCGCTTGAAACATGAAGTGAAAACATGTTTATAAGGAAATCCTAGTTTCTACCCTACAATATTCATTTGTGGGTTTTTACTCCCACGCCTACGCGTGCGCAGGGGGGGTGCAGAAAGTGATATTACTAGGCTAAAAACGGGTTCGAAGCTACTGAACTTGTGCACAAGCGTGCGACATGCGGACACGAATGCAGCTCCGAAAACTGGCTTGGGTACGGGCAGATTTCGGTATCTTTTTTGCTGCAAATTCGATTTTTGTTTCCGGAATATTCTGTACATCTATTTAAGCAATAAATATAGACTTTCTTTTAAGTCATGACAGAATTTTCCTATGTTTGTAAAATATATGCCAATCGTGTTTATTTTTAACAGATTTGTATGTCTGATTATTTTAGAAGCATATATTCTGTCTTGTTGACCAAGACATGAATTAGTTATAAAATAAAGCATTCTCATTCAGTTTTCAATATCAGAAAAACGCAACTTTTTTTTACTCCATTACCAGTTCGTTTTCCACCAGCTTGTCGATCAGAAACACGCAAGGCTTACGTGATCTTTCAGGCAAGTTTGTTTAGTCCGGCTGTACAACAGCTTTGGACGTTGTACCCTGGGAAACAGAAGGCGAATCTGTTTTAAGGGAAGCGTGTTAAACACGTGCCTCGTCTTAGTTTTTATGCTTTCTTAATTACTGTTATTATTTTCTGTCTTTATATTCTGTTAGTTTTATTAATTGTAATTTGATTTTAATAAAAGTATACACCGTTTCCTACAATCTTAAAATAGATTCTGTTTAACAGAATTAAAACTTTTATTAAATCGGATTAATAATTTTATCAGATTTATTTATAAACTGTTTCTGCCAAAACCAGGATTGAGTGTCACTGGAAATCAGTTTTAATTTACAGATTTTTATTAACAGTTAACGTTTTTTTAGCAGTTGTTCTAATCAGTTTATAGAAACCAAGATAATGTTTCTGTTAAACTGATATATTTGATAATTTCATCTGATTTATTGAAACCAAGATTGAGTTTCTTTGAAACAGATCCACTATAAGTATATAGAGATCACGACTGAATTTTTTATATACATATTTATAACAATTGTCTAACTGTTTGTGTTTTGATCTTGTTTGATCTTTCAGAATGTCTACTGGCACTCCTGAAACTCCTGCAACTACTACTGTGAAAGTAACTGCTACGCCAGTTACCCACACAGTTGCTAATCATGCTGAAAAACCAGAAAAATTCAATGGGCAGAGTTTTAAGAGGTGGCAGCAGAAGATGTTCTTCTATCTCACTACTTTGAACCTTGCGAAGTTCTTAAAGGAGACTGTACCTCAGGTGGAACCTCCTAAAGAAGGTGTACCCGAAAATCAACAATCCGTGCAGGCTGTTGATGCATGGAAACATTCAGACTTCTTGTGTCACAACTACATTCTGAATGGTTTGGTGGAGTCTTTGTACAACATGTACTGCAAGACTAAGATTGCCAAAGAATAATGGGAGTCGTTGGAACGCAAGTACAAAACTAAGGATGCTGGTATAAAGAAGTTCGTCGTAGCTCGTTTTTTGGATTACAAGATGGTTGATTCAAAGAGTGTGATAACTCAGGTTCAATATCTGCAGGTTTTGCTACACGACATTCATGCTGAGGGTATGACTTTGAGTGAAACTTTTCAAGTTGCTGCTATCATTGAAAAGTTACCTCCAAGCTGGGTAGAATTTAAAAACTAATTGAAGCATAAGCGAAAGGAGATGACTGTTGAAGACTTGGTTGTTCGTCTTCGTATTGAAGAGGACAACAAGATGGCTCAGAAAAACACTTATACACCTGATTCTACCAAGGTAAATATGGTTGAGCATGGTTCGTCTTCTTCAAAGTCTAAAGGCAAAAGCTTTGGCAAAGGGAAGAATGACAAGAAGAGCAAAGGGAAGTCTAAGTACCTTGCTCCTAAAGGTGGAATTGCAAAGCAGAAGTTCCAAGGAAATTGCTTCAACTGTGACAAGTCAGGTCATCGTGTTGCTAACTGCAAAGCGCCAAAGCGGGTGACTCCACGCGAGGCTAATACGGTGAATGATAATGTGGACATGATTGCTATGGTGTCTGATGTCGTTACCATGATCTCTGAAGTTAACCTGGTAGGTTCTAATAATAATGATTGGTGGGTTGATAATGGGGAAACCAGTCATGTGTGTTTTGACAAGAGTATGTTTCACTCTTTCAGAGCGGTTGACAATGGAGAGAAGCTATACATGGGCAACTCTGCAACTGCTGATATCAATGGCGAAGGAGATTTTATTTTGAAGATGACATCCGAGAAAGAGCTCAAGTTGACTAAAGTCTTGTATGTTCTGGAGATTCGCAAGAATCTTGTGTCCGGATGGCTTTTGAATAAGTTTGGTTTTCGTCTAGTTTTTGAGTTTGATAAAGTTGTACTTTCTAAGAATCAAATGTATGTTGGTAAGGGTTATGTCCTGAATGGTATGTTTAAGCTCAATGTAATAGTTGTTAAGAATGCTATCAATAAAATGAATTCTTCTGCTTACTTGATTGAGTCTTCTACTGTGTGGCATGGCCGTCTTGGACATGTTAAGTTTAATTCAATGCGTCGTTTGATTAAATTTAAGGGCATACCAAATTTTCATATAGATTCAAATTATAAGTGTGAAACTTGTGTCGAAGCCAAACTTACAAGATCATCTTTCAAATCGGTTGAACGAAAAATCGAACCACTTGATATGATACACACGAACATATGTGATTTGAAATCACTACCCAAAAAAGGTGGCAATAAGTACTTCATCACGTTTATTGATGATTGCACAAAGTACTGCTACGTTTACTTGTTGAAAAGTAAAGATGAAGCTATAGACAAGTTTGTTCTATACAAAACCGAAGTAGAGAATCAACTTGGTAGGAAAATCAAGGTTGTACGAAGTGATAGAGGAGGTGAATATGTGTCTCCTTTTGCTGATCTATGTGCGAAACATGGAATTAGACTCGAGTTTACCGCTCCTTATTCACCTCAGCAAAACGGTATTGCCGAAAGGAAGAACCGTACCTTGAAAGAAACGGTTAATGCCATGTTGATAAGTTCTGGTTTGAGCCAGGACATGTGGGGGGAAGCTATTCTAACGGCTACTTATCTTTTAAATAAGATACCTCGTAAGGATAAAGAGGAAACCCCATATGAACTATGGATGGGAAGAAAACTATCATACCAGTACTTACGAGTGTGGGGATGTCTAGCCAAGGTAGTTGTGCCGACACCTAAGGCCCAAACGATTGGACCTAAATCTGTGGATTGTATATTTATTGGATATGCTAAGAATAGCAGTGTGTATCATTTCATTGTACATGATTCGAAAAATCCAGATATACACACGAACACAGTTATGGAATCAAGGAATGCGTCCTTCTTTGAAAACATATTTCCTTGTTTAAAGAATGAAAATGGAAGCACATCTAGAATAGATGATGCAGTTGTCCAAGATAAGAGACAACGAGATGATAACGATCTCCAAGATGAGAGACAAGATCAACCCGAGGAAGAAGAGGTTGAACCTAGAAGAAGCAAAAGGGCGAGAACCGAGAAATCATTTGGACCCGATTTTGTCTCTTTTATGGTAGAAAATGAACCCATTTCTTATCAAGAAGCTGTAAATTCCTCGGAAGGGCCTCGATAGAAAGAAGCGATTAATAGTGAAATAGAGTCTATTTTACAAAATCATACTTGGGAGCTCGTGGATTTACCTCCTGGTTGTAAACCACTAGCCTATAAATGGATCTTCAAGAAGAAGATGAAAGTTGATGGCACCATTGATAAGTACAAAGCAAGATTGGTGATCAAAGGTTTTAGACAACGCGAAGGTCTAGATTACTTTGATACTTATTCGCCTGTTACGCGAATAACTTCTATTAGGATAATTCTTGTTATTGTCGCATTAAGAAATTTAGAAGTTCACCAAATGGATGTGAAAACGGCTTTTCTAAATGGAGATTTAGAAGAAGAAATATACATGAACCAACCCGAGGGTTTCATGGCTCCTGGACAAGAAAGAAAAGTTTGTAGGCTTGTTAAGTCATTGTATGGCTTAAAGCAAGCTCCAAAACAATGGCATCAAAAGTTTGATCACGCCATGCTAGAGGGTGGATTCAAAATTAATGAATGCGACAAGTGTGTTTATGTCAAAGACACAAATAGTAGATATGTAATCTTGTGTCTTTATGTCGATGATATGCTTATCGTTGGCAGTAACGACAAGATGATCAAGTCTACTAAAGACATGTTGAAATCAAAGTTTGACATGAAAGATATGGGTTTGCCTAATGTGATCCTTGGAATAAAGATCATACGAACTCAAAGTGGACTTGCATTAAGTCAAGCACATTACGTGGACAAAATTATTAATACTCATAATGCGTGGGATTCCGGCATAGCTAGAACTCCAATTGACACCAGTTTGCATCTATCTAAAAATAGAGGCGCAGGTGTTGCCCAATTAGAGTATTCAAGAATTATTGGCATGTTAATGTATTTGATGACTTGTACCCGACCTGACTTAGCATATGTTGTTAGCAGGCTGAGTATGTATACTAGTAATCCAAGTGAAGCACATTGGAAAGCTATGACTAGGGTACTTCATTATTTGAGATACAATCATGATTATGGACTGAATTATGTTAGATATCCAGCGGTTATTGAAGGATACAGTGATGCAAATTGGATATCTGACATAAAGGTTTCTAGATCAACCAGTGGATACGTGTTTACACTAGGAGGGGCCGCTATATCTTGGAAGTCTTCCAAGCAAACTGTAATAGCTAAGTCCACGATGGAATCAGAATTTATCGCGTTAGATAAATGCAGAGAAGAGGCGGAATGGCTACGTCAATTCGTAGAGGATATACCCAGGTGGCCTAAACCGGTAACGGCCATTAGTATACATTGTGATAGTCAATCGACAATTGGCAGAGCTCATAGCACAATGTATAATGGAAAGTCTAGACATATCTATCGTCTACATAATTCGGCACGACAACTACTCTCAACAGGAGTTATCTCAATTGACTATGTGAAGTCAAAGGATAACATTGCGGATCCGCTTACGAAAGGCTTAAGCAGAGAGTTAGTTAGTAAGTCGTCTAAAGAATGGGACTAAAGCCCTTGAAGAAATGAGTTTCTATGAAGGAAAACCTATCCCAGTTGACTGGAGATCCCAAGATCTGGGTTCAATAGGACAACCTAATCATATAAATGTGGGGGAAGTCACGTCAATGTGGGGGTTTACTTAATACAGGAACTTTCCTAGTCCATTCCTAGAACAATGACTTGTTGAGAGGTTAAACATATGGCTTTATGATTCAGGATGAAATCATAAAGCATAATGATTCAAGATGAAATCATAAAACATATGTTTTTAATGATTCAAGATGAAATCACCTATGTGAGAGAGAAGTGGGGCCGCTTCGAAGGAAATTGTGGGGCGCAATTTCTAAGAGCTCTTGCAGAACCAGGCGAGTGTTCATGACCATAACGAACACGACTATGAGGACTTGACAAGGTCAGGGAGAGTCTTGTTTGAGTGTGTATTGTCGTCTACGTAAACAGAGGCTGAGTTTAAGGACATCGCGTCTACTCAGATCTAGGAGACTAAGTGCATCTCACAAGGGAAGGTTCAAAGGGTTACACCTACCTATCCTATGCAGGACTTAACCGCAGAAATTTTGCTAAAACTTTTGTGTGTTTTTTACCGATTCCCATTCATGTGGGGGATTGTTGGAAAATGTTTTGCAAAATATGGTTTTTGAAATAATTTGGACATAATTTTATATATGTATATGTTATATATATTCGTAGTACTTAGTAGCTTTGCGTTCTCCTCGAAGAGAGCTTCGCAACGAGCTAAAGTATGTCCAATATGGAGTTAATATGAATGAGATATCGTGTCTCAAAGTGAGTCACGTGAAACAGAATATTTGGAAAATATTTTGTCCCACATCGCTTGAAACATGAAGTGAAAACATGTTTATAAGGAAATCCTAGTTTCTACCCTACAATATTCATTTGTGGGTTTTTACTCCCACGCCTACGCGCGCGCATGGGGGGTGCAGAAAGTGAGATTTCAAGGCTAAAAACGGGTTCGAATCTACTGAACTTGTGCACGAGCACGCGACCTGCGGACACGAATGCAGCTCCGAAAACTGGCTTGGGTGCGGGCAGATTTCGGTATCTTTTTTGCTGCGAATTCGATTTTTGTTTCCAGAAAATTTTGTACATCTATTTAAGGAATAGATATAGACTTTCTTATTAAGTCATGACAGAATTTTCCTGTGTTTGTAAAATATATGCAAATCGTGTTTATTTTTAACAGATTTATATGTCTGATTATTTTAGAAGCATATATTCTGTCTTGGTGACCAAGACATGAATTAGCTATAAAATAAACCATTCTCATTCAGTTTTCAATATCAAAAAAACGCAGCTTTTTTTTACTCCATTACCAGTTCGTTTTCCAGCAGCTCGTCGATCAGAAACACGTAAGGCTTCTGTGATCTTTCAGGCAAGTTTGTTTAGTCCGGCTGTACAACAGCTTTGGACGTTGTACCCTGGGAAACAGACGGCGAATCTGTTTTAAGGGAAGCGTGTTAAACACGTGCCTCGTCTTAGTTTTACTGCTTTCTTTATTACTGTTATTATTTTCTGTCTTTATATTCTGTTAGTTTTATTAATTGTAATCTGATTTTAATAAAAGTATACATCGTTTCCTACAAAACTTTCTTTAACTTCAACTCCTCCTCAATTTCCTCTTGCCTCTCAGCAGATAACAACCTATATGTGTTTGCATCACATACAGAATCCCATATTGGATATGCAAAACACTCCAACTGCTCAAATGGTAGCTTCCTCAACTTTGCATATGTCCATCCTGTTTGATGACATCTTAGAAGCATGTAGTACAATTCCCTTCTTGTAGTCTTGTTCTCTCTTAGTACATTATCTACCCTATTTTTAAAAATGACCTGACAATCACCTTGAACTCTCATCATTATCTCCATACCCCAAATTTTGTCAGATAAAGAAATATTAGGTTTCTTCAACACCTCTCTATCATACCTAAAATACAAATCACAAATAGCAGGTATGTCAAAATCAACCATTTTCTTTAGTTCAATGAGCCTTTCTTTTGCCAGATCATCCTCACCATACTCTAGTCTTTCTAGTTCTTCTAAAATCACATTAGAACCATGATGACTATCCTCTTCTTCATCACCAGATTCATCACCCTCAGATTCAGATGTGATAATCTTGGCTTCAATATTACCCTTCTCAAGCCCCTTCTTTTCTTGCTCTTACAATTGGTGAGCAAGCATTTCATCAAATTATTTCTGGGCTGCATCTTTTGAGACATCTTCTACTACTAACACAGCTTTACCCTTATCCAATGGATCAATAAAGGGCAAAGTAGAAGACTGTACCTGAGTGGAAGGTTCCTGAATCATGAGTGGTGGTTGGGATACACCAATCATACTTGGAATCCTGTCAGCGGTTGAACTAGGCGTGTCAGCGTCCAAATTGCCTTTGTTAGTGGCTAACATACCACTAGCTTGAATCATCATTTTAGTGAAAGTCTGCTTCATGGGAGTGATTAAAAAGGGAGTAGCTTGTTTCTTCATACCAGACAATGCTTCAGCTATCTCCTTAGTCCCATACGAACCTTGGGACCCCCTATCATTCAAATTAGGTGCATCCTCCTCTTTGTAAGAATCATCTTCAGAGGACATAACCATGTCTCTCCTTCTCCTTGAGCCAGCAGCTTCCAAAACACCTATCCTCTCCCTAAATTGCTTGAGTTCAAGGTCTTGATCTATGACTTTATGTATAAGTTCTGCGTTAGACTTTTGCAAGCCTAAGCAGATAGCCGTCAATTCTAAATTATTTAGTGGTTGTAGACTGCCCTCCTCTATAACCGGAATTTGACTCCTAAAGATGGATTCATTAGGCAAAACTCCAGTAGCTTCATGGCTAGGACCACTAGAGAAGACTCCAGTAGTCCTTTGTCTTTTCTCCATTCTATAATCACCAGGTTCAGAAGAGGAAGTGGATTGGTGAATATGTGTTGGTGGTGGTGAGGTGACAACGGGTGAAATGGGTGTGTCAACGGTTGAAACGCGAGTGTCAGCGGCTGAAGGGTCAATGTTCATAGGATCATCTTGGTGGGGTGAAGGTGTTTGTTGTTCTTGGGTAGGTTCATATTCTGGGTGAGGTTGAGGGTTGTTGGTTGCCTCGATAACAACCAACATAGGAGGTGTCAAAGGTAAAGGTCTGAAAGGTCTAGTATTCATGGATAGAAAAAAAAATTGCTTTCTAAGTAAGGATCTTATAAAAACCATCATGATCCCTACGACAATAACCTTGGTGCTCAAAAACCATTTGTAAAACTTTAGGATAAGCAAGAGTCATCTTGTTACCCTTGTTTTTCAACATGCCCTCAAAAATCATATATGAAAAAAAAAAATTTGCCCAGTGGACAAACAAACAAGAATACAACCAAAAGAATAATTTATTTCATTAAAAGAAGTACACTTGGGACTAAGACATTGCAAAAGGACATGTATCAAGAACTTCCAGGCTGGGGAAAATTATTGTTTAGAATATTAATTAATTTTGCCCTCGGGGGGAAATTCATAACCCAACCCTCGAAGTCCTTCCTCTAACTGTTCTTGAGGAAGGGTAGTCACACCATCAACATCATCAAGCCTTAAGGATTGACGAATTAATGCTTCAGTGACCACCCATTTTACCCCATGTACAGTCCCTGACAATGTAATCACTCCATCAACTGTTTCAGAACTTGCAGTGTTCCAAAACTGTTTGATGTGTGTGATAGGAATGAGTGGAGCATGAGTCAAAGTGTACCTTAAGTTAGAAGCCAAGAGATACTCAATCATTCTTGTGTATTGAGGATGATGTGTAATGTCAGCCTCAGGATAGACGATCATGTTGTGTTGATCCCTCAAGCTCAAAGTAGCACCAGCAGGTTTGAATAAAGGTGCCATGAAAACTTGTTGTGAAAGGTTTGGAAAGTATGAAAGTGATAATGGAAGATGTTGGATAAAATAGAAAACAATCAAGCAAGTTACCCTGTTCAAAATAGTAAGAGCCGTATATATAGGATTGAAACTAGGACACTATTGGTTGAAATATAAGGTAAGTTATTCAAAATATAATGATGAAAATCTTGAAAAATAATAACTTATCTCTTAGCAATTAAAGAATTTACCAAATCTCATAAAATTACGGCCCAAAATATCGCAAAAGTAACAACTAGGTAGGACCCAGTGTTCTTCAACAGTCAAAATATTAGTGTCAGCGGGTAACGGCTATATTTTGTCAGTGTTTAAATTGTTTGAAAATGTGCTTGTCAGCGGGTGAACCACTATGTATCAATGGCTAAAAATAAAAAGTAATAAAATAAAAAGACCTTAACAAAGAGGTTTACCCTAATGAAGATAATTCATACTCTGAAAATGACTGAAGTTTTGGCAAGCATTGTCTAATCATGCACACTTGCATAAGCAAGATAGACATAATTGTCCTCAAGTGTTCCTTGCTAACCAAAGTCCTTAAGAGTGAAGAAATCTCATATAAACCCTTTGTAACTCCCAGGTAAACCTATTTTTATTTACACCAAGTCTCCCAACCAACCAATCCTAGTTCTAGGTCAAAAGTCTTGGCAACATGCACAGTATATCAACTTTGCATGCTACAATGCCTCAAGAACTAGAAATTCTAACAATACTTAAAAAGAAAAGCCTTCATTATTTATAACTCCTACTCACTAGTGGACACAATCTAGAATTGTGATAAGAGCAATCTATAAGTACCCAAATACCTAAAGGTTTCCTAAACCTCCTAACTTACACAGATTGCAAATAAATAATGATTAAAAAAATTTATTTCAAGATAGGAATGTAAATATTCCAATCATCATAAATAAGAATTCTTCACGATAAGAAGTCCATAAGCAACTATGTATCCTATTGCACAATGCTCATAAATGCCTGCATTATTAGATCAAAAACCACAAAAACTAACATGGGCTATCAGCGGCCAAAATCCTCTTGTCAGTTGATAAAATGCCTTTGTCAACGTTAGAAAATATAGTGGAAAATCTAATATTTTTACATGAGATAATAATTATGCATATCATGTACATATTATACAATAATCTCAAAAACACATAATTTATGGATTGTTCATTCCAATACTTGTTACCAAGTACAGGAACCTCCCAACATCAAAAGGTTTAGTTAATAAATCAACCACATTTTCTTCTGTCCACTCTATCTGGATGTATTAAACCTTTTTTCAAAACAATCCTTTATAAAATGATGCCTTATTTCTATGTGTTTAGTTTTAGAATGATGTATAGGATTTTTAATAATGCATAAAGTACTGTTATTATCTACAAGAATCTTAGTATGCATAAAATTGTACCCATAATCCAAAAGCTGATTTTGAATCCATAGCACTTGTGCACAACATGTAGCAGCTGCTACGTTGAATTGGCTACCACAGTTTGCTTCTTGCATTGCCAAGATATAAGCCTGCTCCCAAGAAATTGGCATCCACCAGATGTGGATTTCCTATCATTGTTGTCTCCTCCATAGTCACCGTCTGAATAGCCTACAAGCTCCAATGGAGAATCTTTAGGTTACCATAATCCCAAAATGAGATAGCACCTAAGATACCTAAAGATCCTTTTGACAGCATGAAGATGACACACTTTGGGAGTCACTTGATGACGTGCACATGCATACACAACAAACATGATGTTGGGTCTAGAGGCAGTAAGATACATAAATGATCCAATCATTGACCTATAGTGCCTGACATCAACATCCTTTCCATCTTTAGTCTTTCCCCAGGGATGTTCTCTATCCATGGGTGTGCTAGCCCGTTTTTCATGAGGGGAAAACCGAAATTTCTTCAAAATTTCAGCTACATATTTGTCTTGTGAGATGAAGATACCTGTTTCTTTCTGTTGAACTTGAAGACCTAAAAATAAATTCATCTCTCCCATACCACTCATCTAAAATTTATCAGTCATTGGCTTAGAGAAGTTATCACTCATCCTTTGGTTAGAAGAACTAAATATGATATCATCAACATAGACATGCACAAGAAGAAAATTCTTCCCTTCCAGTTTTATGAACAATGTTTGATCTATGGTGCCTCTTTTGAAACCATTTTCCACCAAATATGTGGAAAGTGTACCATACCAAGCTCTAGGGCCCTAATGAAGACCATACATGGCCTTTTTAACTCTATAAACCTTGTCTGGATGCTCTGAATGTTCAAAACCAAGAGGCTGCATAACATACAATTCCTCTTGAATTGTGTCATACAAGAAATCACTCTTAAAATCCATCTGGTAGACTGTAAAACCCATGCAAGAAGCATAGGCTAGGAAAGTCCTTATTGCTTCAATTCTGGCAACAGGTGCAAAAACATCTTCATAGTCAATGCCTTCTTCTTGTGTATAACCTTGATCAACCAGTCTTGCCTTGTTTCTAATCACAATTCCTCCCTCATCTGTCTTGTTTCTTAGAACCCAACATGCTCCAATAGGTCTCACATGCTTGGGACAATCCACAAGCTCCCAAACATCCTGAATTGCAAACTGGTGAAGCTCACTTTGCATTGCTTCAACCCAGCTTGGTTCTTGGGGAGCATCAAAAATTTTCTTGGGCTCACTTTGTGATAGAAAGCAAGCAAACAAACATTCTTGAACCAAAGAGGTATCATCCTTCTTGTGAATGTTTGCAATGAATCCTCCTTTATTTTTTTTGGTAATGGGTTTAAATAAATCCTCCTTTAGGATTCCTTGTTCTTCTTGTTTGAATTGGTGAATTGATGGGACCAATGATTTGTGTAGGAGGGTGAGCTTTGGACACCTTTATAAGAATTCCTAACCCCAAACAATGTGTTGTCATGAACTGTAGATTCGAAAGTACCATGATCCTCACCATCATTAGTTTCATACTCACTTGAACTATGAAGCACATTGTTAGTGTTTAAATTTATGACGTTGACATCTTCATTGAGTGTGGAACTTTCATTAAGTTCAGACACATTTTTGTCAGTGGATGAAAGCAATGTGTCAGCGGCTGAATCATGTGTGTCAGCGGCTGAATCATGTGTGTCAGCGGCTGAACTACTTTTGTCAGCGGATGAAACACTTTCACTGACTTTTTCTTCTTGTTGCTTTCTCTCTACTTCCATTTCAGCAGCAGATGCCTGAATTAATTCTTCACTCCAAATGGGGAATTCCACAAAATAAAGTGTGGGAGTGGCCTCATCTGCTTGTGATCCTTTCACCTTTGTATCCTATATACCTGCATTATCAACAATAGTTTCTTCCATAATATTTGGAGTGGTCTCCAAGAAAACTGGATTAGTAACAGGAAAATAATTCATGGACCTAGATAATGGCTCTAAATCAAAAAGTCAGTCTGGTCCATTATCAGGATCACTAGGTTTACTCTCCAAAAAATCAACATGTATTTTTTTCTAGTTATGACGTTATCTCTCTTGTGGTAAACCCTATACCATTTGTTGTTCATAGAATAACCCATAAAATATCCCTCGTCACCTTTTGAATTAAACTTACCTAGGTTGTCATTAGTATTCATAATCACTACATGACATTCAAAGGGTCTAAGAAAATCTATATTAGGTTTTCTATTCCAAAAGAGCTCATAGGGGGTCTTATTGTGAATCTTGTTGACCAAGGCCCTATTCTGAACATAACAAGCAGTATTCACAGCCTCAGCCCAAAATGCAATGGGTAATTTAGCATCTTCTAACATGGTCCTAGCTGCCTCAATAAGAGTTCTATTTCTCCTTTCAGCTACACCAGTTTGCTGTGGAGTTCTAGCTATGCTAAACTCCCTAGTAATCCCCTTATCCATACAAAAGGCATCTAATAGGTCATTCCTAACTTCTCCACATTATCACTTCTAAGAATGTTAACTGTAAACCTTGATTTCTTTTCCATTTGATTAATAAAATTAATTAGGGTTTTGGCAGTATCACCCTTTTTAACTAAGAAGAAAGTCCGTGTAAACCTAGAGTGGTCATCAGTGACCACAAAGAAATAAGACTTGTCATTTAAACTTTCTATATTAGTGGGTCCAAATAAGTCCATGTGAAGCAGGTGTAGAGGTTTAGAACTAGATTGAACACTCTTAGACTTAAATAAGGACTTGTGTTGTTTGCCTTTAAGACATGCAACACAATTATGATCATTGTGGAATGTTTTTAAGGGCAGTCCTCTCACAAGATCATACCTCACAAGTATGTTCATGTTCTTAAAATTAATGTACCCTAACCTTTTGTACCATAAGTTACTTTCATCTGCTGAAGCTTTAGCATATAAACATGACAAGTTATTATTCATCTTAATCCCTTGTAAGTTGACATTATAAATGTCCTTATGTCTAGGTGTTCTAAACTCTATGAACTTATCAACAGGTATCTTAAAGTCTTTACTTAAAACCAGGCATTCTGTATCAGTAAAAAGAACTTTATTTTTGTTGTCACAAACTCGTGACACACTAAACAAGTTATAGTCAAGTTCCTTTACCAGAAAGACTTCATCAAAATGTAAATTGTTGGTGATAAGAGTGCCTTTGCCTGATATTGTTCCATATCCTCCTCCAAAGTATACTTTATCACCATCTGGAATAGGAGTAAAGTTTGTTAAGTAGTCCTCCTTTCCAGTCATGTGCCTTGAGCATCCAGAATCCTAATATCCATAATCATTAACCTCCTTTGGAATGCCCTGCACATAAAGAAAACAAATCAGTTTTTTGGGAATCCAAGCCTGAGTAGACTTCGATCCATTTGGTTGTTCAACAAGAGTAGACTTGTTTCTTGTGACAACCCCCTGTTCATCCCTCTATACATTAAATACCCAATTTGTCCCAACATGTTTTTCAAGATATTTACACCTGTTCCATGTCATTGAGACACCATTAGAAGTTGATGACTGGTCTTGTTTGGGTCTCCAAGTTAAGTTGGATTATGCCCTAGATCCCTTTTCCCTTAGGTTGTAAATACTTGTTATTACTGGATCTAACATTTGGTCAGACAGCTGCTAATTGTGGCATTTTCATACCAAACCTAATTCTGTCAGCGGCTGATTTTGCCCTGTTAGCGGATGAATTCTTCCTCTCAACTTTTGAATTAGGGTTTGCTATAGGGACCCACTGTTTGTTAGACCAAGTGTTTTTGTTTTAGAAAGGTCTTTGTCCTTGGGTGTTAGCTGCCTTAGTGAAATAAGGAGCTGGTCTAGTGGCTCGTGGTCTAATATGAACATAAGACTTTTGGTTGACTATGTTGACTTATTGTCAGCAGCTGGTTTGTATCCGTTGACACATCTATAAGCCCAATGTGAGAAGCTCCCACGTGTATAACAAGCCTTTCTAGACATAACCTTAGGTCTAGGTTCATATAATCTAGTCGCATTAACACTAGCTTGACTTTTTGGTGATTTAGGTTGTCTATACATCTCTGCATACTTAACACTAGATTTGCTTTTAGATTTTGAGCTTAGGTCAACAGGTTTTCTAGTAGTAGGGTTGGTCACAACAATGGGTTTAGGATCAACTGATTCACTATCAAGAAGTTCACCCTTAACAAAGAGAAAAGGATTGGCCTTCTTCCATTGTTCTAGGTCAATCACCCTTTGCTTGTATTCTTCAACTGGTGAGAGAAAACGTGGTGGAGGAGTAAATTCCTCCACTTGGAACTCTAAAATACCAGTCCAAGACAAGTCTTTCTTAAGAACTCCATAAAATCCACCAGCTGGAGGTGGAACTGCAGCATACTCTTTAGAGTTCATCCCAACCCCAGAAATGTCTTTAGGGTTTCTCTATTCACTTAAGACCTTATCTAGGGTTTGACTAGCTTTTTCAAACTATTCAGTTTTAAACCCTACATTCTCTCTAGCTTGAATGGCCTCATCTAGCTTCAGTTTTCATTCATTATTAGCTTCTATGTAAGAAGACTTTGCTTCAGAACTAAGTGCTTGATCCCTTTTAAGAATAGTAATTTGATCTTTAAGGTCAAATTCCATTTTCTTATAATCCTCAACCATCCCATCAGATTGAGAAAGACCCCTTTTATAGTTTAAAATAGTGATATTCAACCCAAGAATATCAGATTGTAGCTTTAAAATTTCTTTATTAAGTTTATCAGTATTAAGCCTACAACCCTTACTACAAAATGCATCATCATATACCTTATTGTCTGATGAAGAAGAAGATCTAGCCATAAGAGCATACTGAACATGCTCTTCATCCTTTTCAGCAACCAATGCTTGATTCTCCACTTCATCCTTGTCCATAAAGCTCCAATCAAATCCAACGCCATCAATTCCTTGCATTGCTACCATGGCTTTAGGCTTAGCATCTTCAACCTTGATGATCTGTCTAGAATTTTATTCATCATCATTCCTTTTGGGAGATCTTCATTCTCTAGCAAAGTGTCCCATTCTGTGACAGTTGTAACATTCCACTTTTGATTTATCAAATCCAACAGTCTCTTTACTATTGAAAGTCATCTTTCTTCCAAATCTTTTGTTCCACCTACGGACTCTTATACTGCTAAGAGCCATATTCCACTTTATATCCATCTCCTCAAGATCAACATCGCTAATTTACTAAAGATCTTCAAAAGAAATTGATGATCCATTAGGCAAAGAAGCAATATAAGCACATACAGTATCCAAATCTATTCCTGCTGGTTTAAGTTTTGGTGAAACATGATTGTATGTGCCAGCGTCTGATGAGCCACTGTCAAGAGATGTTTGTCCGCTGATAAACCAAGAGTTATCAGCGTTTGAAGTGTCATGGTGGGAATTAAAAGCCATGCTTCCAGAAGGTGTTTTACTTCCTTGTTTAAGCAGAACTTCAGGTTCCATGACCTTCAATTGATTGTAGATATCATCAAAGGTCATATTCTTGTAAGCTTGTGTGGCCAATATTGCATTGGCATGGATTTCCCAACCATCTCCAAGAGCTCCAAGGAATGTAGCATTAACATCATCATCTTCAAACTCAGTTTCCATGAAAGCTAGTTTGCTAGTAATGTCTTGAAGACGACTTCTCACTTCACTAAACTTTTCATTGGGTCGAGCTTTAAAAACAGCGAACTCCATTACCAGCTTCTTCTTCCCATGTTTAAGAGTGTCCTCATTACCACCATAGGTGATCTCAAGGGCTTCCTAAAGCTCTTTGGTAGATTCATACTTTCTGAATTTATACTGGTTTCTGCTTCCAAGAGCCAGTTTGAGAATGCTCAATGCCTTCATGTCAAGCCTTCTATCTGATACCTCTGCAGCAGAGGTGGCTCTTCCATCTTTAGGTCTAGGAACCAAATCTTCAGGTTTAGCATTGGTTGTTCTCCTACTATTAACAGAGTCCAAGATCTTTTGAGCCTGGTTGAACTTGTTTCCAAGCTCAACAACCTCTCAGAGAACATAGTTGTCCACTTGGAGATATTGCTCAAAATTAAACTTCTAGATTTCGAAGTTATCAGGGTCAAGCATAGGAATTTTGAGGTTGTGGTTTGAGGAACCAAATGTTTGGTTTTCTGTGGTCGACGTGATGATTTTATGGTTTTGTAAAATTAGGGTTTTGATGTTCTTCTGATCAAAAGTTTCTCAACAAGCTCTGATACCACTTGTTTGATCCCAAACTTAGATCGATTCAGCTTTGTGTTATCGAGATTGAATAAAGTATAACACGTAGAGAAACTTTGTGTTTATAACAATCTAAGAGTTATGCGGAATTAACACTTAGAATGAAGAACAAAGCAAAACACAATGTATACCAAACTTTCACTTGTATTGATATTCAATGAGGTACAATGAAAGTATTAAGAACGTGTATCAAACATAAACCTAAAAGCCTCTTTTTATAGAATAAGGAGCCTTGTACAATAAACAAACTTGTCAACTATTCTAGGAAGATATATCAAGATAACTATACAAATTATAATATACAATGCATATCTTCCTAACATAACAAAACGTGATGACTAAGTATTCTGTTGTAGCAGAGACTTCTCTTGTCAGCGCTTGAATTTCTCTTGTCAGTGCTCATTCTGTCAGCGCTTGATTTACTCTTGTCAGCGGTTAAAGTCCCTTTGTCAGCGGCTTAGTGATGTAGCTAATTTTATTCCTAACATGATCAACCCTATTGGATGTGTACCTCCATTACACTTTGCCTAAACCCATGTATTGCACATGGGAAAAACGAGGAAATAGATCGATTATGAGACCGAGTCTCATGGCACAATCCAAAACCCGCGACGGCTAAGGAAAATAACTAACGGCTCACCTTGTAAAAGAAAAAAAAAATTATTTCCTTAATAATTATTTTATAAATACTCAACACTTCAGATTTTTTATACGGTTTCTATTCTATAAATTTTATATACTTAACTCTTCACCAACTTAAACATTATCTCACAAAACTCCCAATACAAAAATACCAAAAACCTTTTGTCAACAAATAGAACCTACTTTTCTTTCTATTGGGCACTCGTCAACAAATCATACCTACACTAACGTCTCAAGTATGTATGTTATGATTGCATGTTATCCGAGTTTTTTTTTCTTGTTTTGTGTCTCGTTGATGGTAGTTTGATAGGAGTTAGATATAATGATGATATTGTGATGATAAGATTTAGCTTAGTTAAATTTGTTGTTGTTGTTGTTATTGTTGGTATAACTGTTTGTAATGGGTGTATGTCAAACGATTTTCTAAGTCTCTTCATTTTTATCTTTTCATATATTTATATTTGGCCTGATTCAGTTAACTCTCTTATGTGTCTCGGTTTGACAAAATGAGTCGACTCGGTCAAATCGACAAGAACCGAGCTAACTCAATCATTGTGAATGCAAAAGCAGATACACAATTTCAAGATATTGTATAACAAAGGTCTCGGGTAGGTGTAATTGGTCTTGTGTTTTTATTTATGATCTATGATTAGTGTTGTTGTTTCGATTTGAAAAGTTTATCGGCAGTCTTGAGATTTTTTGTTATAATCAGGCATAAAATGATGGTGGTGAAGATGGTCTGTTTGTTATTTTTAGTCTTCAAAAATTCAATTAAAAAGTTACATTTCAAGACTTACTGAAGTATCTATTATAAGAAGCTGAAAAGATGAGAAAATGAAATAGTTGGTAATCCTCCACTTCAATTTTTATAGCCATGAAATTTCATCAGTCAAACACTCATAATAGGGACTTCCACACTCGTTATGAAGACCTTCTATTATATATAAAAACAGGGTATGTTTGGTATAAGCCTATGAAAATGAGGGGATGCCAATAATATCCATTAAATGTGTCTGTTTGATAACTATGAGAATCAATCTATCACTGCATACTCATAGATCCATACTAGTGAGGAAAGGTGTTTATGGTGTATTATTCCAGTGGGCACGCATGTCTTTTTTTTCCTTCACATACATATTAAATATCATAACTTCTTCACTACATATATTTTAAATATCAAGAATCTATTAAAAAAATCAAACACAACTAATATATACCAAACAACACTTTTCTAAAACTTATTCCATTCATATTACACGTCATAATCACACCTATACCTTAGATGAATTCGAAGATATGTGTTCTTGGTGTCATGCTCATACCGAATCTCTCTCTCATTTATTAATTCACTGCGAGTGGGCTAACAAAGTATGGAAAAGCTTATTTATTTGGTGGAATGTGAAGTGGGTTATGCCTCAAAACCTAACCCGATTTGTAGTGGAGTGGAATGAAGATATGAATATAGAGCTTCGCAAAGAATGGAAACTAATTGGTCCTTGCACCATATGGTTCATTTGGACGGCGAGAAATAATATCATCTTCAATCACAAAGTAACTTGTTGGGCTAAGATAGTAACTATATCAAAATTAAAAGCTTCTAGTGGGCATTGAATGCAAAGATTTGTTCATCCAACGATTTTTATATTTGGTTGAATGACCCACAAGTTTTATTTAGTAATTTTGTCGCCCATCGTTAAGCTAAGTCATGTTAGCGTTTTTCAATTGTATTATGTAGTGATGAGTTGCATCTTCGAATGGTTTTGTCATTTGAAGTTAGTCTTATCTTATTGTATTTTTTTCTACAACAATGTCGAAGACATTAATATAAATATGTTCTCTTTGGCAAAAAAATCACATCTATACCTATAATGATCCTATCAAGCTTACCAAACGCACCTTTAAACATTAGATATAGTAAGACAATACCAAAGTTAATCGTTTTATATATATTGTTTATTAAATAAAAATTTGTTTAATAAAAACGTGAAACCTTCTAGTAAGTATCAAAATTTATTTTGCACATGGGATACGTTTACATACTTTTGAGTTATAATACAAATCATGTTATGGAATTTTTACATTTTATTGTAACCGGTGGTAACTCATTTTAGAAAAAGTTTAAGTAGACTGTGGTGGAACCAAAAAGTTAGCGAAAGGGAAGCAAGAAAATTTTTTTTGGACAAAAGTCTTTGTATAGACCAAAATAAAGATACAACTTGAAGGTTTTTACATTACTTTTTTTTCTTTTGAGGCAAGTTGAAAGTTTTTACATTGTTTTGTTTTCGAATGAGAGACAATTTAAATTTAAAATGAGGTGCAATTTAATAAATAGTCCTAAAAATTATTTTTACATTAAAATTTAAAAAAAATCGCCATGGGGCACACACCCACCCCCACAACTTTCATTAGTTCCACCCATGTAGGTAGATTTCTTTAAAAATAATCACAATTAATCATATTCATTGTCATTTTATTTCATTCTAACGAAACAGCCATCATTTGATATAAATAAGGAAAATTCATCAAAAAGTATAAAATTCTTGGACTTTTTTCCAAACATGTTCAAATTAAAATTTCTTTCCAAAAAGTCCATGGCATCTCGACAACCGGATAATTTCTGATGTCAAAAAATGCAAAATATCCTTGGGTTTGTTCATATGAATCTAGTTGTCCGACATTGTTCTTAGGTTACATTTATCAGTCACATAATAAAACCTCACACCAGTCATGTTAGCGTCACATCAGCTTTCCACCCTCTACTTTTCACTTTCGCCCTCACCTACAATTCACTCTTATCAATCACACCAATAAAACACTCTCACACCAAAAGAATACTGTTATTAAATAAAACAAAAAACTTATACATTACATAAAAATATAAAAACACTACGATAAACAATAAATAACACTTTGCGTCATACACTACGGATTAGTCTGTTACCGGATCCGAATCCGATAACTCCCCACACAGAAATTCCGACCGAAATTGTTGTTGTTCAGCTTCTTCGGCCCTAACTTTCTCCTCTCACTCCTTTTGTGTCCTAGCTTTTTCTTCGAATGTTTCTCTCAATACATGTTCATCTAGGTATATTGATGTAGCTATATGTCAGTAAGTAAGCCATTTGAGTTGTTTACAATTGGATAGGGTGGAACGGAAGAAACATATTGACGTATGTGTTGTGATGAATACCCGATATGTGTTTGGGACGAAATTTCTTCATCTTTGTGGGGAGTGGCGTTATTCAGCCATTCAATATTATTTTCAATTTGAGTCTCTATTTTTGCCATATTTCTAAACAAGGCTCTTTGCATGTCGAAATCTTTATCAGATTCTTTTTCTAGAAACGTTTTGATTCAAACACGTTTCTATGGAGAAATATCACTGTAGTTCTCATATGCTTTGCGCAGTTTCGTTTTAGCTTCATGAGCAACATCGAATTCAAAGTCTAAGTAGTAAGCGCAAACTAACAACGTTGTTGTTCATTGATTTGTTTCTAAACCATAGTTTTTATCTCGTTAACGGTGTGTGGAAGGGAGCACGCAATAAAAAATTTGAAGTTGTGTTTGAAAAGTAGTTGTGTGTGAAAATTTTGAAAGTCAACGGATTTTTTTTTGTTATAAAAATTAGTTTTGTTTGAAAAGTATTTATTGAAAGTAAATGAGAGTTGGAAATATCTTTTTAGTTAAAAATGATAAACGTTCAAGTGGGGTTAATTTTTTCACACTTTGCGAAAAATGAGTTGATCATCATATCAAGTCATTTTACCCACACTCACGCGTGACTTTAAAATCATTTAACAGCTCACGCGTGAGGATCGAAAAATTTTTGTGCTCACAATGGGCCAAGCTATACAGACACCACCCCCCCCCCCCCCCCCCCCCCTAAAACACTGGTTGTACCTCCATCTTTTTTGATTTTTTTGATATACGGGACTAATAATGCAGTAGACCGATAATGCAAAGGTTGTTTCACATAAGTGATTGACCTTTAAAGAAAGAAAAACCTTAAAGTTGTTTACATAACAATGTCGTGTTTTATGTGAGCGATATTTTTCTTTGTTTTTCGAAGTTGTCTTTTCGTAATAATTTTTTTAAGAACTAAAATCCATAAATTTGTTTATACTTAACCATTTGACCATCTATACTTTTACAAATTTTTATTTCATTAAAATGTATGGTATTTTTTAAAGTCATCCAAGACTTTTTCAAAGATAGTTTCTCAAAAATAACTTGATGGCCAACTGTGAATTATGTTAACATAGTTGGTTAAAAAAATATGTAAATGTTCAAATAGATGTTGAAGTTTCGATGCTTTTTCAGTTGTGATTTCTTCTTAGCAAAGCATATTGTTGTCTTATTTTTTGTTTGAGATCGACTTGTACACTGGTTTGAAATCTGGTTCAATCAAGCTAGGTCAATCAATTTGATCATGTTGGATTAATCGGTTGATCGGTTCGATCTGATCAGGTTAATCTATTGACCAGTTTGACCTGACCAGGCTAATCGGTTGACACGATTCGACTCGGTCGGGCAACCAGTTAACATGATTCCGGTTGAAAAAATGAGTCCTATTAAATTTCATTTTACGTTTTCGAAATCCGGTTAAATCCGTTGGATTTGAGGTGACTCGGATTAATCCGATTCTCGAAACCTGATCGCGTTTTTTATATATAAATAAAGCATATAAATTATACATATTTGTGACATAATCGTATTTTTACATATTATATTAGCTTGTAAGTAATTTATACGTTTATTCTATGAAAGATTTCATAATTTTTGTGAATAGAGCACATTAAAACAAAAATTGTAGTATACTAAAAGTCATCATCACGTGTAGGGAAAAAAAAGAAAACTGGCCCCATATCAAGTTTCTTTTACTCGGTCCAATCTCATGTTGTTGCAAACAGCCCATAGCCCAAAACCAAGTATAAAATGGATGGATAACACTAACCTAAACATTTCATAACCCTAAACCTACTCTTAATATATCCGCCTCCTTTCTTCATCTACATCCCAACCACTAACCTAAACATTTCATAACCCTAAACCTACTCTTAATATATCCGCCTCCTTTCTTCATCTACATCCCAACCACCATCTTCACATATTGAACAAATCATATCAAATCATTCACCCAATCTCAGAACTATACAAACCAAGATCAATCACATCAATCACGATCATATACTAACCACCCTCATACCACACGCCTTAAACCTTACATAGCAATAAAAGACCCGTCGAACGGGGCTTCAGTGAGCCGTTGTTCTTTGGCTATGAAGGAGGAGTATAGAAGGTATGTATGAAAGAATGTTGGGAGGTCGGAAAATGGTGAGTGTGAAAGATGTATTTATAGGTATTATGGTGACGGTTGACAGTTGACGGTTATTGCATGGTGGTTATTCGTGAAAAGATACGACTGTTAAATTATTGTACGTTTTTACAACTGTGTCTTAAACGTTGTCATGAAAAGGAACCATCCTCTAATGTCACAAATCATAAATGTGAGAGGGGCGCTTTTTTTATGTGAGAGGGGCGGGTTTTTTTTTTTGCTGTGAGAGGGGCTTTTTTTTGTTTTTTTTAATTACGAAAATTTCCATCTATTATTATAGTTATAATTATAATTTTGTTTATGTTATAAAACTGTGAATCTGAAAGTTCGGAATCAAAAATATATTGTTTAACATGTCAAAAGTATTAAACTGACAAAAATACAGAACACGGAAATTGATAAAAAAAATTGCATCGGACTAAAAACAGAAGGGACAAAAGGAATCAAAAGTACTCTTTTGTACCTTTTTGGTGGGCCAAGGGGTATTAGTAGTAGTACTCGCTCACAATACTCCTACACTACTGATAAAATAGCCTTAGAGGCCACGGTACGGTGGCTGGTTGCTCGGCTGGCCACCACGGCGCGAGACGACGGCGGCGCCAACCGTACCGTGCTTCGCGTCGTCATGTTTGGGTTGGCTACAACCAGCCGATGCCGTGGGCGACGGCGCGAGACCATGGCGCAGCCAACCACACCGTGGCTCGCGCCATGGGGTGGCGTTATGGATTTTTTTTTTTTTTTTTTTTTGAAAATTTGAAAAATAACCGTTGGGGCTAACGGCTAATTTTTTTATTTTTTTTGCCCGTTTTTTACCGTTGGAGGGGGAAAAACCCATTTTTTTATCTTTTTTTAGCTATAAATCCCCACTAATTTTACCCAAACATCACACGTTCTTCTATACTTCTCTACATCTAACTTCTATATTTTTTTCTATCCACCATGTGTCAAAACCCTAATCCAAGCCAATACCCGAATCAATGGTTAAACAATTACTTTTCTGATCCTCAAAATCAAATTCCTACTACTCAACTATCGAATTCGTCTTCTTCGTCTAACCCGAATACTCCCTCATCCGCAACATCTAGCTCTTCAAGAACATTCGCCAACTATAATCAACTCCCAAATCCGCTCGCTACCTTCCCACAACAACAAAACCCGTTTGTTAATTGTACACCCGAGCAATTTAATATGTGGTTCCAACAATCCCAACAATCACAAATCTTTCAACAATCACAACAACAAAATTTTCAGACCTTTCCTCAACACTCAAGAACCTCAAGAACCCGAAGAAAAAAATGAACCCGAAGAACAAGTCGCGGCTCCAATGTGCTTGGCTTGTTTTGACGAGTTTGTATGAGTTGAAAACAATGACTCGTGTGATGAGTTTGTATCGAGATGAAAACGGGAACAAGGAGTTTCCACACAAAAGTGCTTGGCTTGTTTTGAAAGACAAGTATAAATGGAAAAATCCCGATTCAACTCAAACACGCCGGGCCCGAGGGAAGATAGCCGATCTAGATCCGAGTCTTTTCAATGACGATGAGATCCCTCGTCCATCCGGTGCTCCAAGAAAGGCAAAGGTTCAACGCTCGACAAGCTCATCCGCCACTTCGGGGTCTCAAAAAGAACAATTGGTGGATTTGCTACAACAACAAATGTTATCGGACCGTGAAACTAAAAATGAACAATTTGACCCAGAGGTGCCGGCTAGACTAGAAGTGGTTGCACTTAGGGGTGGGAATCGGGTCGGGTTTGTCGGGTTCGGGTTATTCGGGTCGGGTTGAATTCGGGTTGAGGGTAATAATATTTTACCCGAACCCGACCCGAGTTGAACTCGGGTTAGTCGGGTTCGGGTCTATTCGGGTCGGGTCTATTCGGGTCGGGTCTATTCGGGTTCGGGTCAACCTGACTACGGGTAAAATATATAAAAAAAACTTTCTTTTTAATTTTTTTAATAGAATTTTTATTTAATTTACATTTTAAAAATAAAAAAAATAAAAAAAATTCTTATTCGGGTCAATCGGGTTGACCCGAACCCGAATTAGGCATAAATATTTTACCCGATGTCCGACCCGATTTTGAATTCTAACCGGGTTGACCCGACTAACCCGAATTGAAATTTCAAACCCGAGTAACCCGACCCGAATATGCTCGGGTTCGGGTCGGGTCGGGTTCGGGTCGGGTCGGAATATTGACACCCCTAGTTGCACTTCAAAAAGGAACGAAGATTTGCAAATCCTTCGATACGACACTACGGATTAAGTGCACAAGATGTGGCGAGAATCGAGAAGCTCAAACACGAGGCGCACGCGAAATATTTTAATTTTTAAGTTGTATTTTTTATGTTTTTTCGTATTTGTGTTATTTTTTTAATTCGGTATTTTTATTTTATGATTTTTTTAATTTCGTGTTTTTTTTAATTAGTGATTGTATTTTTTTTATTAATGAAAATTTAATTAATTGTTGAAAAAAAAAGTGATGGAGTGACGACGACATAAAAATGTTGATGTTAACCAGGGAGGGGGGTTGTGTCATCGTGAGGAGTTTTGGTGTCGTGGGAATAAAAGGTGATGTGGCATTACTTTTTGCCCACGACACGACTTTGACGGCTCGACTACAACATGTGCTCTTAGAACAACTACGCAAGAGTTAAAAATCTGATAATGTTGTCCGGAGTTGTCCTGAACTTTTTTTTAAGAAGAATATTTTATTTTGGTCAAAACAAGAATTCCATTAGTTTTGGACTTTTTAGAATAGGAAACCAAACACGCACCCTTAATCTAACCTTTAGTGAAATCTTTTTTGAAAAATTTACAAATATACCTAACTATATTTATTTATTTGCATATTTTTTCATATTACAAGTTTTTAATGCATAATTACAATATAGTTTAAACACAATTTAGAGAAATATAAAATTATGAAAATTTAATTGGGTACATTGATAAGAAAATGATTAAGAGACTTAAAAAATAAAACTAATTATGTGCTCTTTTATTATAGGTTTCTAAAGAAGCGAAGCCCTTTACTATCAATGCTCTATTTGTAATTGCCCCTTCTTTTTCTAATTTTGGGATACCAATTAACTTAAGTACTACTACGTAAACAGTAAACGCATTAGAACCCACCAGTTAACTAAACAGCAACACGTTAGAACCCATCTAAATATTCATTGTTTGTTCTTTGTGTTAACTAGTACTTTTATGTAGTAATTGGAGTTTTAATCTAAAAACGAATGCCAAACATATTTCAAAATTTCACCTATTTTTACTACTATTTGAATACTTTTAAATTTTTATTAACATTGCAAAAATGATCACACTATTACAGTAGTATATTTTACACAAGGGGTGAACCCTGAACAAACTCAGTAAAAGCCAAGCCAACTAAACCTAACATAGCAAATCTACCATTCCACAACTCAGCATCTGAAGTCATCAAACCATTTGATTTACTCTCAGCTCGAACTCCTTTGAACAAAGGTACCAACGAAGCCAAAGTCAATACAACACTTGTCCCAACAAACACAGTTAACCCACCGTTAGAAACTTGAGTAAACAAGTCTTGGCCATTAGTCAACTCTACAGCCAATGCTGACACAAACCCTATCATGGCTAATCTTCCATTGATTCTTTCTGGTGCTGGCCCACTGAATGCTAACAAGTCTGAGAACTTAGTGCTTACCTTAGGAGCTGGTGGTAGTGGTGGTGGTGGAGTTGAGCTCATTTGTGGTGGTGTTGGGGTGGCTGCTGATGGTGGTTTGATGTCATCTTGTGGCTGTGACATGCATTTGATGGTTCTAAATGAGGTTGAGTTGGTCTTTTTGTGGAATTGGGTGGTTGTGAGGCTTGCTGACAAGACTGAAGAAGCTGCCATTATGGTGTTTGATAAGGTTGTTTAAGGTTGTTGTTGGTCAATAGGTTGCTTAGAATGTTTAATGTTGGTTGTGATGGTTTATTTACAAAGGTGGTTGTATGTGTTTTATAGGAAAGTGTTTTGATCCATGAAGACAAAAGAGTGGATACATATTGGGCCACGATAGTGGCTTTTGGGACTTGTGAACGTGGCTTAAAAAGTGGCCGATGAAGAGAAGTTGTGGTGAAAATGAGTTCGATGTGTTTCATTGATTGCGGTGGTGGGGTACAATTTGCCAATTGGACGACTCTAGAGCTAAAATTAGATTCCTGTAAAAAAAATTCAGACAAAGAGTCTTTGTAAACGTTACATGTGTTTTAAATCTATAATATTAAGGTTTATATTTTCTTTTGATTTTACTTGAGCCTTTAATTTTGCAAAAATATCATAGTTGTTTGCTTACAAAAAAAATTAATAAAAAAAAAAGATCCGACCAACCGGATTCGAACCAGTGACCTAAGGATACCAGTTAAACAACTACAGTCCTCCGCTCTACCAACTGAGCTATGGTCGGATTTGTGTTACATTGGATAAACATATCTAGGATTTAACAAGCGGTTTCGAGCCGTGTTGCTTAAAATATGTGAACTTTTGAGCTTTTTCGAATTAAGATTATACATAGGCTTAATTTTTAGCTTATTTTAAGACTCACGAGCTCATATAAGTCTTGGTGTTAACAAATTTCTATAAATCTAATTGGTTTGAAAATCGAAATAAGTAGATTGAGTATGAAGAATGAATCTTTGGTAATATACAACTCTACGTCTAGGATATGTCATTGTCGCATAAGCTACAATCCGATTTTCATAAAAGGTGAAATAAGCCGCACTCTGATTTTAATCCTCTCTGCACTTCATAATGCAACAAAAGTTCTTCGTTCTAAATCATCACGGTTCCAAACTTCCAATATATATATTGATAAAAGAATGACTTTGTGTTGCACTTATTAGGAATATGCTACAAAGGCAAATTTCTTGGCTAAGAAGAATGATAGCGTGAAATAGGGAGTAGAGCAAGTAATCTGATATTCCAATACATGAAGGCTTGAACCTAAGCTACTGATAATTCATGTTTAGTTAGTTGCTACTAATGTCTGTCTTTGTGTTGGCGTGTGTTGTTGCTACCGTAGTTGCTAACTTTTTTTTTTTTTTTTAACGGCAGTTTGGTCCAGCGGAGTATCTTGCGTGCCACCGAGGCACCAAGTCTCTCGACCCGAGTTCGAATCATCTCACGAAGAGAATATCAACCCCATGCTAGCCATCCAGTTTCTCATTAAGGGGCTTCAAGGCATTACGATGGGATTCAAACCTGCCAATTCTGCCAATTCTGTCAATTCAAACCGTAGTTGCTAACTAGTTACAGTATTTATCACAAGTATTTCGCCTACCTGAATATCTTGAGTTAAACACAAACTGTTTCATCAATAACCGGTTGTTTATGCGTGATAAGATTTCACGGATACACGCCATAAATGTCCTCTATAATATAATACAGTAATTCAGCTCTTTATTCTTAGAGTTCTAATATACTCATTCTTAGTTTTTTATTAACGAAAACCGGGCATTTTACAGGACGTTTAAATGTTAAGTCAATGAAGGAAGAGTTAAAACCGGAATCTGAACTTTGTATACGTAGTAATAGTGTTAAGTTGATTAAAGAAGAGGTAAAACTGACGTCTGGAAATAGAACGGCTGAGGCTGATTCTTGGCTAACAGAAGTTTATTTAGATGCTATATGGATACTGGTATTAAGGAGTTGAGTTAGCTCGCTATGTACACTGTTGTTGGTGTTGGGAATAAATTAAGGCCAGGTTACTTGAACGCTGACAAGAACAACTCAAGCGTTGACAAGAGTAAAGTGAGCGCTGATAGCATAAGCGTTGACAAGATAAAGTCAAGCGTTGACAGATTGAAGACAAGCACTGATGGAAGATGTGAGCTACACGTTTATTATATTCTAGAATACTTCTAGTAAGGATAGAGACGACAATGTATTTTTCTATGTTTATCTTTACCTAGAATAGTTGATTCGTAGCTTATTGTACAAGACTTCTTGTTCTATAAAAGAAGGTCTTTTAGGTTAATGTTTAATATAAGTTTTCATAAGTATTCGCAAGTTAAACTCTTTCATTGTAATCAAGTACGATCATTCTAATACAAGTGAAAGTTTGTTTAACATCTTTGTGTTTTAGATCAAGTGTTAATTCCGCATAACACTTTGTTACTTTATTCATAAGCAAAGGTTTCTCTACGTGTAGTACTTGATCTAATCTCGTATACACAAAGCTTAATCGATCTAAGTTTGGGATCAACAAGTGGTATCAGAGCTTGTTGAGAAACTTTTGATCTTTAAGTAGCGCAAGAACCCTAAAACACCAAAAACCCTAAAAACCCTAAAATTCTCAAAACCCTAAAAACATCATGTCTGGCACAGATCAACCTGCTGCTTTGCTACAAAACAACTCCTCAAACCCTAGTATCAAAATTCCCATGTTTGATGCCAGGAACTTTGAGCTTTGGAAGTCAAATTTTGAGCAATATATAGCTATTCATGACTACACTCTTTGGGAGATCATCGAATATGGAAACACATTCGACAAAGCAGCAAAGATTGCTGCTGCAATTGCCACAAGGACAGCTGTTCCTAATTGTCCTGAAGCTGATAAGGTGGAAAAGCCTGGAGATGGAAGAGCTGTAGCTGTTGAAGATATAGCCAAGAAGAGGGTGGACATGAAAATCTTGAACATCTTGAAACATGCCCTAGGTCATGAGAATCAGCACAAGTACAAACGCTTTGAGTCTGCAAAAGAGCTTTGGGAAGCTCTTGAAGTAGCACATGGTGGCAATGCTGACACAAAAGAAGAAAAGAAGAAGCAACTCTTGCATGAGTATGCTGTCTTTAAAGCTCAACCCAATGAAAATCTCAGCAGTGTGAGAAGTAGACTTCTTGACATCACAAGTCAACTTTCCTTCATGGGAACACAGATTGATGACCCTGAATTGAATGCTACTTTTCTCAAAAGCCTTGGTGATGTATGGAAGATTGAGACAAGATCCATTCTTGTCAATAACACCCACAAGACCTCCAGGTTTGATGACATCTTCAACAAACTAAGACTGTTGGAGAATGAATGGCAATTGGATAGTGATAATAAATCTTCCAGCAGCAACATGGCCTTCTTCTCACAAAGTGAAGGCCAATTTGATTCCATGAACTTCTATGGACATTCAGCCACTGGATCTCAATGTGTCAACGCTGGATCTCAGCCTGTCAGCGCTGGATCATATCCTGTCAACGCTTTGTACTCAAGCGCTGACACATACAATCATGGCGCTGATAGAATTAAACCTGCTGGTTTTGATCTAGATACTGTGTGTGCATTCATTGCTTCTTTGCCCAGTGATTCAAGGATTACATATGAAGATCTTGAGCAGATAAGTGATGAACAATTGGAAGAGATGGACATCAAGTGGACTATGGCTCTTGTAAGTTTAAGAGCAAACAGGTTCAATAAAAGGTTCAAGAAGAAGATGACCTTTAATGCTAAGGATGTTGCTGGATTTGACAAGTCAAAGGTTGAGTGCTACAACTGTCATAGGATGGGGCACTTTATGAGGGAATGTAGATCTCCAAGAAGATCTGATGCTGGGAAGCCTTCAAGCCAAATGATTAAGAGTCCAGATCCCAAGGCCATGGTTGCTGTTCAACAAATTGATGGCGTTGGAGAATGGGACTGGAGCTGGATGGCTAAGAATGAGGAAGAGGATAGAGCTTTGGTTGCTGAAGTTAAAGAAGAGCATGTTGAATATGCTCTCATGGCACACTCCTCCTCTTCATCAGATAATGAGGTATATGATGATGCTTAAGGGTTGTCGTTTAAATACTGAAAAATTAAAACAAGAGATAGTAAAATTATTAGATGAGGCAAGTACTGAAAGATGCAAAGTATCTAATTATCAAATTGCTTTTACCCAAACAGAAAAGACAGTAGCTGAGTATAAGAAAATGGAGTTTGATTTAAAGGATCAAATAAATATCTTAAAACATGAGTTACATCAGAGTAAAGATGTTCAAGATATAGTAAATAGGGTTAATCTTGATTTGATAGCTCAGTTAGAGGAGGCTAACAAAAATAAAGATAATGTGAGTCTTAAAATCCAGAGATTTGATAAGGCCACACAATCCCTAGGAGAGTGTGTTAGTAAACAAAGAGACTCTAAGGATATGAGTGGGATTGGGATGAATAATTATACTGGTGTTCCACCACCAGCTGGGGATTTCTATGGTGTCCAATCAAAGGACTTATCTTGGACTGGCTTGCCAGAATGTCAAGAGGAGGAATTCATTCCTCCACCTAGAGTGACTTCCCCAGTTGAGGAATACAAGCAAAAACTGACTGACCTAGATGAGTGGAAGAAAGCTAACCACACCTTGTTTGTTAAGGGAGGGTTGTTGTGTGAAAGTCCAAATGAGCCCACACCAAACATGATACCAATTGTGGTTCCCAGTGATCCTAAACCTATTAAGATCACACACCCTACCACTGGCAAAGCTGTTGACCTTGGCCCACAAACTGTTAGAAGACCTAGTGTTAAGTATGCAGAGATGTATAGGAATACTAGGTCACCAAAAAGCCAAGTTAGTAATCATGGAACAGGCTTCTTTGCTTCTAGACCTAAGACTATGTCTAGAAAAGCTTGTTACACATGTGGTAGCTTCTCACATTTGGCATACAAATGTGTCAACGCTTCCAATGTCAACGCTGATAGGAACCATTTCAGCGCTGACAAAAGTCAACATAGGTCAAACACTGTCAGACCCAATACTTATGTGAACAAAAGTTCACAAGTTGTTAGACCAGCCCCATTCTTTTCTAGAGGGTCTAACACACAAGGCCTAAGACCTTTTCAAAAGTCAAACACTTGGTCCAATAGGCAATGGGTTCCTGTAGCAAACCCTAGGTTCAACGCTGATAAAGGCAATCGGGGCGCTGACAAGAGCAATTTCAGCGCTGACAGACACACTACCAAACCTAGGTATTTGCAGCCACAGGGAAATAGGTCTAAAGCTTCTACTAGCTTAACATGGAGACCAAAACAAGACCATAACCCTAATTCTACTGGTATTTCTATGACATGCAACAGGTTTCATTATATTTCAAAGGCATTGTCAACACCAATTGGGGTTAACTGGGAATTTCATTCAAACAGGGATGAAAATGGGGTTGTTATGAGAACCAAGTCTGTTCTTGTTGAACAACCAAATGAATCCAAGTCTTCCAAGGCTTGGGTTCCCAAAGAAAACTAATGTGTTTTCTTTATGTGCAGGGCATTCAGAAGAAGATCAATGATTATGGATATTGGGATAGTGGATGCTCAAGGCACATGACAGGAAAGGAAGACTATCTGACCAATTTCTCTCCTATTCAAGATGGTGATAAGGTATACTTTGGAGGGGGCTACGGCACCATCACTGGCAAAGGAACCCTTGTCACCAACAATCTACGGTTTGAGAATGTCTTCTTGGTAAAAGAACTGGATTATAATTTGTTTAGTGTATCACAAGTGTGTGATAACAAAAATAAGGTTCTTTTCACAGATACTGAGTGCTTGGTGTTAAGCAAAGATTATAAGCTCCCTGAGGAAAAATACATAGATTTTAGAACACCAAGGCATAAAGACATATATAATGTGAATCTTAATGGAATTAAGATAAATAATAAAATGTCATGTCTGTATGCTAAAGCCTCAGTAGATGAAAGTAATCTTTGGCACAGGAGATTAGGGCACATAAACTTTAAGAATATCAATAGACTTGTGAGGCTTGGTTTAGTTGATGGTTTGCCTGAAAAGGCTTTCCACAATGACCACACTTGTGTTGCATGTCTTAAGGGCAAGCAGCACAAGGTCTCATTCAGGTCTAAACAGGTGCACTCTAGTTCTAAACCACTTCACTTATTGCATATGGACCTCTTTGGTCCAACTAATATAGAAAGTTTGAAGGGTAAATCATATTGTTTTGTTATCACTGATGATTATTCCAGGTTTACATGGACTTTCTTTTTAGCCAAGAAAAGTGAAACTGCCCAAAGTCTGATTAATTTCATTACCCAAATTGAAAAGAAGAATGGTAATGAGGTCAAAATTATTAGAAGTGACAATGGGGGTGAGTTTAGAAATCAGTTGTTGGATGATTTTTGTGCCAAGAAAGGGATTACTAGGCAGTTTAGTATAGCTAGAACACCACAGCAAAATGGGGTTGCTGAAAGGAAGAATAGGACCCTTATTGAAGCAGCCAGAACCATGTTGGCTGATGCCCACTTTCCTATAGCCTTTTGGGCTGAAGCTGTTAACACAGCTTGTTATGTTCAAAATAGGGCATTGGTCAACAAGATACATAATAAGACACCTTATGAATTACTTTGGGGAAGGAAGCCCAATATTGGCTTTCTCAAGCCTTTTGGATGTCATGTAGTTGTTTTAGAAACTAGTGAGGCCCTAGGTAAATTTGATTCAAAAGGTGATGAAGGCTACTTCATGGGTTATTCAGTGCAGAGTAAAGGATATAGGGTTTACATTAAAAAGGAAAAACGTATACTTGAAAAGGTACATGTTAGGTTTTTAGAAAGTAAACCTAGTGATCCTGAAAGTGGTCCAAATTGGTTTTTTGACTTAGAACCTTTATCTAGAGCTTTAAATTATATGCCTGTTACTGATCCAGACATTGTGAAGGCAACTTCAAGTGTTTTGGAAAAGAGAATTGGTAATGTTTCAGGTATCCAGGTTGCTAAGGAGGATGGACCACCAGCAGTTGAATCATCTCCCACAAAAGAATATGTTACTCTTCCTATATGGACAGATGAATATTATGCTGCTGCTACTGCTGCTAGAAAGGATAATGGTGGTGTTCAAATACCACCAAATACAAACATGCATGATTCTTCAGGCGCTGACAAAGGGAAATCAAGCGCTGACACGACCAATTCAGACGCTGATGGCTTAGACGCTGACAACAACATTTCAAGCGTTGTTAGCCCAAGCGCTGACAAACAAGGATCAGACTTTGGTGACACCTTTACACAGCTTTTCTCTTCCCATTTTGAACAAGGTGGACCTTCCAATGTCCATGAAGAGATTCATGTTGATCAAACAGAGTCTGATGAAGAAGATATTGGCAACATGGAGCGTGAAGTTGAGGACACCAGACTTTTTGAAGGAGGAGTTCTCACTTCCACAGCTAAGGATCACCCCACATCTCAGATTATTGGTGATGTTATGGCTCCAGTTCAGACAAGAAGATCCCATCAAAGTCTTGGTGGATTTATTGCCAATATACACAAGAAGGTTGATACCCCTCTTGTACAAGCATGTTTGTTTGCCTGTTTTCTGTCACAGGAAGAACCCAAGAAGATTTTTGATGCTCTCAAAGAACCAAGTTGGGTGGAAGCAATGCAGGATGAGCTTCACCAGTTTGCTATACAGGATGTTTGGGAGCTGGTTGATTGTCCTAGATATGTGAGACCAATTGGGACAAGATGGGTTCTTAGGAACAAGAAAGATGAAAGAGGAATTGTGGTCAGAAACAAGGCACGTTTGGTAGCTCAGGGATATACACAAGAGGAAGGTATAGATTATGAAGAAGTTTTTGCACCAGTTGCAAGAATTGAAGCTATCAGAATTTTCCTAGCTTATGCCTCTTGCATGAACTTCACTGTTTATCAAATGGATGTGAAGAGTGCTTTCCTCTATGGGACAATTGTTGAGGAAGTGTATGTCATGCAACCTCCTGGTTTTGAAGATCCTGAGAATCCAGACAAGGTTTATAGAGTGAAGAAAGCAATGTATGGACTTCATCAAGCCCCAAGAGCATGGTATGGTACATTGTCCACCTACTTGGTGGAAAATGGTTTCAAAAGGGGCACCATAGATCAGACACTATTTACAAAGAAGAAAGGAAAACATGTGTTGCTTGTGCAGGTCTATGTTGATGATATTATTTTTGGGTCTACTGATCCAAAAATGAGTGAGGACTTTTCCAAGCTCATGACAGATAAATTCAAGATGAGTGCAATGGGTGAGATGAACTTCTTTCTAGGTTTACAAGTTCAGCAGAAAGAAGATGGTATCTTCATCTCCCAAGACAAGTATGTAGCTGAAATCTTGAAGAAATATGGTTTTTCTTCACATGAAAGGGATGCTTCCACTCCTATGGATAGGGAACACCCCTGGGGAAAGATTGGAGCTGGAAAGGATGTGGATGTTAGGCACTATAGATCAATGATTGGATCATTGATGTATCTTACAGCTTCAAGACCTGACATCATGTTTGCTGTGTGTGCATGTGCACGCCATCAAGTGACTCCCAAAGAATGTCACCTTTTTGCTGTGAAAAGAATTTTTAGGTACCTAAGATGTTATCCAGATCTTGGCTTATGGTACCCAAAAGATTCTCCATTGGACCTTATTGCATATTCAGACAGTGACTATGGTGGTGACAAGTTTGATAGGAAATCCACAACTGGTGGATGCCAATTTCTTGGGAGTAGATTAATATCTTGGCAATGCAAGAAACAAACAGTGGTGGCAAACTCTACAACTGAAGCAGAATATGTTGCTGCAGCTGCTTGTTGTGGACAAGTCTTATGGATTCAGAACCAGCTGTTGGATTATGGGTATAATTTTATGCATACCAAGATTTTTGTAGACAATAACAGTACTTTATGCATTATTAAAAATCCTGTACATCATTCTAAAACCAAACACATAGAAATTAGACATCATTTTATAAGAGATTGCTTTGAGAAAGGTTTAATACAACCAGATAGGGTAGCTACAGAGGATAATGTGGCTGATTTATTAACTAAACCTTTTGATGCTGGAAGATTTCAATATTTGGTAACAAATATTGGAATGGTTAATCTCACTTAATATGTGTTTTGGAACCTTTTTGTAAAAGTATGTACAGGATAATGCATTGCTATTGGTCTTTGTGATGATTTGGATTTTCCACATTATTTTTCTAACACTGACAAAGGTAAATGTAACGCCGTCAAGTGTTATTTTGCCGTTGTTAGAGATATTATTGTCTAACGCTGACAAGAGTTCCTTCAACGCTGTTGAGTGTTGTCGGGACGCTGTCAGCAACAAATGTTAGTTTTGTGGTTTTCATCTAAATGTGCAGGTAATGGTAGCTTTATGCCATTGGATACAGAGTTGCTTATGGATCTTTGAAGAGCTATTTGGACATGTTTTGTTTATGGATGATGGTTGGAATATTTATATTCCTATCTTGACATAAATTTTTAATGTTCATATATATATTTTGAGAACTCATGTATCATAGTTTGAGGGGAGGTTTAAGGAACCTTTAGGACTCTTGGGTATTCTTACAATACTCTCATCACAATTCTAGATTGTGTCCACAGGTGAGTATGGGTTAGTTTTACTAAACCATGAGGCACTGTAGCATGCATAGTATATCAACTTTGCATGCTGCCAAGACATTTTTGGCCTAGAATTGGTTGTGGTCTGTTGGGAGACTTGGGAATCATTTTGATATGGGATTTCCCTGGGAGTAACAAGGATTTTATAAGGTAACTTGGTTGTTAAGAATTTTGGTTAGCAAGGGACACTAGAGGACTGTTATGTCTATCTTGCTTATGCAAGTGTGCATAACTGGATAGTGCTTGCCGCCCTATGATAATTATCAGCTTTTGGTTATCTTCTCTAGGATAAATTACTTGTTAAGGTCATTTTTCACTTTTTAAAACAATTTTATTTTTGGACGCTGACAAGATTTTTCCAAGCGTTGTTGTGACCAAAATGGACGCTGACATGGCTTTAGGCGAACGTTGACAAGATTATAGCCGTTGGGCGTTGATGGGTTATATTTGACCGTTGACAATCAATGGGACCTACCCAGTTGTTACTTTTTGACATATTTTCAAGCCGTAATTTTAGGAGTTGTTACTTTCATTTAATGCATGAGATAACTTATATCTTTTTCAATATTTTCATGATTAGTTTTTGAAAATCTTTGCCTATTTTCGGGCCAATCACATGCATTCATCCACTCCTATAAATTTGGCTCCTATTTTAAACAGGGTATCTATAATTCTTGTCTAACAATTTTTCTCTTATCAACCTTCATCTTTTATACTTCAAATTAACAGCTTTCATCAATGGCACCAAGATTTAACTCAGCAGAATTGGAATTGGGGTTCAAGTCCTAACACAACATGATTGCTTATCTTGTTGCTGATAATACTTTGTTTCCTCAATACACACAGATGGTGGAGTATTTGAATGCATCCCCCTTAAGGTATGCTCTTTCTCATGCACCACTCATTCCAGTCACACACATTAAACAGTTTTGGAACACTGTAAGTTCCTCAACAGTTAATGGAGTGACCACATTGACTTCTATTGTACATGGGAGACCTTGGGTGGTTACTGAGGCCTTGGTACGCCAGGCCTTGCATCTTAATGATGCTGATGGTATAACCATTCTTCCCATATCTGAAATAGAACAAGGGCTTAGGGCTTTGGGATACCCTATTCCTGATGAAGGTACTCTTAATAAGTACCATAAGCAGGAATTTCCCCCAGCCTGGAAGTATCTCATTCACATTCTCCTTCAATGTTTGAGTCCCAAATGTACTGCACACAATGAGATCAATAGATCCATTGCAACTGCTATTGTGTGTATTGCAACAGGGCAAAATTATAACTGGTCTAAAATGATTTTTGAAGGAATGTGTAAAAACAAGGGGACAAAAATGACTTTAGCTTATCCCCGTTTTCTGCAAATGGTTTTTGATGCTCAAAGATATTGTTCAAGGGATCACAATGATTTTTATAAGATCCCTGAACAAAAGAAGGCTATTTTTACCAAGATGAATTCACCACCTCATAGAGACCTACCTTTAACCCCAGCCATGCTTGCTGTTATTGCAGCAGCACAACCCCAACCAGACCCCCAACCTCATATTGACCCTCACCCACAACTTGAACCTATCCCTGAACCTTTACCCTCACCTGACCAAATGCAAATAGACCAAAATCCCTTTGGCGCTGACACATCTAATGTGGGCGTTGATGTGCCTATTTCCAACGCTGACACCCAACCATCACAATCCCAAACACCCCTTAACCAACCCACATCTACACCTTCTTCTACACCATCTTCCACACCACCTGAATATAGGTTGATTAAACGCCAAAGGACTGCTGGAGTGTTCTCCTCTGGTGGTCCTAGCCATGAAGCAGAGAGAACCACCACCACAAGTGTGGCTGGTGACATGGATGAGGCTGGGACTATTGGTTCTGGCTTAGAAGCTGGCCAAGGCAGTTCCACCATAATTAAGTCCTCATCCATGCCCAATGAACCTGACTTGGGAGGTCAAATTCCCATTTTGGAAGAGGGCAGACTGGAACCTATGACGCTTTTAGAATTGACGGCTGTCTGCATGAGCTTGCAAAAGCAGAATGCAGACTTAGTACAAATTGTCAGTAACCAAGGCCTTGAACTCAAAGAATTGAGGGAGAGGATTGTTGTTTTGGAGAGTGCTCATGCAAAGGGAGGTATGGAGGAGTCTTCCAAAGGGGAGGAAGATCAAAGAAATCTGAGTGATAAGAGCAGTCAAGATGGTCAATCATTGGATATTGCTGAAGCTCTTACTACTTTGAAGGAACAAAAAGGTTTTGATACGTCCTTAATCTCTCCAACCAATTTAAATTTATCATTTTCAGATATGTTGAGAGAGGTTACACAAGGCGCTGAGGGAAAATATTTGAGCGTTGACAAGACAAGTTTGGACGCTGATAGGAGTATTTTGGGCGCTGATAGAGGAAATTTGGGCGTTGACAGATCTGCATATGGAGGTGATGTATTCCAGTCATCATCTATCATCAAAGATGTTCCTACTCAGGTATTATCATCTACCCTACCAACAATTGCACCAACAGATAAGGGTAAGGGTAAGTTGGTAGAAGAAATTGTTCCAAAGAATGCAGCTCAGGTTGAATTTGATAGAAGATTGGCTGAGCAAATGATGGAACAAGGTGAAAAGGAAAAGTCACCATTTGTTGTGACTTCTGAAGAAGAAAGTGATGGAGCTAGCTCAGATTCAAGTGTGATGATTGTTGAACCAGAAAGACTTGAGTATGGTGATGAGCTTGCTAGGGAAAAGCTGAGAGATTTAAAGTTGCAGATTGATTTTGATATGCCAGAGGTGGTTCAGATGTACAATTCTTGGGAAGAAAGCTGTATGGATAATCCAGACTTGACCATTTCAGATCAGATATGGGGTTTGGAAATTCTTCTTAGAGTTCAGCAGGATTGTAAGGTGATTTTGAAGCACAAGGCAAGCAACATTCTCTCTGAGTTGAAAAGGGATAGAAGGAAGCTCTACTTTATGTTGCTCAAATGTCATGGAGTTGGATGGACACATCAGAAGCTGAAGGCTTTGACGTTTGATGAATTGGAACATAGGGCTTATCCTATTTGGGTGAAAATACAGGAAGAAAACACTTTCAGACTTCTTTCAGATGAAAGAAAGGAGCAACTTGCAGAGGAGATGGAAATCAAGAGAGCTATGATAGTTCCCAGACCAGTAAAGAAGGGATTTGTACTTGAGTTTCCAAAAGATATGAATCAACTATATCCAAGTGAAGCAGTTATTAGAAAGAGCCTCAAGCTCTCCCCATTAGAAGCTTCAGATATGGTGCATGTGTTACCACTAGATTCCAGGAATCCAATTGTGAGTTATGATGAAGATGAATGTGGATTCTGGAAAATTGGAAGATTTGGCAAGGAGGTACACACTTTTACCACTCTCATATCTTTATTTGCAAGTTGTGACAGAGAAGACTTGGTAGACCTTTGGAGGTTGCTAGAGACCAAGTATGAGGCTGAAGCACCAACTTCAGTCAATGGAATAAAACTTTGGACCACATTCAAAAGAATGTGTGGGACAAAAGAAGAAGATCCTGAAATATGGAAGGATCTTGAGGATGACCTCAGTGGTCTTCAATGGAGGTTATATTCAGCTGCTGGTGTATACCATTTGAGTTCTACAAAGTTTGCTGAGTATTTACTTGTAGATGCTCAGTATTTCATATCCAAGGCTGTTTTGGAGAAGATGAAGGACACCCAGTTGGAGATAGACTATACAAGTGACGTGGCAAAGAATTTGATCAGATTTATTTATTACCAATATGATAAGGTTTGTCAGACTCCTCCAAGTTCTTAGTGTTTATTCAGAAACTTGATCATAAGAGTGGATATCAAGTTTAGGGGAGGATTGTTGGGAATAAATTAAGGCCAGGTTACTTGAACGCTGACAAGAACAACTCAAGCGTTGACAAGAGTAAAGTGAGCGCTGATAGCATAAGCGTTGACAAGATAAAGTCAAGCGTTGACAGATTGAAGACAAGCACTGATGGAAGATGTGAGCTACACGTTTATTATATTCTAGAATACTTCTAGTAAGGATAGAGACGACAATGTATTTTCTATGTTTATCTTTACCTAGAATAGTTGATTCGTAGCTTATTGTACAAGACTTCTTGTTCTATAAAAGAAGGTCTTTTAGGTTAATGTTTAATATAAGTTTTCATAAGTATTCGCAAGTTAAACTCTTTCATTGTAATCAAGTACGATCATTCTAATACAAGTGAAAGTTTGTTTAACATCTTTGTGTTTTAGATCAAGTGTTAATTCCGCATAACACTTTGTTACTTTATTCATAAGCAAAGGTTTCTCTACGTGTAGTACTTGATCTAATCTCGTATACACAAAGCTTAATCGATCTAAGTTTGGGATCAACAGTTGGTATTGAAAATATGACTACTGAAGTATCCGAAAACAATATCTTATAATGTGTAACCAAATTGAAATTATCAGATGTCCCTTTCGTTATTACAACCTTTTTTTTATGTAAAAAACCAAAAGCTACGTGAAATTTTTTTATTGAAACTCGGTTGTTCTTAAAACCGATGGCTATTCATTTAAGTCTTCGGGTAGCACCATAAGACCTTCACCAAAGTGGAAATTATGGTATTCCTTATGTACACGTTTGAACAATAAAACATAGATGATGGAGGGAGTACATGTTTACTTCTTTTATCTTTTAACCTCAAACTCATATTTATTGTGAAAAAGTTTAACTCGAGTAGATAAACAGCTCCTCAAAACTTGTTACATTCAAGAACTTGTGCAAGTATGTGGATCTGTTCTTCGATATCACTACAACAATTTTGAAGCCTAGAGACGACTTATTCGTCCCTAGGTAGGGCTTTTTTCGACCCTAAAATCCTAGGGACGACTAAGTCGACCCTAGGATTTAGTGCCTAAAAATTCGTCTCTAGAATCCTAGGGACGAACCCCCCTTTGTAACCTATGGACGACTCTGTGGGTCCTACTACCCACTACGTTGAAAAAATTGACTAACCTAGGGACGACTTGTCTTTGAAACCTAGGGTCGACAAAGTCGTCCCTAGGTTTTTAATAAAAATAATCTTTTTAAAATTTTACATAAAAATTCTTTTTTTTATTATTTTTAATAAAATCTTATTTATAAAAATTCATAAAAACATTTTCAGAAAATAAAAAAAAAGGTTAATTATTATTCTAGGGACGACTTAGTCGTCCCTAGGTTTCAATATTGCCCAGGTATTCGAAACCTAGGGACGACTAAGTCGTCCCCAGGTTTTGACACCTGGCCAATATTGAAACCTAGGGACGACTAAGTCGTCCCTAGGATTAAAACCTGGAGGAAATTGACTAACCTAGGGACGACTAAGTCGTCCCTAGGTGTACCTGGGGCTAAAAAAAAACTGGGCTGTTTTGCAATTTCCAGATTTTTTCCAGAACTTTTTTCTGACAAAATCCACAATTCAAAATGGCAGAATTCGACAAATACAGAATAATAACAAATCAATAAACGTGACAATACCATATTAAGATAAATTATCCAACATCACGATACAATATTCATCAAATACACTTATTCAATCCTAAATCAAATGTTTCACACGCTACAAGTCTCAAACTTTATTAAACATGCATAATAAGAAAAATACTACCACAACCTCTACTCCGCATCCTCGTTAGGTGAAAAGTCACCTGCCTCCTCGTCACCCCCTCGTCACCTTCCTCCTCGTCACCCTCCTCGTCACCCCCCTCGTCACTCCCCTCGTCATCCCCCTCGTCATTCCCCTCGTCATCGCCTGATAAGTCGTCACCACTGTTTTATACATTCCTATCTCGACCCAACTCGTCAACGGACCGGTAATCGTGCTGATGGGGATTTATGATTACACGAGAACCTTCGGGTATGGATTGTGAAGTAAAGCCGATCTTCATGAGTCGAGTGTGTGGTGGGACGATAACAATGGTTAAATGTGTTATTGTTGGTGACGGGAGCAAGAGGATAAGTGCCGGTATAGGGAGGTTGGAGTGGTTGGAGATTGTCGGGCAAAGATGGTCGGTATGGGTCGATGGAAGGAGGTTGCACTGGTTGTGCCCAAGGATAGGGGTTGGACTAAATGAGCCTAATCAGGAGCTAGGGTGGGCATAACAAAGGGTCGGGGCGGGGGTACAAAAGTAGGAGGGTTAATTGGGTAATCAGTATTTGAGTTGTAGTTCTGGAAAAACTCACCCAATTGACTCTGATATTGCGCCATATGCTGGTACGACGTCTGAGTATATTGTTACGCCGCATCTGCCTTTAACGCTGCCAAGTAAGCCCGTTGTTGCGCCTCCTGATTCTCTTTCCTCATCAGCTCCATCTGTCGCTCATTTCGTTCCATCATTTCCTGAAATTCACTACGAGAGGGAAAATCTGGTCGAGCTGGAGCACCCCGCCTGCGATAAGTTACAACAACAATTTTTCATTATATACAACAAGACATAAATATGAACAATTGATTTACATTTTGTTTTATTGAGGATATATAACCTGCGATAAGTGTTATTGGCACCACCCGGTAACTTTCTGCCTTGTCCCGACACATTTTGCTTATTTTGACTTGGCATGATTTCAGCCACTATTTGTTTATCAGACATGTGCGGGACGACCTTGGTTTTCACTTGGTCACTGAGGGCTTTCATCTTTTGCTGGGAAAGAAAAAAAACGATTTAAAACAAATGAAATTAGTTACTAAGGCATGTAAAGAGTTATATATTACTTACATATCTTTCCTCGTTTTCTTTACTTTTAAACGTGCCATTACTTGAGTGCCCCTTCCTCCATGTTTCAACCAGGTCCTCGTAGACCCCTTCCTTGACTTTCTGTAAAATATCAAATAAATTAATAATGAGCTATAATAAATAAACAATATAAACGCTTTTAAATAAAATCACAAAAATTATAAAGAGTCTTACGTATTCATTCCTTCCTCGGGCGAATGGTTTTTTGCCTTGAGTGGTCGGTACCGTGTTTTTGGAATGATTAACAGTATTAACTTGACTTTTTGCCATCCTCTTTGGCTCTGACCACCACTCAACCAAGTCAGCCCAATCACCTTCGGTTCTATTGTCCCACACACTCGCCGGCGGTACATGTTCTTATGCCAGTGCGGGTGTCTCATATTTCGAATAAAAATATTTCTTGATCATGTTCTTGTATTTTTATACAGCAACCTCAGTTGGAGTTCCAACGCAAGCCTAACCCGAGTCGACACCTCATACACACCTTTGCCACACACCACCTCAGTACGATCATTGTACCATGGCTGGAGGTCGAAATATGTCTACATAAAAACATATGAATTTAAATAAACAAACAAATTAAACATAACACACATATCTAAATGTCGATAACAATAACAATATAAGTAAAATAAACAGTTTTGACCTCAATTGTAGGATAAATATGAGCTTTATCAGATTCTGGAATTTTGTCCCATTCGTAGTTCAGGGGAAGTGACTGGACTAATTCCCCCATAAGATGAGACAACAGTGATGCATAATCGCCCAGAAAATGGAAGGTTTGCATATCTTTAAATTCAAAGCCAATTGACAAAGGTTTTTCGTGATTATCTCTGTACGTCGTCCTTAATTTTCCTAGGTTGGTCACAAAGCGATTTGAAGCTACAAAAGATATGTTATTTACTCGTAAAAATTCAAGTGACATAAATTATAAATATCAGTGTTATAAAAAAATATAACGATTTCTTACGTTGGTAGTGGGCCGATACAGGACGTGTGGGCCGTCTGGGTGGACTACCACCAGCATCCCCACCGTGTGACCTATGAGCTACACATGCCATCTGTAAAATAACAAGTTCATATCAGTATACACATTTTATCAATATACACATTTTAACATATAAAAACATTTTCATTAAAAAAACAAAATTACACAATTTAGTTAACCAATTAATACTAATACACAAATTCATATCAATATACACATTTTAACATATAAAAACATTTTCATTAAAATACAAAATTACACATTTAAACAAATAAAAACAACTCATCATCATTTAAGCGTATAACAATTGTTTCATTCAAACTACAACTTAAGCATGTAACAATCGTTTACAAATAAAAAATTACACATTAAAGCATATAACAACTGTTACATTCAAAATGCAACTTAATATCAATTGTCATCTTCAGAATCATCGCTAGATAAAACTTCTTGAACATCATTATTAGGGTTCACTTCATCATCATCCGACACTAAATCATCATCATCAACATCACCAATGACGTGTGCAACTACCTCGTCTTCAATATTAATAATATCATCATCAACCGGTAGGGCGTCCACTTCCGTTGGTTGAGTATTTACACTCAAATCCGTAATACCCAAATTAGGCAAAGCAACAGACAGTGTAACATCTGATGAACTGCTACCATGTATAACATCTGCATCGGACTCTGCCACATCTCGATGATAAACCTGTTCGACGACCTTCCAATGAAGCGGTCGTCTAGCAAGGTCTTCAAGGTAGAATACTTGTGTTGCTTGTGTCGGGAAAATGTATGGGTTATTTTGGTGAAATAGCCTATCGGTCAAAATATGATGTATGCCTTGCTCAGTGTAAGAACGTCTGTTGCGTTTGGTGCAATTGGTAGAGTTAATTGTGTCAAACCATTTACATCGAAACAACAAAACCTTGCGGTTGCCGATATAAGTGAGCTCCAGAATTTCTTCGAGTTGACCATAATACATCTCTCCATCAACCCCGGGTGTTGAAATTCCGCTGCATTGAGTGGTACGAAGTATATCGCGTTCACGTACCACAAACTTCACACTGTTCACTATGCAAGAGGGGTATGTACATGAACTAATAGGTCCACATGCCAAAGAGAATAACTCGTCACTACAGCCCACACTCACTTTTTTTCACGAGTCTACAAAAAAGAGATACAAAAAGGTTTATTAGATGAGAAATAACTCCAAGGTAATATATCTAATGTATTTACCATGTTATTAAACCACGCCGGAAAACTCGTTTCCACATTATCAGGCGCCTCTCTGCAAAGGTTCATGATATTAGCAGAAGTCATCGAGAAAGAAGAATTTTCAAAATTATAAAAAAAAAGGAAGAAACATACTCGCTGTAAGCCGAGATGTCGGCTTCGACTTCAGGACTGTTGTTAAGTATAAACCACGTAACTGCCTGCATGTCGTCATTAGTCATACGAGTTGGTTTGATTCCACCCGTCGGTGTGCATAGGGTCCGGAACACCTCAAATTTATCTGGTTGTCCAGGAAAATCGTCTTCATTTCTGCCAAGGCGGTTAAATCTCGTCTCGACATCCTTAAGGTAACGCGAACAAAAAGTTAATGCCTCTTCTACAACATAACCCTTAGCAATAGAACCTTCAGGCTTTGCTTTATTTCGTACATAATTCTTTAGCTTTTTCATGTATCTTTCAAATCGATACATCCACCTGCCGCGAGTAACGGAACCTAGAATAGCCTCATCGGGTAGATGTATAACCAAATGAGTCATTATGTCGAAAAAAGCAGGAGGAAAGATTTGCTCTAAATTAACCATCATAATGATTAATTTGTTTTTAGCTTCTTTCATGTCCTGCACAGTCAAACTTCGAGCACAAAGCTGCTTAAAGAATAAGCAAATGGCGATTATAGGTTTTGAAACGTCTTTGGGCAAGTATTGTTGCACTCCATAAGGAAGTAACCGATGCATCATTATATGACAGTCATGAGATTTCAAGTTCGTTATATTGTCATCATCAGCGGTCACTTTTTTCTTGAAGTTGGATCCAAAGCCATCAGGTAGTCTGACTCCTTTAATAAATTTACAAAAAAGTTTTCTTTTTTCTGGAGTGAAAGAGAACTTTGGATGAGGCTTATCGAACTTCCCGTTATCTTTTTTAACTAACCACAACTCCTTTCGAACTCCCATTTTTTCCAAGTCTAGCCTTGCCTTTGGCGTTAATGAATAGATTTTGCTAGGTTCAATTGTTGTTCTCGGTATCTTAACGAATTGATTTCCGGCTTAAAGTATGACTCTATTGTTTTTGGTGAAAAAGAATATTTTGGTTGTTTTTAAAATAGAAGTGCGAAACTTTAAAGTAAAAGTGCAATTAAAGTAAATCTAAAACTAATTTAAAGTAAGTGCAAGTATTTAAAACGTGACTGAAATTAAAGGGCACTAAACGTAAATAACGCAAACTTAAATCTATCTAAGGCAAACTTAAAACGCAACTAAAACTTAAACTAAGGCAAGGCTAAAATAAATCTAAGGCAAAGAATCTTAAAGTGTGACTAGGAAAAAGGCGGGAAAAATAAAGCTTGAAAATAAAAGTTCCGAATGAAGGAAAAAGGTTCGGAATGAAGAAAAAAAGTTCGGAATGAAGGTTTGTTAAAAAGTTCGGAATGAAGGAAAAAAAGTTCGGAATGAAGGAAAAAAAGTTCGGAATGAAGGAAAAAAAGTTCGGAATGAAGGTTTGTTAAAAAGTTCGGAATGAAGGAAAAAAAGTTCGGAATGAAGGTTTGATAAAAAGTTCGGAATGAAGGAAAAAATAAAAGTTCAGAATGAAGGAAAAAAGTTCGGAATGAAGGAAAAAATAAAAGTTCAGAATGAAGGAAAAAAGTTCGGAATGAAGGAAAAAATAAAAGTTCAGAATGAAGGAAAAAAAAAGTTCGGAATGAAGGAAAAAATAAAAGTTCAGAATGAAGGAAAAAAGTTCGGAATGAAGGAAAAAATAAAAGTTCAGAATGAAGGAAAAAAGTTCGGAATGAAGGAAAAAATAAAAGTTCAGAATGAAGGAAAAAAAGTTCGGAATGAAGGAAAAAATAAAAGTTCAGAATGAAGGAAAAAAAGTTCGGAATGAAGGAAAAAAGTTCGGAATGAAGGAAAAAAGTTCGGAATGAAGGTTTGTTAAAAAGTTCGGAATGAAGGAAAAAAGTTCGGAATGAAGGTTTGTTAAAAAGTTCGGAATGAAGGAAAAAATAAAAGTTCAGAATGAAGAAAAAAGTTCGGAATGAAGGAAAAAATAAAAGTCCAGAATGAAGGAAAAAAGTTCGGAATGAAGGAAAAAATAAAAGTTCAGAATGAAGGAAAAAAAAGTTCGGAATGAAGGAAAAAATAAAAGTTCAGAATGAAGGAAAAAAGTTCGGAATGAAGGAAAAAATAAAAGTTCAGAATGAAGGAAAAAAAAGTTCGGAATGAAGGAAAAAATAAAAGTTCAGAACCAAGGAAAACAAACACCCCCGAAGAACAGGGAACACAGTAACACGAATCTAACCACAAATTTAACTAAATCAAACACAAGATTAAACCAAACTAATAACAAAACATCCAATAATCATAAACAAACTATCCAAATCAATAAAACTAACAAATCTAACCACAATAATCAAAACCCACTTTGATCAAAATAAGAACATGAACATAAACATAGAAATCAAAGATTCAGAAAGGTAGATAGGAGATTAACAAGATAAAGTAAAGATTGACAAGAATTAAATGGAAACTTACTTGAAATTAAAGAAATTTAAGGTGCGAGACAAGGTATTTAAATTTGACAAGTAATTAAATTGATATGAATTTAAAGGTGCAAGGTAAATAAATGGAAGAACTAATTGTCACTATTAGCCAACAAAGAAAAAGTGATTAACATCTAATCTATATATAGGGGAGGATTAGGAAGCTTCCTCCCCTCTTTCCTTTTCTCTTAATTGCATCATTAGGCCCTTCCTTCTTAATCTTTTTGTTAATTGCACCATTAGTCCTTAAGCCTTTAAATCTTCTTTAATCTTGGACTTATATGAATTTTGGCTCGGGATTTCTTTGAAGTCGTCTTTTAATTCTTCAATAAAATAGACTTGAGTTCTTCGGCTTTAAGTAAACTTCCGTCTTTTGACTTTTTCTTCGATAAATCTTCAGAATTGGTCTTGGACTTCCGTTCTTTTTGCACTCTTGACTTCTTGACTTCGTCTTTCATCTTTTTCTTCAATAAAAGCCCGTAAATGCCCGTGTTTTCTCCACTTTTCACCTTTTCGTCCTAAATCACAACAAAAACACAAACCACGCATAATTCCGACACAAAAGACATAAAATACACGTTTAGGCTCGATTATTATTGTAATTAAGTGGTAAAAAGGATGGGTGTTTACACACCTATCAGGCGTGTCTTTGGATTTGTCGTTCTGTAACAGGGTATTCAGTAAAGCCTCAAGGAAATTCTTTTCGATGTGCATGACATCGTAACAATGTTTTAGTAGAAGAAAGGGCCAATACTCAAGATCCCAAAAGATAGAACGCTTACTCTAGTTCAATTCAACATCTCGATTATGGGGGCGGTTCTCTTTGAGAATTGGTTTATGTTTCCCCGGTTTACGTTTAAAGACTTTACTAATCTGCAATTGGATATCAAGTTCTGAAAACTTTCTTGGTTTAGGCTTATTTTCGGGAAAAGCGTAGAATTCCTTGGATTTTTTCCGATCTGGATTATTTGTTCTTAACCATCTTCTGTAACCAACATAAATGATTTTGCTGTTGATACGCATCGATGGAGTGTCAACATTACAAGTAGGGCATGCGAGGTACCCTTGCCCAGTCCACCCAGACAAACTACTTCGAGCTGTAAAATCATTGAGGGTCCATAAAACCGCCGCTTTCATTTTGAAATTAGTACCCGTAGCAGCGTCTTTCGTCCAGACTCCCTCCCATAAATCTTTGAGTTCTTTAATTAGAGGCTGCAAGTAAACATCAATGTCCTTTGCAGCTGATTTAGGGCCGGGAATTAACATCGTCAGCATTAAATAAGTTTCTTTCAAACAAATCCACGGTGGTGTGTTGTATGTTGTCAATATAACCGGCCACATGCTGTAAGTTTGGCTCATCATGCCATAAGGATTAAAACCATCAGCAGCCAACCCTAATCGAACGTTTCTAGGGTCACAAGAGAACTCAGGTTTCATCATGTCAAAATAGTTCTATGCTTTACCGTCACAGGGGTGATTCATTTTACCGTATTCCTTAGACTGTCCGGTCGCATGCCAAGTCATCCACTTTGCTATGTCTTTTGTGTTGAACATACGTTGTAGTCTAGGTGTTATCGGAAAGTAACGCACCACCTTGTTGGCGACTAATTGCATCCCCTTTTTCTTCTTTGGGTTTTTCCATCTGCTCGCGTTACAGATTGGACAAGTGTGCATCGCCTTGTTTTCTGGTGATCCCCAATATAAAAAACAATCATTTATACAAGCATGGATCGATTCGTATCCTAACCCGATCTTTTTGTATGTCGTTTTTATTTCATAGTATGAAGACGGGAAATTGTATCCTTTACTAGGGGAACATGCCTTTTGGAGAAGAGCTAGAATTTTGTTAAACCCGGCATCAGTTATTTTGTGTAAAACCTTGATGTGAGAAATCTCTGATGTAAATTCCAATGTGGTCATATCACAACCCGGGTACAACTTTTGGGCAGACCTAGCGAGTAACTCTTCAAACTCGTTACTAGGACCCGATGTTTGGGTTGGTTGAGGACCGGTTGTTTGAGTTGGTGGAGTTTGAGAGGGTGTAGTTTCAGATGGTGGATTTGGAATATTATTTGCAGAAATATCTTCGAAGAATGCATCCATGTGAATTCGATCAGGTGAATGTGGTAATAGTGGAGGTAACGGAAGAATTGATTCACCGTGATATATCCAAGTGGTGTAACGTTTGTCAAACCCGAATTGGGATATGTGTGCCTCAAGTTGGCCGAGGGTAACCAACGTTTCACGGTTACAACAACGACTACATGGGCAACGGAGCTTTTGTGAGATGGGGTGCAAAAATTTCTCACAATCCTGGATGAATCCAAAAAGACCATCTAAAAACTCATTGGAATTACGATTGTTTACAGTGGTCCAACTCTTATCAATTGTCATAACTACGTTGCAAATAAACATACTCAGATAAATTATTTTTTATATACGTAAAATGTCATACTAACAAAATGAATATGAACTCTTTTTTTTCTTCCTAGTGCAACTATGGAAGGCAATCCTAACCCACCTTTTGAATGTTTCGTCCCATATATGAATGCGTATAACCGGTTTACTATTTGAGAAAATTTCGGCAGCATTTCCCCTCTACTCCCCAAATATGTGTTTAAAGACATATTCGTAGGAGTAAAGGAGAAACACTGTCGAAATCATCTCAAATAATAAACCAGTTATACGCATTCATATCCTAAATGAGACGAAACATCAAAAAGCAGTCCCAAACAGGGGACTTTCCAAAATTAATTCCTAATAAATTAATTTCGGACGGGTTTTCTATAGGTTGATTAACTTCGGACGGAAATTTTCCGAAATTAATCGATAAAATCCTAAAATATTCCTAAAATTATTTACTACAAAAGACTAACAATCATATATCATATATATATATAATATAATAAACATATGCATAATATTAATTACACACCTCGGTCACGACTGAAATAAGCAAAGATAGAAAGATAGAAAAAGAGGTATGGATGAGGAAGTTGTCCCGACTGTCCTGGTGTTAACCAAACACAAACATAAAATAAAGAAAACCTAAATTAGTTGGTTTCCAAAAAAATTTCTAATTTGAAACAAACACCACCACAACAATTTAAAAAAACCATTACCTTTTTTCGGCTGTGACACGGGTCTCAGTTCTCGGCTCGGTTCCCCGCTAACTCGGTTGTGACTCGGGTCTCGGCTACGACAAACATATCAAAAAAATTAAACTTATGCCTATATAAGCTGAAATCTATTAAGCCTAAATCAATTAATCCCTAAATATAATCCGAAATCATAAGCTTAAATATAATCTGAAATCAACTAATAAGCGCATATCATGATAAGCTTATCGAAACAAACACACTTTTCAAACACACCTTTCAAACAGGTGACTCGGGTCTCGGTTCTCGGCTACGACTCGGTTTCCCTCTAACTCGGCTGTGACTCGGGTCTCGGCTACGACAAACATATTAAAAATAAATTAAACTTGTGCCTTACATAAAGAAAATAAATTGCTTTCTTATGTATAAGTTGAAATTAAATAAGCTCATAATTCCCGAAATCAAATAAGCTCACAAACAAACACCCACATGTGGTGGTGTTGCTGCTGTCACGACGGTGGTGGTGGCTACTACTATGCCGACAATGGTGGTGACGAAATAAACTAGCCAAACAAAATTAAACTATATATAAGCTAAAAACATATAAGCCGAAAACATATAAGCTAAAAATCAATTAAACTAGCAAAAAAAAACATACCGCGGCGGTGGTGGTTGCGACTGCCGCAATGGTGGTGCGGGATGGGTTGCTACTGTCGAATTAAACTAGCCAAAACGAACCAAATATCAATTTTAATTAAACATTACCGAATTTTAATTTTACGTAAAAATGGTGCTCGGTGTCGGATTAAACATTATAAACATGAAACATTATAACAAAACTAAATATTATTGCAAAATCAATTACCTTTATGAAAAAATGGTGCTCGGTGCTCGGATTGGTGGTTGACTGGTGGTCGGATGGATTGGTGCTCGTGGGTTGGATTGGTGTGGTGGGATGAATTGGTGTGGTGGGTTGGATTGGTGTGGTGGAGATGAATTGGTGTGGTGGGTTGGATTGATGGTGGTGGAGATGATGGATTGGTGTGGTGGTCGTGGTTCGTTCTCCTGTTTTTTTTTTATCAGTGAGATGAATGATAAGGATAAGATATCATCTGTTATTCGTCCCTAGGGACGACTTATTGTTTGAAACTTAGGGACGACTAAGTCGTCCCTAGGTTATTTATATAAGTTTTTTTTTCGTCTAATATTGTAACCTAGGGACGACCTTGGAAACCTAGGGACGACTAAGTCGTCCCTAGGTGTATACCGGGAAAACTAAACCCAAACGGGTTATTTAAATTTTGGCCAAAATTTTCAACTTTTCCAAAAAATTTGCTAAGTGTTTTGGAGGGTTTTTTAGGGACGACTTTTCTTTGATATTTAGGGACTACAAAGTCGTCCCTAAGTGTTTTTCAGGGATTTTTACATTACACCTTCTATGTAATAAAATTGATAATATAAATTAATAATAAAATCAAAATAAATTATTATAATTAATATTAAAATATACGTTATATTTAGTTTTGTAATAATTAATAACCGATGAGTCAATATGTTACAGTTATACGTTATAAGTTCAACCGATGAGTCGATATGCTATGGTTATACGTTAGAGGTTCAACCGATGAGTCCATATGTTACGGTTATACGTTATAGGTTAAACCGATGAGTCCATATGTTACGGTTATACGTTATAGGTTAAACCGATGAGTCCATATGTTACGGTTATACGTTATAGGTTCAGCGACCGATGAGTCCATATGTTACGGTTATACGTTATAGGTTCTGCCGATGAGTCGGTATGCTAGGGTTATACGTTATAGATTCAACCAATGAGTCGATATGTTAGGGTTATACGTTATAGGTTCAACCGACGAGTCCATATGCTAGGGTTATACGTTATAGGTTAAACCGATGAGTCCATATGTTACGGTTATACGTTATAGGTTAAACCGATGAGTCCATATGCTAGGGTTATACGTTATAGGTTAAACCGATGAGTCCATATGTTAGGGTTATACGTTATAGGTTAAACCGATGAGTCCATATGCTAGGGTTATACGTTATAGGTTAAACCGATGAGTCCATATGTTAGGGTTATACGTTATAGGTTCAACCGATGAGTCGATATGCTATGGTTATACGTTATAGGTTCAACCGATGAGTCGATATGTTAGGGTTATACGTTATAGGTTCAACTGATGAGTCGATATGTTACGGTTATACGTTATAGGTTAAACCGATGAGTCCATACGTTAGGGTTATACGTTATAGGTTCAACCGATGAGTCGATATGCTATGATTATACGTTATAGGTTAAACGATGAGTCCATATGTTAGGGTTATACGTTATAGGTTAAACCGATGAGTCCATATGCTAGGGTTATACGTTATAGGTTAAACCGATGAGTCCATATGCTAGGGTTATACGTTATAGGTTAAACCGATGAGTCCATAAGTTAGGGTTATACGTTATAGGTTCAACCGATGAGTCCATATGTTACGGTTATACGTTATAGGTTCAACCGATGAGTCGATATGTTACGGTTATACGTTATAGGTTCAACCGATGAGTCGATATGTTAGGGTTATACGTTATAGGTTCAACCGATGAGTCCATATGTTAGGGTTATACGTTATAGGTTCAACCGATGAGTCGATATGCTATGGTTATACGTTATAGGTTCAACCGATGAGTCGATATGTTAGGGTTATACGTTATAAGTTCAACCGATGAGTCGATATGTTACGGTTATACGTTATAGGTAAACCGATGAGTCCATATGTTAGGGTTATACGTTATAGGTTCAACCGATGAGTCGATATGCTATGGTTATACGTTATAGGTTAAACCGATGAGTCCATATGTTAGGGTTATACGTTATAGGTTAAACCGATGAGTCCATATGTTTGGGTTATACGTTATAGGTTAAACCGATGAGTCCATATGCTAGGGTTATACGTTATAGGTTAAACCGATGAGTCCATATGTTAGGGTTATACGTTATAGGTTTAACCGATGAGTCCATATGTCACGGTTATACGTTATAGGTTCAACCGATGAGTCCATATGTTACGGTTATACGTTATAGGTTCAACCGATGAGTCGATATGTTAGGGTTATACGTTATAGGTTCAACCGATGAGTCCATATGTTACGGTTATACGTTATAGGTTAAACCGATGAGTCCATATGTTACGGTTATACGTTATAGGTTCAACCGATGAGTCGATATGTTAGGGTTATACGTTATAGGTTAAACCGATGAGTCCATATGTTACGGTTATACGTTATAGGTTAAACCGATGAGTCCATATGTTAGGGTTATACGTTATAGGTTCAACCGATGAGTCGATATGCTATGGTTATACGTTATAGGTTAAACCGATGAGTCCATATGTTAGGGTTATACGTTATAGGTTAAACCGATGAGTCCATATGTTAGGGTTATACGTTATAGGTTAAACCGATGAGTCCATATGCTAGGGTTATACGTTATAGGTTAAACCGATGAGTCCATATGTTAGGGTTATACGTTATAGGTTAAACCGATGAGTCCATATGTTAGGGTTATACGTTATAGGTTCAACCGATGAGTCGATATGTTACGGTTATACGTTATAGGTTCAACCGATGAGTCGATATGTTAGGGTTATACGTTATAGGTTCAACCGATGAGTCCATTACGTTATAGGTTAAACCAATGAGTCCATATGTTACGGTTATACGTTATTGGTTAAACCGATGAGTCCATGTGTTACGGTTATACGTTATTGGTTAAACAGATGAGTCCATATGTTACGGTTATACGTTATAGGTTAAACCGATGAGTCCATATGTTAGGGTTATACGTTATAGGCTAAACCGATGAGTCCATATGCTAGGGTTATACGTTATAGGTTAAACCGATGAGTCCATATGTTAGGGTTATACGTTATAGGTTAAACAGATGAGTCCATATGTTACGGTTATACGTTATAGGTTTAACCGATGAGTCCATATGTTACGGTTATACAGTAAGAGTGTAAGACAATATGTTATTATTGCTCTGAGGTTACCATTAAGCTAAAAATACTGAGCTTAAGCATGTTTAAATGATCAAATATTGCGGGAAATGTTGGCGGTAAATGCTGGCGGGAAAATGTTGGCGGGAAAATGTTGGCGGGAAAGCTAGGGTCGACTAAGTCGTCCCTAAATGTGTCGACCCTAAATTTTTATCTTTATTTATGGTAGCTCTTATCCTCACAAACTCTTATCCTCTCATACCAAACTCACCACCACCACCACCCGATTTTGCATAAGATGGATCCGCTTGAAGCTTATAAGTGTACATGTAGAAAGGGATATATTGTGTTGAGACAGTCACATCAACCTCATAGCTTTGGTAAACTTTACGATGCATGTCCTCTTTCGAAGGTAAACAATCAAATGTTTTAGTTATGTAATACGTGTGATTATTAAAATGACATGTCATGTTATTTGTTTACTTTGTAACAGCAAAAAACAGATGATTATGGATGTAAATATTTTAAATGGAAGGATGATTTTGATCTCGAACTCCGTATAAGATCTTCCCCTGGATCTTCAACACCTCAAGGTTCACATCCAAGTTCTTCTACAGGTCCTTCTCAATCTGCACCCACTGAGTGCTCTAATTGCAAGATCAAAGATCTAAAGATAAAGATGCTAGAGACAAGACTAGAAATGGAGAGACATCCTGAATACCACGCATGTCAATCGGCTGCAATACTTCATGAGCTTTTAAATGAAATGAAAAATCTTAGCTTTGAGTATCTATTTGTTATTTTTATGTGTTAATTTGTATTTTATTTTTATGTGTTAATCTGTACGTTTAATTTTTAACTAGTTTGTGATGTGTTTTTTTTCTTATTTATGAATCTATTATCGTTGTAATATATATTTTTAATTAAGCGCGTGTTTAAGTGTTAAATATATATCTAAAGTTTTTTTTAAATACGTATAAGTATTTTCAAAATAAATATAAAGTTTTTTTTAAATATGTATAAACTTTTTTTTAAATATGTATAAAGTTATTTTTAAATATGTATAATTTTTTTCTAAATATGTATAAAGTTTTTTTTAAATATGTATAAAGTTTTTTTAATATGTATAAAGTTATTTTTAAATATGTATAATTCTTTTTCTAAATATATAAAGTTTTTTTTAAATATATGTAAAGTTTTTTTAAATATGTATAAAGTTATTTTTAACTATAATAAAGTTTTTTTTAAGGGAAAATCACCTAAAAATGTAGTAAACTTACCACTTTTTATGGTTGTATGTATCTAACTTTTTTTTTTCTCATTCTACTAACTTACTTTTGAATTTCGACTTTTGTGTGTAGCAGGTGACCTGCTAAACCCTTAACCGGTTGATTATCCACGAACCTTTGCACCGTTAGTCCAACTGTAGTAACACCGTTAGTTTAGATGAGTTTAAGCGTTAAATAAAGGGGTAATATTGTCATTACACATTGTTTCCTTCTACTTTCGGTTTACAAATAAAATGTTAGTGTCATTTTAATTTCTTTATTATAGTACAAAATAAACACAAAAACCATATATTCAAAACAGAAACAACACACATCCTTACTATCTTTATACTCATTTCATCCTAAACATAAACACAATCGTTTACTGTATCAATCATAATTCCAAACTAATCAAAACCCTGACCCTTATTTAAATACAACTTAAGAAACACTTAATCCCAAATCATCTATTTGGAATATTCAAAAACCCCTAAATCTAATGCATAAAACAACAAATGAAACCCATTGGATATGGTTGTTTAGCAAAACAATAGATCTGGTTTGATTAATCATAACCAAATTATAGATCTGGTTGTTGGACGGACGGTGACGAGTGATGACGAGTGTTATGATGGTGGTGGCGTCAGCACTGTTTCTACCCAAATCACGAACGAGTCTCAAAATGGATAGATGATATCAGGATATGTTGATGTGGGTTGTTTAAATTAGTGGTGGCGGCGTTGCTTCTTCGGCAAGATCCGGCAGCGGCGTTGCTTCTCCGAAAAGATCCGTCAGCGGCGGAAGGATGATATGAGGATATGTTGATGTGGGTTTTTTAAATTAGTTGATGAGGATGAATGTTTGTGTGAATTTGTAATTGCTATGAATATGTGGTTTATTTGTTTGGTTGGGGAAGATGATGGAGCAGGTTCTTAATGTAGTTGCTGGAGTACATGTTGGAATGGCTCGATTTTTCGCCTTTATATTTGTATAAAATCCTTCAATTTCCAGAAGAGATAAGACATATATGACATTATTTCGATAATTTATATGTAGATAATTATGCCATGTAAACGGTTTTTTTTGGATATGATTATAAATCTGAAAATTTTATTTGGAGTGTGACAATGGAATTATAAGAATTACACCATTACAACACGCTCAACGTGAAATGTCGATATTTTTTTTTGCTTTTGGTAGTATGAACAAAAATAAACAAATAATAAAATTAATAATGAAAATAAATATTATTATTATAAAAATAAAAAATAATAAAATATTAATAATAATAAAATAGTTTTTTATTTTTTCAGTTAACTCGGTTAGTTAGAAGGACTATAGTTGTAATAAAAGTAAACAGTTGTTAGTGTAACCTGTTCCACATAAGACTAACAGGTTTAGCAGGTCACCTGCTACATGCAAAGGTTGAAATTCAAAAGTAAGTTAGTAGAATGAGAAAAAAAAAAGTTAGATACATACAACCATAAAAAGTGGTAAGTTTATTACATTTTTAGGTGATTTTCCTTTTTTTAAATAAAATAATTAAATTAATTTTAAATAATTTTAAACAAACACAAGTGCCAAAAAACGGAAATAATAAATTTTCCTTCACCTAGAGACGACTTAGTCGTCCCTAGGTTACAAGGGCCCCACCTTTGTTTTAAACTTTTTTTTAAAAAATATTTATATTAACTTTAAATAATTTTAAATAAATAAAAAAGATAAAAAAAAACTGGGAAAATAAATTTACTTAACTTAGGGACGACTTAGTCGTCTCTAAGTTAAGTGGGTCTCACTTTCATTTTAAACTTTTTAAAAAAATATATTTATATTAATTTTAAATAATTTTAAATAAATAAAAAAGATAAAAAAACTGGGAAAATAAATTTACTTAACCTAGGGACGACTTAGTCGTCCCTAGGTTATGTGGGTCTCACTTTCATTTTAAACTTTTTTTTAAAAAAATATTTATATTAATTTTAAATAATTTTATACAATTAAAATAGATAAAATATTTATCTTTTCACCTAGGACGACTTAGTCGTCCCTAGGTTATGTGGTCCCCACTTTGTCCCCACAGCCATTTTAACCAAAGTTTTCTTGTAAAACAGGTGGGTCCCCCTTAATCTAGGGACGATTAAGTCGACCCTAAAAAAAGGGCGACCCTAAACTCAGCATTGTTGTATTGTATATTGGGCTTATAATCTTGATTAAATGTCGTTACTTCTAATTGTTGGACCTTTGGCTATGTATCCCGTGAGAAATGACGCCTAACCAAGGCAGTTAGAAAATCAAAGTTTCGCTATAACTAATAATGCAGTTGATGTGTTAGTTTCATTTTTTAGAATTTATAACTAAATCAAGTGCGAATCAACAAACATTTCACTTGCTTAATTCCATTCTATACTTCCCAAAAACATCTGGTGTAATACATAACAGATTAACACCATTACAGTAATATATTTATACAAGGGGTGAACCCTGAACAAACTCAGTAAAAGCCAAACCAACTAATCCTAACATAGCAAATCTACCATTCCATAATTCCGCATCTGAAGTCATCAGACCATTTGATTTACTCTCAGCTCTCACTCCTTTAAACAAAGGCACTAACGAAGCCAAAGTCAATACAACACTTGTCCCAACAAAAACAGTTAAGCCACCGTTAGACACTTGAGTAACCAAGTCTTGACCATTAGCCAACTCTACAGCCAATGCTGACACAAACCCAATCATGGCTAACCTTCCATTGATTCTTTCTGGTGCTGGCCCACTGAATGCTAGCAAGTCTGAGAACTTTGTGCTGACTTTAGGAGCTGGTGGTGGTGGTGATGGTGGTGGGGTTGAGCTCATTTGTGGTGGTGTTGGGGTGGCTGCTGATAGTGGTTTAATGTCATCTTGTGGTTGTGACATGCATTTGATGGTTCTAAAGGTGGTTGTGTTAGTCTTTTTATAGAACTGGGTGGTTGCGAGGCTTGCTGAGAAGACGGAAGAAGCTGCCATTATGGTGTTTGATAAGGTTGTTTAAGGATGTTGTTGGTCAATAGGTTGCTTAGAACGTTTAATGTTGGTTGTGATTGTTTAATACAAAGGTGGTTGCATGTGTTTTATAGGAAAGTGTTTTGATCCATGAAGACAAAAGAGTGGATACATATTGGGCCACGATAGTAGCTTTTGGTACTTGTTTACGTGGCTTAAAAAGTGGCCGATGAAGAGAGGTTGTGGTGAAAATGAGTTCGATGTGTTTCATTGATTGCGGTACTAAAGATGTATAGAGACACACACAATATTCTCAATTATTGATATCTCTCACTCAAAGCGGATCTCAATCAAATTATCGATCTGATGACGAAAGAGATGTGGTTGGTTTTATCCTCTCACTGGTTCTCAGGTCCAAGTGAATGCCCGATTCAATCTCATAGTTACATGTAAGTTTTTTTTAATCTTCAATATTATTGGTTCAATAAGGGTTTTCTTTAATAGTTATGCTTTCGGTTAGATGAACATGAATTTTGGGGGTTTTTATTTTGATTGCTCTATTTTGATGTGACTTTCGATTAAATCTGAAATTTGAGTTGTTTGTGTTCATATTCTTACGCAGGAGGAACAGGACGAATGGGACAATATTATCACTTCGTCATCCTCAGGGTAACCAATTTTTCTATAATTTCTTTTGCTATTACTAATCATACTTAAACTGATGATGAATATTTGATTGCTTGATATGTTTATATAACAGGAAAGGGAGGAAGAGAAAGTGGGATTAGGGTACACATACAGTAATATGGTTACAGTTGAAGGTGACTATATTTTGTTGATTTTTCGTTTTATTTTATAAAATGTATTTAGGTTTGTAAAACATAGGCACTTTTAGTTGAATTTATTAAAGCTGGTTGTGGCGGAATTAAAGCGCTGATGGTTTATTGAGTTTGCTGGAAATCCTAATATTTTATGGGGTTTGGGTGTTCATTGGTATTCTTTACTACCTTCGATAAGAAGAAGACAAGGTATTAGATTGGGTTTGGTTTTACCATTTTTTAAAGAGGAACAAAGGTTTGTTTCCCCATTTTGTTATGCATGTTAGCTGTTGTTTTATTTGATTGTTAAGTTCGCCTGTTTTAGTTTGATTTAAACATATGTTTTGATGTTTGTATATAATAACATTCGTATTTTTATTTTTTCTTGGATTATGGGTAGTCTTAGGTATACAAATTGAATGCATCTTTCTCAAAAAATTAGGCTTCTTTGTAGGCAAATTAGGATTCTTCTTATTTGGTGTATTGTTTATGTGACTGAATGGTTTTTTAATTGCAGGCGACGATAGTATGGATCTCTAAAAAGTGTAACATACACTCTCTCTCTTTCAAAACGATATAATTTGATCGGTTTTGATGTATATGTTTTTCATTATTTTGATCTAGACCACCAGCCCGTTCGTTGCCGCTGTATATGCTAGGTAGCGTACCGTTCGTTACCGCTATATATGCCGGGTAGCGAATGCGATTGGTGTCTGGAAAAGGCCGTGTTATGCGCTGGAAAATGGTGTTTCATTTTCACTCAATGTTCAGTTTGGTGGAGATGGTGATTGTGGTTCCTGTTGATTATGGCTCAGATGGTGATTGTGTTTTTGGGTGTAAGAACCTTCTGCTAGATAAGGTGACTCTTATAAAAGTTGTGTTGTTTACTGTTTGTTGATTGATACTTTTGGTTGCTCTTTTAACTTGCGAGCTTATTATGAATTCCCAAGTGGGATTTGGTTTCATGAACTTGGGGTTACAAAATAGCTTTATGATATATAAACAAAGTCGAATAAGCTCATAGCAGCTCATGGCATGCTAAATAACCAGGTTGTAGAGTACCGGGTTGTTTGTTTACGCTTATGTGGCCAGCTGATGTTTGGTTGATTTTGGGCTTATGTTGAAAAAGCTAAATCTTACGATGTTCCCTTAAATGAATAAGGTGACGCACGAACACGGGCTGATTTTCCTGATTATTGTATGTTTCTATAATTATGTGGGGCTGTGATGAGTTAAAACGGGCGCGGTCAAAGGTCAGATAACCCGGATCTTGGCGAGGAGACCTTTGAAGGTTGCAGCCATGCCGGGTTATGACTTCTTTTCCCAAATGACGCCTTTATCTGAGCCTATACTATCATGAGCTTTTCGACTAACAACCCCCAAATAGCCTCTAAACTGAAGTTGTACATTCACGGGAATCCCAAAAACTAATGTTGGTTCCTTATCTTTTATATGCATAATTATGTGGGGCTGTGATGAGGTTAAACGGGTGCGTTTTAAGAAAACATATTTCGGATCTTGGCAGGGCAACCTTTTAAGGTTGCAGCCATGCCGGGTTTTTACTGTTTTTCCTAAATGGCACCTTATCTCAGCCTATGCTAGAACCTGAACCCTTTTTTACTATAAAAGGGAAAAAGTTTATAAGCATAATTATGTGGGGCTGTGATGAGGTTAAACGGGTGCGGTTAAAGAAAAGATATTTCGGATCTTGGCAGGGCAACCTTTTAAGGTTGCAGCCATGCCGGGTTTTTACTGTTTTTCCTAAATGGCACCTTATCTGAGCCTATCCTAGAACCCGAACAGTTTTTTTCTATAGAAGGGAAAAAGGAAGTTCTTAATAATTTGTTTGTTTACAAAAATCTAAATGCGTTCGGTTCCTACACTTTGTTTGTTTAAAAAAAGGTAAATGCGTTCAGTTCCTACACTTTTTATCTTAAGTTCGATCACACAAAAAGGCAATACTGATTCTTGATGAATATATACTTTTGTTCAGATGCATTTGAGGATAAACGTAAGCCAGCAAGTGCTTTGTAGTGCTCCCGAATGCGACCATCAAAATAACGCTGGAGTTTGTTTCATCGGAGATTGTTTATAAACATGTTTAACTTTTCATCTTTTTTCTTTGTCAAAGTAAGTGACTTTATCTATGTTGTTTGATAATCACCCGAGTCATAGAAGATCAATGCCAACATTAATTACACCAAAAAACTTTTTATCTTTTTTCTTGATTTCGTGTATGTTCGACATTGTTTTTCAGGGTTATGTCACCGTGGAAGGTGAAGAAATAATTTATGTTTCAGGAAAGTAAAGTTCAAACGAGGAAGACACTTCTAATGGATCACAGACATGTTTCACTTTTTTGTATTAAAATAATCACAAAGCACATATAGATCTGATTTAAATCTTGAATTCTTCTTCAGGAAATTAAAATCACAGCTATCTGCATAGTACCTTACTTCTTTTTGTAATGTTAACTAGGGTGTAACTATACACTCACAAACAAAGGCTGCACCGTGAAGACACAAGTTCCATGAAGGGCCCCGATTACCAAGAATTCTTCTCACAAAGGAATACAAAATCATATATGTTAATCCAGGTGAAAACCCTATTCTCCAGATCGCTATATTCATCATTATTTGCATCATCTTTGTTCTTTTACTCAAGGTTTATTTTTTCCGCTTCAGTAGCAGCAGCGCTTCGTAACCTGCACGTCCCGTCTATCCAGCAAGTACTCACTAGCTACACAGCAGACACTTTCTGTCTGTGGTGCTTCAATGCAACAAGATTTGACTCTTGGTAAATCGGTAATATATTCCAGCTTTTCATTATTTTGTTCATTAGATGTTGTCAAGCTGCAGTTGGATAAATATAATTTTTAACACATTTATATCGAATATCCACTTTTTTGGCAGATTTAGGAAGTGATATACAATGCATGTACATAAAGTGATTTTGATAACTTACGTTATTAGTTTATGGTAGAAGATTTTTTTTATTCTTCGTTGTAAATCTGAGTAGTAAGTTTACAGATTCCGCGAGGTAGGCCAACACACTTTTAGTGAAACACTTGGGCTCTACGTTGTGGTTCCACAATAACTCATTTTTGTAAGTCTTTGGTCAGTATTAGCTTAGAGATACTTATGTTATAGAGTATAGAACGGATATTGCTGAATTTGATTACAAAAAACCATTATTTCAATAATAGTCACTGTTCTAAATAGAATGATGACGTTTTATGTAATTAGATATTTGAAGCCAAGGTAATATTGGTCAAATGGTCTTATCGTTGTTATGTGAAAACCTTACCTACAATGCATTTATTTACTATCAAACCTAAGCATTTACTGTAATAGTATTTCAATGGCAGAATGATATCATTAGACAAAAAGTTGTATGATGCAAAATAAAGTATAAGAAACTATAAGGGCATCCTTATTCGCTAAGGTAGCAACTTGGTCTGTTGAGACGCCATCTTTGGATGCATCTGCTGCTATTTCTAAACCATTTTGAAGCCCCAATTAGCAAGGAAATAAAGCACGATTTAACCCTATAAATCAAAATGCACCAGTACTGGTGCTAAAGTCTATGTACATGAGTAGTATTACTAACGATTAGGTGCATTCATCACAAGACATCCAAAATAATATATAGAAAATACAGATAATCAAAATCTTTATGATATGTGATGATTTTGTATTAAATACCCAAGGACGAAGCAATACCATTTTATAATATTAATCTTCTTTAACAACCTAATGATCACTACTTTATACAGTAAAAGGTGATATGTGATCTTTTTGTAATTATTAGCAAGTATTTTGAAGTTTCTTTAGGAATTTAGCTTAATGCACTTAAAGTTTTTCCATTTTTGTTTGACCTTAATGGAGTTACCACTCAAAACTACAATAGTGAAAAGAAGTTTTTGGGAAGGACTTATTTTAACGCACTGCCTTCGTTTTTCGACTATTTCTTTGCTACGTAGAGATCTCCAAACAAGAGAAAGTTAACAAATCCTTTCTTTTAATATAGTTTAGCTATAGGATCAAAAGCATGGTTGTTTTGACATCTTAGGACTAAGATGATTAATACATCACTACTAATTAGTACATCGTTTTATGAAAGGCGAGTTAGTGTTTGCATGAGGCTCTATGATCATAAAGTTAGCTAAATGGGGAACGAGTCATTTAAGTTAAAACGCTCCTAATACCACTTATTTTCTTAAAGTTACAACAAACATTCTTTGGCTGTTGTTCTTTGGGATATTCTGCTGTCCGGATCTTTTTTGTACCCTTACACAGATGGCGTGCGAAAGGAAAGAAGGCATGAAAGCTTATGGCAAACTGACCAGTCGATGTAGTGGTGGCGAATAATGCGGTATCCATAATCGTTCACTCCCACAATACGAGCGCGGTGTCAAGTGAAGGTCCTTATCCAATTGAATTTTAATGTTTCATAAGAGTAAAATCATATGTATAAATTATCAGATTTGCTAAGCCAACAACAGATGAGTCTGTAGTCCCAAAAGATATGATAACAGAAGACCTTGAGCCTGATAGCCATAAAGAATACTAATTTATTACAAAAGCATATTTCATTTTCTTTTGTAAGACCTTATTTTGTATTCAATCTTACATTGTTAGATAAGTTGTATTTAAAAGTCGACTATTGGAAATGAAGCATTTCAAATGAATCCCTGCATCTTAACACCACATGCTGCCTCCTGCCAAGTCTTCCCTCTATAAGCATTTGCTTAAAATACCCCGTTGCGGAGCACGGGCATTAATCCTCGTGTGGTTTAAATGGTAGTATGATATTAAGGTCTATATTTTCTTTAGATTTTACTTGATGCCTTTAATCCACGGCTTGATAGATAATTTGATAAGCTAATGATTTTTTTTCTGTGTTTCAGAAAATATCATCACATGGTTGTTTGATAAAAAAGCGAATAAAAAAAATATAAAAAAAAACGATCCGACCAACCGGATTCGAACCAGTGACCTAAGGATACCAGTTAAACAACTACAGTCCTCCGCTCTACCAACTGAGCTATGGTCGGATTTGTGTTACATTGGAATATTGGTTACATATATATTTGATTAAACAAGCGGTTTTGAGCCGTGTTGCTTAAAATATGTCAACTTTTGAGCTTTTTAGCTTATACATGGCCACTGGGACGGATCTATAGTGTAATCATGGGGTTCGTTGCCCCCCAATGGTTAGCCTGATACGATAAAATTTTAATATATTTTTTCTTTAATTTTGATTTTTTTTCGAAAACGCCCCCCACTAAAAAATGAAATTGCCCCCCACCCATATAATAAATCCTAAGATTTAACGCTGTAAAACCTTATAAATCCGTCATTTGTAGTAAAAATACTCGATTTATCTTTCCGATACTACATTTTTTCCATATTTTGTTGCTATTGAAAAAAAAAAAAAAAATTGCCCCCCACAACCTTATTTCCTGGTTCCGTCAACATAGGCTTAATTTTTAGCTTATTTTGAGACTCACGAGCTCATATAAGTCTTGGTGTTAACAAATATGTTTTTTTTCTATAAATCTAACTGGTTTGAATATCGAAATATTAATAGGATATACAAACGATATAAGTAGATTCAGGATGAAGAATGATGAATCTTTGTTACTATATACAACTACTCTAGGTCTAGGATATGTTATCGTGGATCTCGTAAAGATAGAAAAATTTGACTGTGGAAGACCATGATACCCGACATTGTGTAATACCGCGCGAGGGTGAAAAGATTGGAGTGTATGTGATGACTTAATTTTCATCAAAGGTGAATTAAGCCGCGCTCCAATTTTAACCCTCTCATCATCACAATATATGCTGGCAATATTCATCTTCGATAAATCGGGACCTATATATAGTGCTTCTCATTGATGTGTTTCCAACATGGTAACTCCATGAGTAATTTAAGCATAAACATTTTATGATGGTCATTGAGACTGTAAAAGTGAAAGACCACTCGTTTTGATCTAGTCCACGACATTTTCCACGTTCTGCTACAATGTTTAACAAGTGCTTATCACCGGGTATCCTGAGTTAAACACAAACTGTTTCATCAATAAGCAGTTGTTTATCCTTAATGTACTCGTTCTTTTTAAAGAAAACAGGATATTTTTAACGGACCCAAAACTCACAAACGGTATTTGTATTCTGTGACACTTCCTCAAAAGTCCCTTTGTTTTGTCATTTGGCTAGATACACATGTAAATATTGGGCTCCTATTATTGGGCCAATGATATAAGAAAACAAAGACTCAAAATAAGGCCACTTAAGAAAATACAGTATAAGTTTTGATTAACAACTACATACACATGGGAACTAATTAAACTAAAATACAAACATCTGCAATGAGACATTGCTTATAAAATGCTTCATTTATAGCTTCTTAACAAGACTCTATCTCTTGAGAATTGTGGAAAAATAAGCACACAACTGAAATGTCATCAGTCGCGTACCCTGGTCTCTGCCGTTTCCATTGCCCGGCTGCATAGTCAACAAGTCTTTTTGCTGCATCGTCCCTTTCAGCTGCTGATGAAACGATTTCAACAGCTTTTTCATTCGAGACAACGTCCCATACCTGATAATTTGTTCAAGATAATCAAAGTTAGAGAAGCATTTTGTAAATGTTTATCATAATTATCCGTAACAGTACGATACTAATGAAACCTACATCGAGCCAAGATATGTGCGCATATCTGATCAGATTTTTGGCATAATGTTTGGAGCATATAGAGTTGTAAAAAATTGCCGTTCAAAAAAAAAATATAGAGTAAAATATAAAGCTGTAAAAAATTGCCGTTCAAAAAAAATATAGAGTAAAATATCCTGTGAAAATTTAATAGGCAAATTTATATTTTGTTAATACGATCTTTAACCCATATATTTAACTGAAACGCTGAATTATCTTTTATGTTTATGTATGAAACGCAAGAGTTTAGACAAAGGTATAGTACCCCGTCTGTTGCCAAAATGACAAAGCGATCATGCGTGGTTATGGTCCTTTGTATCACATCTGGCTCAGAAATAAGACCAGAATCTTTAGCAAAATAGTCACCAAAAGCTCTCGAAAGCGCGAGTCCTGGACCTTCTTCTGTCTCATCACTAGAAGCACGAATTCTAGAGACTCCTGGTTCGTCTTCTGATTCACACACGCACCCACCGGACTTATATATTCTCTCGGTTTCCTCTACATTGTAGCAACACAAAAGTTGATTTAAACGGAACAAATGTTTATAGACTCGCCTAGTTACTTTCATAAGAATATGACCAAAAGAGAAACACTTACGAGGTAAATTTGGTTTAAAGTCAACCGTCAACTGAACAGCTACTAGGTTACCATCGTTCGATGTGGTTCCAAGAACAGCTCGAGAATCACCAACATTTGCTATCACTAAAAGATCCCCCTGAATATCATGATTATCAAAAGTATTAATTCTAAAAAAAATGGAGTCGACTTTTGACTCTTAAAGTCAAATTTACAAATCCAAAATGAAATATTAATTCTCAAGAAAGGAAAATGTACCTCTCGGATTATCGTTAAAGAAGCACAACCGCTATACAATGAATCGATCACGGGATGAAGCTCAAGATCATGATCAACGGTAGAACAAGTCTTCATGAAAGTTTTCTTCCACATTTCAAACTGATCAAAGTTTGAACCTTTTAACAAGTCCATAGCTTCTCGCCAATAGTGTAGCAAATAAGCAGGCATCACCTTTTTCACTCTTTTCGCGACAAGATGCCCCCATGGACCATGACCATCATAAACACCACAAAACATTACCTCCTCCTTTCCTCCAAACGCCTGTCAATATTTCAAGATCCGTACCAAACATTATTAAAGTGTCCAGCACAAAATGGTATTAAAAAGGACTAGGTAGAGCTTGACGATTTACCTCCCATACCATGAAGCGGTCTTGATTAATCCCTTTATTCCCTCCCCTAAAAGAAGCGCACGCATAGTTACTAGACCATTCTGCATTTACATGTCCGGGAGACGTTAATAACAAACCATTTCTCCTTGCTTCCTTAGCCAAAGCAATTGTAGCTTCTCTTCCATGATTAATCCTTCGCTTCCCATCCTTGTTTGAGATATTTTTCGTCAATCCGCTTAAGAAAGCCGAAAACTGCACCATCTTTTCTGCAATTCAAAAAATACCCACAAAATTCATTATATTGAACAAAATAAAAAATGCCTAATTTATACTATTCACTCTTTTCGCAATCTATAAACCTCAATATCAAAGTAAACCATCTATACTAAAGTACTACAGTACTATAATCTCACCGATTCAAGTAAGTAAAATTGTCGATAACAATTGCACCTTATGTATATATATATATATATATAGTTGTTAGATCAGGAGATTATGGAATTAGTCAACTTTTTTACAATTAGTCGCAGTCAATGACCCGAAACAGTTAACACTTAAGTTAAAACAGATGGAACTAATTTGACTTCAGTTTTATCTACCATCAAACATATGCTCCGTTACGAAAGACACGCTTTAAACTTGTTGAATCAAAAGGGAAAAGTTGATTTCGGAATGTAAACTTTTGGTAAAGAAAATGATTGATAACTAAGGCATATAACACATGTCACAAATTATGAACGACCCGTGATCAAATTTTCCTTTGACATCAAAATGGGTCAAATGAGTCTCTTTCTTGGACCATGAGTGAAACAGAACAAAATAGCAGGTAAACCGGTAACGAGTGGCATCCTTAATCGTGCGGTTCGTTGTCATTATCGACCTAATCAAAACCGTCTTAACGGACCACTAACGACATTCTCCATAACACGGTCCGTTGAATTTCCTTTAAGAACTATAGAATGTTTACATCATTAAATGGAAATATATCTAAAAATGTAAGGATGTGGTTTGTATGTAACATATCCTAACATAGTAACATATATTCCGAAAATCGAACTTCTAAAAATGTAAAGCCAACTAAAGTTACACAATAAGAAACTAAGACAGCACAATTCTAACTAAGGTAGCATAAAAAAATTTGGGTTGCACATACCAAAAAAAAGGTCAGTATTGAATAAAAATTACATTTCGTGACTTCAAAACAAGTGTAACCCGTATTACACCCGGCATCTATGTGAGTTCGCCCCAGCAAACCGTAGCATCTTATATATATCAAAGGCATGTGTGTAGTAGTATTTGCTAGTCAAAAAGATAAAATTCTAGTTTCAACTTTTCATTTCACAAGCTACAGGACTTTACTTGATCTAAAGTCTTTGATTCCAAAATGAATATCCAACCTTAAAAAAACATGAATATACCTCAAACCTAAACAAGACCAATAGTAATACAATGATTAACCAATCAAATTCTTGTTTCTTTAGATTCCATTATCAATATTAAAATAGAAATAATAATAAATAAAAACTAAACCAAAGAAACAATGATATGAACATCATCCAACAAAAGTTTCAAAACCACCATACTATAAGTATAAAGTAAGTATAGCACCAAATGAAGGAAAAAAACCTTGTGTTTTGGTAGCCAGCTTTGGTTCAATGAGTGATGATCTTTAATGGCAAATAAGGGTTAGAAAGCTGGTCACAAGTTAACAAGAAACACACAAAATCTTGCAGAATTCAGGCAAGAAAAGCTAGTTGTGTAAGAAGAGTTTTTCAAGTTTCAAGTAACTTCCACTCCATATGTTTCTTAATGAAAGGTTTTGAAGTCACTTTGACATTTATACAAAGTTGATGAGTTTGTGTGCATATCAAAGTTCCACAAGGATCAAAGAAATGATGAGTGGGTGGGTGTATGATGATATGATGATATAAATCATGTATATATATGAGGCATGTGTTTACTGGGGCCATAATATATGTATACATTAATCATGTACCATGGTTTATTGGATAACTACCTTTTAAGAGTTCTAAGGAGTAATTGTATATGACCCCTTTAAGTTTTCTTCCTTTTCCAATTATCCCTCTTTTTTTTCAAGTTCAATTGAATTATAAATCAGAATATTTAATATTTAATTACATAATTTTAGAAGGCAAGCGAGCAAGAATATTTAAATTACATAATTGTAGAAGGCAAGCGAGCAACAAGCTACATCGTAAATTTTTTTTAAATTGCGAAGCTAATTCTATAAAAAAAACCACATATGTGAATTTAGATGTCATAAAGTGATTATTCATAACACGTTGCATTCTCTTCAGAAGCTTCATCGTTTCAGGTGTAAGGAAACCGAAAGTATCAAATACAAAAGGAATAAACACGTGATGATTCGATGCATGATTTTTCGTGTTTTGTCACTTTGCATGAGGCGACTTTCAAAACAGCCTGACCCACTGTAAGACTCCGGCTACTCAACCCCACTGGAGGAGAAACCCTAGTCAGATCCACACACGCATGTTTCCCTCCAACTTATCCAAAAACTAAAATGTCTGTCAGTCTGAGTGTGGATCTTCCATCTAACGGGTCAGTCAAGAAGTTCACATGTGTTTTTTCCTTAACGGAGATACCAACACGCCTACATATGTCAAAAAGAACGTCCTTAACCATATCGTGTCGATACTTGAAACCCGGTAGCTTTATACAATGAACCGCATGCAAAATTTAAGGAATCAAAACATGCCTTGCGACAAATAGGGCACATTTTATCAGCCAGAATTAATTAGATCAGGAGACGATACTTAAAAATAGACGGTATTCCACTGGTGACATATGTTGAGCGACAAACAGAGCACATTGTATCAACCATAATGCTTGGAATCGTATCCCCTTTGGGTTTTTTAAATAGAAAATTGAAAACTCTAACCCTAGAGAGTTGGTATATGTTAAGGTGGTAACACACATATAACTAAGTGCTTCCTTTCTTCGTTTTAGTGAATGAATCGCACATACAACTTAATACATGTTCTCATGGCAGAGCTAGGGGTTTGTCAGGAATGCACATAAATTTAATGAATTTTTTTCGCGAAATGAATATATTTACTAAAAATTTTGATTTTTTAAAAAAGAACTCGATTTTAAAAATAATATACTTGTATTATATGAATGCTCGTATTGAAAAATTATTGAATATTTGAATTTCAAATGTTTTAGAAACTATGATACATAAGAATTAGAGATAAGAGTTAGAGTAAAAAATAATAATAAGCGATTAGACATTTATTTATTTTTGTCTCAAAATTATTATTCATAAAAAAATAACAGTTTTAGAAAAGCATTTTAATAAAACATTACTTCGTATTTTTTATATTTTTTTGCAGAATAATAACATATCAGAATAATCGTTTTAAATTTAACATATTAATTTAAATTTTCTTTATTATGTTTATAATAAAGTTTTGCTAACAACAGTTTTATGCGTTTTTCTTAAACATATAATTTGTATAAAATAGCATTCAATGAACCCATTGTTTTCATATTTATACATGTTTAAATATCAAACTTGTAGAAAATATAGCTAAACATTGAATGGTTTATCTTAATTAAATGTTGAACTTTGAATTATATTATTTAAACATTAAAACTTTTGTTAATTAAATGTTAATTTTCAATTATAGTATGCTTAAAATAAATATTGGAAAATGTTTTACAAAATATAGTTTTTGCAATACTTTGTACATAACTTTATATATGTATATGTTATATATATTCGTAGTACTTAGTAGCTTTGCGTTCTCCTTGAAGAGAGCTTCGCAACGAGCTAAAGTATGTCCAATATGGAGTTAATATGAATGAGATATCGTGTCTCAAAGTGAGTCACGTGAAACAGAATATTTGGGAAAATATTTGTCCCACGTCGCTTGAAACATGAAGTGAAAACATGTTTATAAGGAAATCCTAGTTTCTACCCTACAATATTCATTTGTGGATTTTTACTCCCACGCCTACGCGCGCGCAAGAGGGTGCAGAAAGTGGGATTTCTAGGCCAAAAACGGGTTCGAAGCTACTGAACTTGTGCACGAGCGCGCGACCTACGGACACGAATGCAACTCCGAAAACTGGCTTAGGTGCGGGTAGATTTCGGTATCTTTACAGAAACAAAATATTTTGTGTTAAAAAGACAGACAGGAAATTTGTTTTAGTTATAACAGATTTTCCTGACTGTGGTATATATTTTCTTTGAGAACAAGTAAAGTTTTCAGTATAAATATAACCTCTTCTCATTCAGTTGAATACATCAGAAAAAACGCAGCTTTTTCCTTACTCTATTATCAGACAGTTTTCCAGCAGCTCGTCGATCAGAAACACGCAAGGCTTTCATGATCTTTCAGGCAAGTTTGTTAAGTCCGGCTGTACAACAGTTTTAGACGTTGTACCCTGGGAAACAGACTGCGAATCTGTTTTAAGGGAAGCGTGTTAAACACGTGTCTCGTCTTTGTTTTACTGCTTTCTTCATTACTGTTAATTACTTTCTGTCATTTAAATTCTGTCAATTTAATTTCTGTTATTTTATTGTAAATTCGATTTTATAATAAAAGTGGACACCGTTTCCTACAATCTTAAAACAGATTCTGTTTAACAGAATTAAAACTTTTATTAAAATCGGATTAATAGTTTTATCAGATTTATTTATAAACTATTTCTGCCGAAACCAGGATTGAGTTTCACTGGAAATCAGTTTTAATTTACAGATTTTTATTAATAGTTAACGTTTTTTTTAGCAGTTGTTCTAATTAGTTTATTGAAACCAAGATTGTGTTTCTGTTAAACTGATATTTTTGATAATTGCATCTGATTCATTGAAACCAAGATTGAGTTTCTTTGAAGCAGATCCACTATAAGTATATAGAGATCACGATTGAATTTCTTATATACAGATTTATAACAGTTGTCTAACTGTTTGTGTTTTGATCTTGTTTGATCTTTCAGAATGTCTACTAGCACTCCTGAAACTCCTGTAACTACTAATGTTAAAGTAACTGTTGCGCCAGTCTTGGTTTAAAAATGCGCGCATCATTGCGCAAATTGCACGTATTAATGCATTGCATTCAAAATTTTGCAACGAGGTGCCTAATGCATTGCCATCCAGATTGCGTTCGCATTAAACCGCAATTTACCGCATTTATGTAATGCTAGCAATGGTAGCAATTGTCGCAATCTAGTACGTATGTCATTTTTGTCAAACTTTAAGCATATAAAAGATACCTACGTATTTTAATGGATCGTTAAAGATAAAATTTGTTAAAAACATCTAAAACAAACACAATAAAGAAAATATAGTACCTTGTGTTTACTAAGTGTTTTTTTTTTCAACCTATACTTTTGACTTATTTGTGTTACAAAGGGATTATAGGACGAATCTCAATATGTTAGTAACTTATTTTGTAACTTTACTTCACATACGTCGTACTTGATAGATTATACTATTTCTAAATAATTTTTTACTTCAATTTATACTAAATGTATCGCATCCAAATTGCGCTCGCAATCGCATCACGCATTACGCAATAGCTTTTGGGACCTTTACCGCAATGGATCACAAAACGTATTTTTAAACCAAGCCGCCAGTTACCCACACAGTTGCTAATCATGCTGAAAAACCAGAAAAATTCAATGGACATAATTTTAAGAGGTGACAGTAGAAGATGTTCTTCTATCTCACTACTTTGAACCTTGCGAAGTTCTTAAAGGAGACTGTACCTCAAGTGGAACCTCCTAAAGAAGGTGTACCCGAAAATCAACAAGCCGTGCAAGCTGTTCAAGCATGGAAACATTCAGACTTCTTGTGTCACAACTATATTCTGAATGGTTTGGTGGACTCTTTGTACAATGTGTACTGCAAGACCAAGACTGCCAAAAAATTATGGGAGTCGTTGGAACGCAAGTACAAAACTGAGGATGTTGGTACAAAGAAGTTCGTGGTAGCTCGCTTTTTGGATTACAAGATGGTTGATTCAAAGAGTGTGATAACTCAGGTTCAAGATCTGCAGGTTTTTCTACACGACATTCATGTTGAGGGTATGACTTTGAGTGAAACTTTTCAAGTTGCTGCTATCATTGAAAAGTTACCTCCAAACTGGGTAGAATTTAAAAACTACTTGAAGCATAAGCGAAAGGAGATGACTGTTGAAGAATTAGTTGTTCGTCTTCGTATTAAAGTGGACAACAAGCTGGCTCAGAAAAACACTTATACACCTGATTCTGCCAAGGCAAATATGGTTGAGCATGGTTCGTCTTCTTCAAAGTCTAAAGGCAAGAGCTTTGGAAAAGGGAAGAATGACAAGAAGAGCAAAGAGAAGTCTGAGTACCTTGCTCCTAAGGCTGGAATTGCGAAGCAGAAGTTCCAAGGAAATTGCTTCAACTGTGACAAGCCAGGTCATCGTGCTGCTAATTTCAAAGCGCCAAAGCGGGTGACTCCACGCGAGGCTAATATGGTGAATGATAATGTGGACATGATTGCTATGGTGTCTGATGTCGTTACCATGATCTCTGAAGTTAACCTGGTAGGTTCTAATAATAATGATTGGTGGGTTGATACTAGGGCAACCCGTCATGTGTGTGCTGACAAGAGTATGTTTCACTCTTTCAGAGCGGTTGACAATGGAGAGAAGTTGTACATGGGCAACTCTGCAACTGCAGATATCAAGGGCGAAGGAGAAGTTATTTTGATGATGACATCCGAGAAAGAGCTCAAGTTGACTAAAGTCTTGTATGTTCCGGAGATCCGCAAGAATCTTGTGTCCAGATGGCTTTTGAATAATTTTGGTTTTCGTCTTGTTTTTTAGTCTGTTAAGTTGTACTTTCTAAGAATCAAATGTATGTTGGTAAGGGGTATGCCCTGAATGGTATGTTTAAGCTCAATGTAATATTTGTTAAGAATGATATCAATAAAATGAATTCTTCTGCTTACTTGATTGAGTCTTATAATGTGTGGCATGGCCGTCTTGGACATGTTAATTTTAATTCAATACATCGTTTGATTAAATTTAATGGCATACCAAATTTTCATATTGATTCAAATTATAAGTGTGAAACTTGTGTCGAAGCCAAACTTACAAGATCATCTTTCAATTTGGTTGAACAAAAAACCGAACAAATTGATATGATACATACAGACATATGTGATTTGAAATCACTACCCACAAAAGGTGGCAATAAGTACTTCATCACGTTTATTGATGATTGCACAAGTACTGCTACGTTTACTTGTTGAAAAGTAAAGATGAATCTATAGACAAGTTTGTTCTATACAAAACCGAAGTTGAGAATCAACTTGGTAGGAAAATCAAGGTTGTACGAAGTGATAGAGGAGGTGCGAAACATGGAATTGGACATGAGTTTACTGCTCCTTATTCACCTCAGCAAAACGGTATTGCCGAAAGGAAGAACCGTACCTTGAAGAGATGGTTAATGCCATGTTGTTAAGTTCTGGTTTGAGCCGGGACATGTGGGGGAAGCCATTCTAACGGCTACTTATCTTTTAAACAAGATACCTCGTAAGGATAAAGAGGAAACCCCATATGAACTGTGGATGTGAAGAAAACCATCATACCAGTACTTACGAGTATGGAGGTGTCTAGCCAAGGTAGCTGTGCCGACACCTAAGACCCAAACGATTGGACCTAAATATGTGGATTGTATATTTATTGGATGTGCTAAGAATAGTAGTGCGTATCGTTTTATTGTACATGATTCGGAAAATCTAGATATACGCAAGAACACAGTTATGGAATCAAGGAATGCGTCCTTCTTTGAAAACATATTTCCTTGTTTAAAGAAGGAAAATGGAAGCACATCTAGAATAGATGATGCAGTTGTCCAAGATAAGAGACAACGCGATGATAATGATCTCCAAGATGAGAGACAAGATCAACCCGAGGAAGAAGAGGTTGAACCTAGAAGAAGCAAACGGGCGAGAACCGAGAAATCATTTGGACCCAATTTTGTCTCTTTTATGGTAGAAAATGAACCCACTTCTTATCAAGAAGCTGTAAATTCCTCGGAAGGGCCTCGATGGAAAAAAAGCGATTAATAGTGAAATAGAGTCTATTTTACAAAATCGTACTTGGGAGCTCGTGGATTTACCTCTTGGTTGTAAACCACTAGCCTATAAATGGATCTTCAAGAAGAAGATGAAAGCTGATGGCACCATTGATAAGTACAAAGCAAGATTGGTGATCAAAGGTTTTAGACAACGCGAAGGTCTAGATTACTTTGATACTTATTCGCCTGTTACGCGAATAACTTCTATTAGGATGATTCTTGCTATTGTCGCATTAAGAAATTTAGAAGTTCACCAAATGGATGTGAAAACGGCTTTTCTAAATGGAGATTTAGAAGAAGAAATATACATGAACCAACCCGAGGGTTTCATGGCTCCTGGACAAGAGAGCAAAGTTTGTAGGCTTGTTAAGTCATTGTATGGCTTAAAGCAAGCTCCAAAACAATGGCATCAAAAGTTGATCACGCCCTGCTAGAGGGTGGATTCAAAATTAATGAATGCGACAAGTGTGTTTATGTCAAAGACACAAATAGTGGATATGCAATCTTGTGTCTTTATGTCGACGATATGCTTATCGTTGGCAGTAACGACAAGATGATCAAGTCTACTAAAGACATGTTGAAATCAAAGTTTGACATGAAAGATATGGGTTTGGCTGATGTGATCCTTGGAATAAAGATCATACGAACTCAAAGTGGACTTGCATTAAGTCAAGCACATTACGTGGACAAAATTCTTAATACTCATAATGCGGGGGATTCCGGCCTAGCTAGAACTCCAATAGACACTAGTTTGTATCTATCTAAAAATAGAGGCGTAGGTGTTGCCCAATTAGAGTATTCAAGAATTATCGGCATGTTAATGTATTTGATGACATGTACCCGACCTGACTTAGCATATGATGTTAGCAGGCTGAGTAGATATACTAGTAATCTAAGTGATGCACATTGGAAAGCTATGACTAGGGTACTTCATTATTTGAGATACAATCGTGATTATGGACTGAATTATGCTAGATATCCATCTGTTATTGAAGGATACAATGATGCAAATTGGATATCTGACATAAAGAATTCTAGATCGACCAGTGGATATGTGTTTACACTAGGAGGGGCCGCTATATCTTGGAAGTCTTCCAAGCAAACTGTAATAGCTAAGTCCACGATGGAATCAGAATTTATCGCGTTAGATAAATGCGGAGAAGAGGCGAAATAGCTACGTCAATTCATAGAGGACATACCCAAGTGGCCTAAACCGGTAACGGCCATTAGTATACATTGTGATAGTCAATCGGCAATTGGCAGAGCTCATAGCACAATGTATAATGGAAAGTCTAGACATATCCGTCGTCGATTCGGTACGACAACTACTCTCAACAGGAGTTATCTCAATTGACTATGTGAAGTCAAAGGATAACATCGCGGATCCGCTTACGAAAGGCTTAAGCAGAGAGTTAGTTAGTAAGTCGTCTAAAGGAATGAGACTAAAGCCCTTAAAGGAATGAGTTTCTATGAAGGAAAACCTAACCCAGTTGACTGGAGATCCCAAGATCTGAGTTCAATAGGACAACCTAATCATAGAAATATGGGGGAGTTACTTAATACAGTAACTTTCCTAGTCCACTCCTAGAACAATGTGACATGTTGAGAGGTTAAACATATGGCTTAATGATTCAGGATGAAATCATAAAGCATAATGATTCAAGATGAAATCATAAAACATATGTTTTTAATGATTTAAGATGAAATCACCTATGTGAGGAGAAGTGAGGTTGCTTCGAAGGAAATTGTAGGGGCGCAATTTCTAAGAGCTCTTGCAGAACCAGACGAGTGTTCATGACCATAACGAACAGGACTATGAGGACTTGACAAGGTCAGAGAGAGTCTTGTGTGAGTGTGTATTGTCGTCTACGTAAACAGAGGCTGAGTTCAAGGACATCGCGTCTACTCAGATCTAGGAGACTAAGTGCATCTCACAAGGGAAGGTTCAAAGGGTTACACCTACCTATCCTATGCAGGACTTAACCGCAGAAATTTTGCCGAAACTTTCGTATGTTTTCGACCGATTCCCATTCATGTGGGGGATTGTTGGAAATGTTTTGTAAAATATGATTTTTGCAATACTTTGGACATAATTTTATATATGTATATGTTATATATATTCGTAGTACTTAGTAGCTTTGCGTTCTCCTCGAAGAGAGCTTCGCAACGAGCTAAAGTATTTCCAATATGGAGTTAATATGAATGAAATATCGTGTCTCAAAGTGAGTCACGTGAAACACAATATTTGAGAAAATATTTGTCCCACATCGCTTGAAACATGAAGTGAAAACATGTTTATAAGGAAATCCTAGTTTTTACCCTACAATATTCATTTGTGGGTTTTTACTCCCACGCCTACGCGCGCGCAGGTGGGGGTGTAGAAAGTGGGATTTCTAGGCCAAAAACGGGTTCGAAGCTACTGAACTTGTGCACGAGCGCGCGACCTGCGGACACGAATGCAGCTCCGAAAACTGGCTTGGGTGCGTGCAGATTTCGGTATCTTTTTTGCTGCAAATTTGATTTGTTTTTCCAGAAAATTTTGTACATCTATTTTAGGAATAGATACATAAACAGAATATTTTGTGTTAAAAAGACAGACATGAATTCTGTTTTAGTTATAACAGATTTTTCTGACTGTGGTATATATTTTCTTTGAGAACTAGTAAAGTTTTCAGTATAAATATAACCTCTTCTCATTCAGTTGAATACATCAGAAAAACGCAGCTTTTTCCTTACTCCATTATCTGACAGTTTTCCAGCAGCTCGTCGATCAGAAACACGCAAGGCTTCCGTGATCTTTCAGGCAAGTTTGTTAAGTCCGGCTGTACAACAGCTTTAGATGTTGTACCCTAGGAAACAGACGACGAATCTGTTTTAAGGGAAGCGTGTTAAACACGTGTCTCGTCTTTGTTTTACTGCTTTCTTCATTACTGTTAATTACTTTCTGTCATTTAAATTCTGTCAATTTAATTTCTGTTATTTTATTGTAAATTCGATTTTATAATAAAAATGTACACCGTTTCCTACAGTAAACCTATAAAAAGTTATTTTGAAACAACACGAAATAAAATAATGAATAATAATTTTGAAACAAAATAAAATTAATTTGCTTTGAATTTTTTCAAATGGTCGATTACTCTAGTACAAGGGCTAAACTTTGTTACACACAAAGCTAAAGGTTGGTTGCACAAATATCAACTATGCAAAAGAAAGATTTAACATGTGTTTTGGATTTATATTCAACAAGATATTTTTCTTTCTCAATGATCACTAAAATTTGTACGACTTTTTCAGTTTATGATTTTATTACAATAGGTTTATTTATATTGATGTAAATGTAATTTGAAGCATTAAGTATCAACTTTTTAATTTCCACCATCTTGTAGAAAACATTAATGCACTCTTAACTTAATGCATGGATTATCTTTCTGTTATAAGTCCACACACAGAGGCGGGGTTAGTAGGGGACTAGCGGGTGTTGAGCTTCCCCCAATTAATATATTTCACTTACTATCTATATGTATTACGAGTCATTTTTCTAATATTTTATACATCAAGCCTCCCCAACACTATAAATTTTTACCTTAAGTATGATTAAATTCCCCTAACTAAAAATCCTGACTCCGCCCCTGTCTACACATGACGAGGAACAATTGGTTTTCTCTTCTTCTAAAAATAGTAAACATAATTAGTCGACATTCGAGTATATTGATCGCTTGTTTTTCTTTAATTAGAACAAAAAAGTTATGGCAAAATAATGACTAATACAAGTTGGCAATTTAAAACTTTCATTAAAAGGACCACATAATAAATAATGTTTATAATTATATCCATCATTAGTCGTTAGATTAATTGATATGTATCTCTTGGCATATTTTGTTAGATATTCAAACACATTTTTAGTGGTAATAAACATTTCTTTTGATTAAGGAAATTTATATTGCAAGTATATAGATCATGTAAAAGATTATTTAACATAATGAAAAAGAAGGTTATAATCTTGCTATAAAAAAAATAGCAAGATAACACAAAAAAGTAAAACAACCATGAATATACTATTTTATTTTATGCTTTTACATTTTAACAAACATTTTACTCTCTCCGTCTCATAATTATATTTTAATATATTATTTTCGAATGTTCCAAATTAATAATCCATTTTTAAAAAAGAGATTAAGAAATTTATATTAAGTTTATCATATTACCCTTAATTAAATGTGTTATTACAAAGAATAAAAAAAGTTGTAAATTAATTAATTAAAATTAAAATTGTTATTATATCAAAAGTAAAAGAAAAAAAACTAAAATAATATATTTTTGTTAAGATGCGTGTTTTTTTTCGATAAACAATAATTATAAAAGAAATATATATATAAATCCATCAACCACCCACAAATTAACAATAAAGCCAACAACCATAAATAAAAAAAACTCGTTTTCTTGTTCACTAGGGTAGGGTCGTGTATAATTTTCGAAGGCTTTAGACATCGACGACAAAAAGACTTACATTTTGTAAATTATAAAAAATCATGTAAACTTGAATTATATACGTAACTCATATATGTTTAACATGTAATATATTCAATGTTGCAAAATAAGGTATACAAAACTGATTAATCGTCGTTTAATCGTTACAAGGCCATCAATTTGCCGATTAATGTAAAGTCGATTAATGACGGTCAACTGGGGTAAAGGGAGGTTAAACTTGCCAGAAAACTACAAATCTTGCCGAAAATACCGAAAACTCACTATAATTTTGTGTTTATCACTTATAATAACTATTTATAGGTATGATAAGTTGCATTTTAGGAATAATAATGCTGAAAATACCTAAAACTCGTTAGAAATACCCAAAATTTTCGGAAATACCCAAAATTTGCTAAAATTCTGATCCGATTAATCGTCGAGTAATCCCGCCTAAAACGATTACAAGCTATAAGGTGATCGATCGGCCGGCTAGCGATTCGCGATTTTTGCAACATTAAATATATTTATATATATAACTAAAAAAATAAAGCTTTTTCAAATAGAATCTATGCACATTTTTTAAGTCACCTCTCCTATTTACGGTACTATAAGAATTCGTCAATGTTAGAATAAAATGGGTCTAAAAGATTTAGTTTTGAAGGAAATGACACTTTTTGATTCCAAAACAAATATGAGCCAAGCAATTTGTGTGTAATCATTAATAAATGAATAATTTACATCTCCAAAGCAAGTCGGTGATAAAATATGTAATAAACGTCTGAAACAAATAAACACATTAAAATATGTTACTGGCTTAAAACGAAAGTTGGATTAATTAATTTATCTTTATCATAGTTTAAGTTAAATAAATAAATCCAATTTTACCTTGTCATTGACATTGCTTTTTTCATTAAAATACTAAGTTAAAAAATGTCGAAATTTCGTTGGCCTACTACTAAATTGTGTCATCATTGTTAACGATTGCAACTCAAATTTAATATACGGATTCAACACTTTTCTGGTTAGTAAAATATAAAAATTGTCTTATCATGATATAATTAAATATTTGTGTGAATGATGTGCGATTAATATTTTATATCTTGGTTAGGAAAAAGATTAGGTACGGTGTTATTAAAATAATGATGACGAGACACTTTGAAATTGTAAAAGTAAAACAAGGTTTTTATATGTTTTATGCTATCTTGATAATAACTTTTTTGTGGTTAGAATATTTAGATGTTTTATAAATAGCTAGGTCTAAAATTTTATAAAATTTTATAAAGAGGTTTAGAATATTTTGTGTTATAGTGCGGAAGCATTTTTTTTTATCTAAATGTCATAAAAAAAGGTTTAGGATTTTTTTTTTGTGTTATAGTGCGGAAGCATTTTTTTTTTATAAAGAGGTTTAGAATTTTGAATAGGTTTAAATTTTTACTTACATTTAATTTATGTTAGAAACTAAATAATTTATAGATCTTTAAAACTTCAGTTTATATTGAAAATAAGTTAATGATATAGAAATGTTTATTTTGTTATTCTTTAGTTTTAGAGAGAAAAATCTTTGTTTTTTTTTTCTTTTATAAGCATGATTTATGATCAAGGACGAAGTCAGGAGAATTTCGTGGGTATCTGAGACACTTATGAATTATTCGATATATTATTAATTTTCGGAAAAGAAAACGCGATTCTTTTCTACTTTCGTCCTAAATGCAGCAGATCCATTGAAATATGTTTCTATTCTTATTCTTATTTAGTAGTTAAAAAAAGTTAGTATACTTATAAGTAGGAAAATAAATTTTAACTCTATATTACAGTTCGAAAAAAATTCGTACACCTGATCATGTATGTTTTTGGCTTCGTCTCATTGTTATGATCTTTTGATCGACTAATGCCTAAGGTTAAATCGATTTTCTGTGTTTTCAACCTTTTTTTATTGACCTTTTGTATGATAGCAAAGCTCATAATAGAACTATGGTAAATCCCATTAGGCTGGGCGCAACGGTATCAATCGAACTCGGTCGCAGTTGGTCGTTATGTTGCGCCGATCGATTCGTTGCATTCGATCGCATGAATTAGGTCTTAGTCACAATCGAATTATGAGTTAAACGGTTTGAAATATAATCGTTATATTTGAATAAAAAATTTTAATTTTGAATTTAACCTTCAATCTCTATAAAAAACCCCATTTATTCAACCATTTTTCATAAAAATTAAACTCACAATTCTCCAAACACGTCTTATGAATTATTTTTGCCGACTCTTCCGACGACGAGGATGAATTTACGAGTGAGCATGCGATATTTACGCAAGCTTGTCAATCGGCTTACCAAGCATCAAACCCTCCACACAAAACGAGCGTACATACATAGAGATTACGAGGGTGCGCATAATCGTCTAGTGGAGGGTTATTTTACTGACGGATCGCAATATGACGCGGAGAGATTTCGTGCGCAGTTCTGAATTGAGCGAGAACTATTCTTATGAATTGTTAGCGACGTCAGCAATAACTATTCTTATTTCGAAACAGGAGGGATTGTACAGGTCGAGAATGTCTTACGCCATTGTTGAAGTGTACTTTCGTTATTCGTCAAATGCGTACGGAGCCATTCCTGATGCTCTTGACGCATATTTGCAAATGGGTGTGACAACAACCCGTCGGTGTCTTGAAAGTTTTGTAAGGCCATCATGAAATTATATGATTAGAGTACTTCCGAAAGCCAACGTACACCGATATAGAGAAACTATATGCTCATCACGAGAAAAAGCATGGGTTTCCTGGGATGATAGGAAGTATCGATTGTACAGAGTGGCTGTGGGAGAATTGTCATGTTGCATACAAAGCTCAAATTTGTAGACGTGATCATGGGTAAACTCTTTTAGTTTTATTGGAAGCGATCGTCTCTCAAGACTTATGGATTTGACATGCGTTCTTTGGTGTAGCCGGAATAAATAACGACGTAAATATTTTACGTCAATCCCCCATTTTCAATGATCTTAAATCAGGGAAAGCACCAGAACTGGGACTCGTGGCAAACAACGTGTATTATAGGCGGGGATATTATCTTACTGACGGGATATATCCGAAATGGTCGGTTCTTATTAAGTCTATAAAAGATTCACCGACGAATGATCATAAACGTAGATTGTATAAAACGAAGCACGAAGCAGCAAGAAAAGATGTGGAACGAGGTTTATTGAAAACAAAATGGAAGCTGATTAATTACCCGGCCCGAGAAATGTCAAGACGTAGACAATCGGACGTAATGTACACCTGCGTCATATTACACAATATGATAATTCAACACAACGGGGCGGCGATGTCACTCATATTTCATCCAGGGACGGAGCTAGGGGGGTTCCCGCGGGTGCTCGTGACACCTATGAAATTTTTCTGTGTAGTGTTAATTTGTGAAGAAAACATCGATTTTTTTCTAAATGTATCTTAAATGCACCCAGTCAATCGGAACGTGTTTCTACCCTTCGTTTTAATTCATTTTTTACATCTGTTATATTACAGTTCAAAAAATTTGTGCACCCGGTCATATTTCGTCCTCGCTTCGTCCCTGATTTCATCCCGAAGAACAACATGTTGATAACGATCTGGTAAATACAAATGAAGAATCGTTCGCAATTACTTAGCAGATAACTAGCGATAAAACTCATTTGCACCTAAAAACCAATCTAATAGGACACATTTGGGCCAACCACAATCTATAAATTAGCTTTTTAATTTAATGTAAAGTTTTTTTAATGTAAAGTTTTAATATTATAATAATGTTTTTTATTAAATATAATGTTTTTTTAATTATTTTCTTATTAAATATAGTATTATTTTTTTATTTTTTTTTAATAAATCATTTTGTTGAGACAAATAAGTTGATGTAAGTCGTCAAAAAAAAATCACACTAAATTGATGTTATGCCTAGCCTAGTAACATCTACTCCAACTTTTCTCTAGTGTCATCATGCATGATATTATAATATTTTTACGTTTTGCAAGGAAAACTGTCAAGTCAAGGCTACGTACTCTTTCTCAAGTTGAGCAAGTTGGCTTTCAAATTGTAAGTACTTTTTTACCGTATGATGTACGAAATATTAAGAGTAAAGTGCAAAAATCATCCCGGTGGTTTGTCAAAAGTTTGAATTACATCACTCGTTAATACTTCGCGCAACATACATCATTATGGTTGTAAAATAGTACACCATACATCCTGAGGACGGATGGTGCAAATATTTTTCCGTTAAGGGTTAAAAGTGTTTGTTATCTTAGGGGTATTTTAGTCCTTTTACAACATAAGGATGATTTTTGCACCAAACTTTTCAAAAAAAAAAATTTCCAAAAAAAATTTCAAAAAAATTTCAAATTTTTTTTAAAAAAGTTTCGAAAAATGTTTTTTTTTTTCGAAAAATGTTTTTTTTTTTTAATGTTTTTTTTTAAGTTTCGAAAATATATTTGAAAAAAGTTTTTTTCAAAAAAATTCAATTTTTTTTTAAACAGTTTTGAAAAATGTTTTTTTTAAATGTTTTATTTTTTAAATGTTTTCTTTTGTTAAAATAAGTTTCAAAAAAAATTTGAATTTTTTTTTTTGAAAAAATTCAAATTTTTTTTTTAAATTTTCGAAAAAAGTTTTTTTTTCAAAAGTTTTTTTAAAAAAAAGTTTTTTAAAAAAAGCTTTTTTTTAAAAAAGTTTTTTTTTTCGAAAAACATTTTAAAAAATAACTTTTATAAAAAGAACTTTTGAAATTTTTTTTTTTCGAAGATTAAAAAAAAATTTGAATTTTTTTGAAAAAAAAGTTTTTTTGAAAAGTTTTGTTTAAAAAAGTTTTTTTTTTCGAAAAACATTTTTCGAAACTTAAAAAAAACATTAAAAAAACATTTTTCGAAAAAAGAAAACATTTTTCAAAACTTTTTTAAAAAAAATTTGAAATTTTTTTTGGAATTTTTTTTTTTTTAAAAGTTAGGTGCAAAAATCATCCCTAGGTTGTAAAAGGACTAAAATACCCCTAAGATAACAAACACTTTTAACCCTTAACGGAAAAATATTTGCACCATCCGTCCTCAGGGATGTATGGTGTACTATTTTACAACCACAATGATGTATGTTGTGCGAAATATTAACGAGGGATGTAATTCAAACTTTTGACAAACCACAGGGATGATTTTTGCACTTTACTCAAATATTAACCTATTATGACAATGAGTAATATGCAAATTGAAAGATTGCATGACAACAAATGTATAACACCAAAGATTCTGATTCAGCTCAATATATGTGTAGCCGATGATGTATCCTCTAAACCAGGGACGAAACTAGGGTGGATCCCGAGATATTTATAAAATTTGTATTAGGTAGTGTCAAGTCTGTTAAAAATTTTGATTTTTGTTGAATTTTTGTTAAATACACAATGATTTTTAAAAATTGTGTTTATAGTATTATAAATGCATCTAGTTGTTTTATGTATGATTTCGACCTTACTGATCAGAAGACTCTCGTGTACGAAGGTATAAACAGAATATTTCTTCCATTGCTTTAACATCTGACATATATACTTGTTTGATTATGGCTATGTTTGGTAAAATTAGTTGTAAGCTGTAAGCTGTTAACTGTAAGCTGTTTACTAAAAAGCTATATTTTTAATAGAAGTATTTGGTATATTAGCTGTTAACTGTAAAAAAATAAAATGTAAAATGACTTAAAAGGACATATTTAAATAAATTATAATATAATTGGAGTGTATATCAATAATCTACAGCTTTAACAGCTCTTGACAATTTAAAAAACTGTATCAGACAACTTTTTATTTAAGAGCTGTTTGGTGAAAATAAAAAGCTAACAACTCTTATAATTTGTTGTACCAAACATAGCTATTAGATTATTTTTTTTAACAAAAAAGCTAACAGCTCTGAAATAACCCAAATAAGCTACGATTTATTTAAATAAGCTTTAAAAAAAACTGTTGCCAAACATATACTATATATGCCAAATGTTTAAGATTATGTTTGAATCAAGTTATCATAAGAGAAATTTAAAAGGTGGAAAACAATAAATGGCATCAATGAGCTGGATCAATTTTGTCACGTGACAGATACAGATTTTTGCAAGTTTTATTTTACATATGATACGAAAAGATACAAACTTTTGATGTCGATAGACACTATCTTGTTTGTAAAGTTGATACTTTTCTCACGGTAAACGCTCAATTGACCGGTTAAATGAGTCCTTTTAAAAAAAATGACTTGGGTTCAATCTTAACTTTTGATTAATTAGGTCACTGGACAAGTGATCATTGTCTGAGTCTGGGTTCTTAAAAAAAGTCCGGTTAACATCAAAAGATGAATGAAATCATGATGTTCCCACCGATTCACACAGAAATATCGAGAACACTTTGTTTGATTCAAACTTTAAGTACGATGCAAGTTGTTTGGTCATGTCAAGGAAAATGCCATGAGGTTGAAGGCAATATTAGTTGTCACTGAATGACTGTTACTTAAAGCAATACATTTGTATAGGATGAGCATTTCGACCTAAAACCGAACCAAAATCGTCATGGAACCGTACCGATTTCTGATATCAGAATCCTGTTCGGGACGATACTGGGACTACAAAATAAGGTGAGAAAAATTCAGGACCACTAATTCGGGACGTGACCGGTATCAAATCGGGAAATTCCCAAAAAAAAGGGAAAAACCCGATTTCTCGGTCCCGGTACCAATACCTGAATCCCGTTCAATACGGTACCGGTACCACTAATTTATGCTCGGGAAATATTCGGTACCACTAATTCGAGGACGAGTTCGGGACGGGACCAGTACCGTGACTTGTCTCTTAAAGGCCATGCCCATGAACCTACATTTGGTGCCTTGTCTCTTAAAGGCCATGCCCATGAACCTACATTTGGTTTCAGTTTGGTTATAGCCTCACATCAACTACTCAATTATCATGGCTAATTCTGCTGCATTTACACCACTGGTCCTGGGTCCATGATGTGTTGCATTCCATGCAGTGGCGCGAACCAAGGACATGTGTCGTGTGAATCGAAAAAATCTAAGATGTCGATAACACGGTTTAGGAAAATGTTTGGGATCACAACAATCTTAGTAGGTCAAAAGAATAATAGTTGTCAATTCAAATGATATGGCTTGAAGCAATATAATTGTGTCTATTGTATAAACAAACAAATATCTGAAATATCATATAATGATTTGTATGCTACACATGGATATAAAAATAAACATATTAAAAGTCAGCAAACACTTCAATAATGCTTCAAAATATGTATTTTGATATTGTTTATAATTTCATACCGATGTGTGTTATAGTAACATAAACTAATAAGGTATTTGCGTTAAGCTGCAACGCTAGTGGCGGTGGCCGTTAGTAGCGAGGAGGTATATGGCGGTGTGTGCAGTGTAAAGTGTAAACATCATCGTACTCGTGACTTAACATACAAAAACAAGAAAAAGGAACATACAGTAATTCATACAGATGCCCAAAAGGAATAAGTAATTATTGCTATAAGTTGTACCAAACAAGGAGAAAAAGCATATCGACATGAAAAAATAATGCAGATTCTAAATATAATATGGGCAACATAGAATATATAGTTCAAATACATAATATAACAGAAACTCATTGGTTGCATAGAAATTGTGATATTTGACTTCTGCAAATGTTTAAAAACGAAATGTTTGACCAACTGTCGGAGATATCCTCTAATACAAGAATGATTAATCAAATCAGCATACGGACATACATGTGATGGTGATAAGCAAGCATATAACATGGCAGCTTTCTTAGAAACGAAATCTAGGCGAAAAAGAATACAAAACGCAAGTCATCATTCCAGGACGCGATACGAATAACATCTCAATCCACAATTTCCAGCAGAAACATGTTCATAGAAACATATTCACCACAAACTAATTAAATCCGGATAATATACTTACTCATTGCAACTGCTCCAAAAGTCTAGTCTGATCAGATTGAAATTGTCTTACGAGCTTCAAAGACTGTTCGTAAAGATTGAGGTCCATCCCATCTACATTTCTACCCACTCTTGCTTTCAGTATCACCTGAAAAATAATAAGGACTAAATTATGTCACTGTTTTCAAGCAATGTTAAAAGTCTGTTATCCATTGAAGTCGTATCAATTTGCCTCAGTCACTCATGCACCACTAACCTACGAATTGGGGAAACTCCACCACCACATACAAGGCAACTTGGCCTATACGTGATTTGGGCGTCAATAACACAGATACACACACTAGTACACATTTCTAGCAAAAGGTACTGATATCAGTCTCCATCTTAAAAGTTATATCAAAACCGTAACTTTCTTATCATTCTCATCCCTAGTTAACGCCATGATAAGAAGAACCCCATCATATTGATGAGATATCGATTAAAAGAATGGACCAATGTTTTAGCATTCATAGATTAAACAAGACAAAAGAGCAATAAACTATGTTGCTTTTTATGTTTAGAAACGAATTTAAAGTAAATATTTAATTAACTTTATGAAACATTTTAGCAATAAGTGTACCAAATCAATAGGTGGTTCATTTTAACTTTGGGTTTAAAAGTACTCATGGGTCTGTCATTATGTCACTTGCAGAATTCAGTTGGTAACATATAGAATAAAGCATTAGGACTACGATGCCTAACGATTGATGCACTTGCAGAATTCAGTTGGTAACATATAGAATACTCATGGGTCTGTCATTACCTCGTTATTTGGTTGGAAAGAAAGTTCTCCAATGAACCGGTAGAGTGAACCCACTCGAAGATTAATTCTTAAGTGCACCAACTTTTAGTACGATGATACTAAAAGATACAAACTTTTGATGTCGATACACTATCTTGTTTGATTCAAATATCAAGTACACCAACTTTTAGTATGACGCAAGTTGTTTGGTCATGTCAAAGAAAACGCCATGAGATTCAAGGCAGATATTAGTTGTCACTGAATGACGTTACTTAAAGCAATACACCTGTCTCTTTAAAGACCATGTCCATGAACCTACATTTGGTTTCAGTTTGGTTATAGCCTCACATCAACTATACTCAATTATCATGGCTAATGGTCCATGATGTGTTGCATTCCATCGATTGGCGCGAACTATGGACATGTGTCGTGTGAATCGAAAAATCTAAGATGTCGATAACACGGTTTAGGAAAATGTTAGGGATTACAACAATCTTAGTAGGTCAAAGAATAATAGTTGTCAATTCAATGAGATGGCTTCAAGCAATATAATTGTGTCTATTATTATATAAACAAACAAATATCTGAAATTTCCTTATGATTTGTATGCTACACATGGATATAAAAATAAACATATTAAAAGTCAGCAAACACTTCAATAATGCTTCAAAACATGTATTTTGAGATTGTCTGAAGTTTCATACCAATGTGTGTTATAACATAAACTGATAAGGTACTTGCGTTAAGCTGCAACGCTAGTGGTGGTGGCTGTTAGTAGTGAGGAGGTGCACGGCGGTGTGTGCATGTAAAAATCATCGTATTCATGACTTCAACATACAAAAACAAGAAAAAGTAACATACAGTAATTCATATGATGACCAAAAGGAATAAGTAATTATTGCTATAAGTTGTACCAAACAAGGAGAAAAGGCATATCGACATGAAAAAATATGCAGATTCTATATATGATATGGGCAACAATTAGAATATATAGTTCAAATAACAGAAACTCGATACTCAATACCCATTGGTTGCATAGAAATTGTGATATTTGACTTCTGCAAATGTTTAAAAACGAATTGTTTGACCGAGTGTTGGATATCCTCTAATACAAAAATGATTAAATCAACATAAGGGCTTGCATGTGAATAAGTGATGGTAACAAGCAAGCATATAACATGACAACTTTCTTAGAACAAAATCTACGCGAAAAAGAATATCAATCAAAATGCAAACCATCATTGCAGGATGCAATACGAATAAGATTTCAATCCACAATTTTCAGCAGAAACATGTTCATAAAAGATTGTCCATAGAAAATATATCCACCCCAAACTAATTAAACCCGAATAATATACTTACTCATTTGAACTGCTCCAAAAGTCTAGTCTGATCAGATTGAAATTGTCTTACGAGCTTCAAAGACTGTTCGTAAAGATTAAGGTCCATCCCATCGACATTTCTACCCACTCTTGCTTTCAATATCCCCTGAAAAATAATAAGTATACAATCAAAATGCAGCTTCCAAAATGATGGTGCCAACAAACTATTTTCAAGCAATGTTAAAATCTGTTATCCATCAAAGTCGTGTCGATTTGCTTCAGTCACTCATGCACCACTAACCTACGAATTGGGGAAACTCCACCACCACATACAAACCAACTTGACCTATATGTGCTTTGAGCATCAGTATCACTACACACACTACTACGCATTTTTAGCAAATGGTAACGTACTACTATTAGTCTCCATCTTAATAATTACATCAAAATCATACGAAATATCTTTCTTTTCATTCTCATCCCTATTCAATGCCATGATATGGAGAACCAAATCATATTGATGAGATGTGGAATTGTGGATTGAAAGAATGGACCACTGTTATAGCCTTCATGTATTAAACCAGACAAGAGAGCAATAAACTCTGGCTTTTTATGTAATGAAACGAATTCAAAGTAAATAATGATGACGTATAGTCCCCAGTCGGGTCACGAACCCGGCCCACGTGTACTACCGTATCCGGCCCAGCAAGTATGGGTTGGATAATCATTGTCTTGGACTCATAAGGCCAAAAGGGCAGTGGGCGCACGCGGCATAGTATAGTACGAACCGCGTCTTAACCGTACGCGGTTGGGATTAGACAGAATCACAACCTAAGTAGGATTGTGATTCGCCTAAAGCAAGAGGATATTCGCTGACCTTATTTAGAAGATAAGGATCAACGTTTATATGGTAATTATCTCTTGCTTGGGGCTCAAGATTCGGTAAGCCCAACTAGGGTTTTACCGCCTATATAAGGAACCCCAAAGGTTCCACAAAGGTACGATTCATAACACAGTCTTCCCCCTTACCGATTACTTAAAACCTAAATCGATTACTTACTCTCATGCCGGAGCCTAATCGTGGGAAACAATCCCACGGTAAGCCTAACGGTGCGTTATTCTTTAGTGTGCAGGGTCTCGTTAGAAGTTCTCGGAGTCCCAAACACCCGAATTAGGCCTAATTCAGGTTAGACGAGGTCCATCCAACTTTTTTTTTTTTTTTTTTTTTTTTTTTTGGTAACCGTGATTTCCGACCTAATTAACTTCATGAAACATTTTAGCAATAAGCGCAGGGGTTCCCAAATCAAATAGGTGGTTCATCTTAACTTCGGGTTTAAAAGTACACATGGGTCTGTCATTATGTCACTTGCGGAATTCAGTTGCAACATATAGAAGAAGCATATAGGACTATGATGTGTAATGATTGATGCACATAAGCTTATGTACCTCGTCATTTGGTTGGATGGAAAATTCTCCAATGAACTGGTAGAGCGAACCCACTCGAAGAGTAATTCTTAAGTGCTGTGTATCAACTGCCAGGGTGGCACCTCCATCAGCAATAACAGCAATGGCCGTCTCTACACTGTACACTTCTAACCTATAATCACATAAGAACAAGTCTTTATTCTTTAAACATAAAAACACTTGGTAAAAAGATAATACCATACGGTTTCCTTAAATGAACTACTAAACCCGTACATATTGTATCTTGTTTTGAATACTTCTATTATGCAAACGAGCGATATCAAAAGGTTTAACTCACTTTCCAGTAACACGAAGGGATGCTCCCTCCTTGAAGTGTGGTGAAGACGAGTCAAGTTCTTTTAACATAACCAAGGCACCAGAGGGTATAGCAGCCGACGACATTGAAACACCAGCAAGTGTAACAAAAACCTCAGAATCCTGCAATAGTGACATTTAAGCAATTGTGAGACCTTATGACGTAACAGTTCTGGATTACATTTTTAATAAATACAGAAACTAAAACAATGGTTTTCTACTTGTGCAAGATAAAAGGCATTTGAGGATATTATTGCAAGACGAACGGGTTATATTTAGGATAATTAATTTAAAACATATCGAACTTGACATTTTTTTTAACAGCTAACTTATACAACTCACTTCACCTATCTCACAAATAGTCTATTTCATATGTGTCTCAGATGAGATTTGAACCAACAACCTTTCGTCTTGGCTCTTGACATCTATCCTATTGCGAGTTATAATTAGGGGTAAAGTTCGCTACACTTGAATAGATAATTGATACGAACCGGATCGATAATAGAGATAAAAGGATAGATAGATTATATTAATGGGATACCGACCCCCCAATGGCTTATATTAGTGAGATAAACCGACTCCCCAATTGATTAATAAAACCAATACTTCATTATTATAAAACCCTCATCTTACAGCCCTTAATCCTCTATATATAATAAAAGTTGCCCTAGACTTAACTTGGTCCCTAAGATAAAACAATAAAAGGAAAGTAAATAAACTAATTATCTAATTAATATAATAAGAGACAGCAGGATCGTATCAATAATCAGATACATTCAATAGGAATATACACGCTAAAGAATAATGTGTCAAGTTCATTGACAATTATCCCGAAAATTGGCTATAAATCATCAAAAAAGAGTTTTTACCGGCTGATAATGTGCATATCAAGTCCTAATCAACTTCGAATCACAAAAACATAATTACATATAACACGAAAGTGGAACAACTGTTGTTGAGGTGGAAAGTAACTTCGATACAACTCCACCAAGGACATTTCCATCAAAGGAACATCACACATTATCGCCAACAAAGCTAATTTAAACAAGCAAAGCAACCTAGTGGAACATCACATATAAGTCCAATCACCAACTTAACATCCACAAAATACAAAGTCATTTCAACATACAAGTCATAACTTTAAGATACGGAAAAATGAAAATATTCTTACACAAAGAATATTCACGTATTGTAACGCGCAGAAAACCATGGTGGAATGTGCCCGTAGGACAAAATTTTGACAAGGTGCATTTACAAAAAAAACTAAGGGGGTGTTTGGTTTGGCTTATATAACGTAAGCCCCTTTCGGCTTATATAACATAAGCTCTAATTTTATAAGTCATCATAATAAACTTATATAAGTGGGCTTATAAGCTTATTAGCTTATATAAGCTTATAAGCCGAAACCAAGTGCTTGGTTAAGCTTATATGAGTGGGCTTATAAGCTTATATGTGGGTGTTTTGGTAAGCCAAAAAAGTGAGGCTTTTATAACAAAGGATTGGCTTATATAACAATAGCATATAAAAAGACTTTTATACCCCACATTTAATAACTACACTATTTATTACTTATGAACCTTTTTGTCATTTAACTTATTAATTTTGATAAGCTAAACCAAACACTAAATTTAGGCCTATAAGCTTATAATATATAAGCCATAAATGGCTTATATAACATAAGCCTAACTCCAACTCATAAGCCTAACCAAACACCCCCCAAATTAAGGCTTATGTTATATAAGCCAAAATAAGCTTACGTTATATATGCTAAAACAAACAGCCCCTAAATGATGTTAGGAACATAATACTATAGGACCGTATGCATTTTTTTCGAAAAATGAAGGTTTTTACAAAATTTAGCACAATGCCACAAAAAACTAGATAAAAGCTACTTGTTGCTTGCCAAACGAGCATTAAATATCACAACGCGCCTAACGCTCACCGCTCCGCGCCAAACACACCTATTCCATCCCTGACTCGGCTACTTTAAAATTCTTAAAAAAATAACAACAGTTACTAATGTTTTACAATATCTGATGATTCTGAAATTAATATAAACACAAACAACAATAATTAATTAATTAATTAATTATTAGTACTATGAACACAAATATATTTACACAAATGAATTATAATAACTAATAGTGTGTGTGACTCACCGGAGAATGAACTAAACCCTAGTGACTCCACTCACTCGTGATGAATAACGTCTAACAGTCAACACTTTAACTCAAGCCGGTTGAACCCGGTCGATCGGTGAACCAGTTTTAATCGATAAAACGAGTCAAATTAAACTGGTTCTTGTATTTTAGAAATCCGGTTAAATTTGTCGTGTTTGAAGTGACACTTGTTTGAGTTTTATTTTTTTCATGTCTTTTTATAAATAAAACATGTTAGTATATTTTTTCCGTCTTAAATTTATTATTCATGTTTTTCATATATTTTAATTTAATTATCTATTATTACATACTAGTACGGTACTCGCTCAATGTGACGGCGGATACTTGGTGATGATTTTTGAAGTGACAAATGTTACTACGTTTACTCATTAAATTTGTATTCAAAGATTGGAGTTATAAAAAAATTAAATCAAATTAAAATAAACTTTCAAAAAATTAGAATAATCAAAATTTAATTAAAATGTATCAAAATTGATATTAAATCAATAAAACATATAATTTTAGAAATATGATAAAATTAAATTATGAAAAAAAAATTATATTGCTTCCTCCGTCCCATATTAATAGTTCAGTTTATTATTTTGAGACATTTCAAATTAATAGTCAACTTCCTAAAATAAATAAAGAATGTATATTAAGTTTACCATATTGTCCTCGCTTGAAAGTATTATTATAATAACTAAGTTGTAAAATAATTAGTTAAGGGTAAAATTGTCATTGTGTAAAAAGTAATAGAGAAAAAACTGAAAAAGTGTTGTTTTTATTAAACTACGTGTTTTTTGTCGGTGAACTATTATTATGGGACGGAGGGAGTATAAGATATTTCAATTTTACGAATAACGATAGTTTGTAATAGGTTGTTACAAAAGAAGATGATCAATTACAAACTGAATGTTTCAATAAATGCCAATTTTAAATGTATTAATTTTTAGACTTTTTAAAAATAAAAATGACATAAATGTTTTATAATATAATAAAGAGTAAGATAAGATAAGTTTGATCAAGTTCACCATATTACCTTTATTTGATAATTGTTTTTACAAACTTTAAAAAAAAGACTTTAATTAAATAACAAATGGTAAAAAATTTATTGTACTGAAAAAATAAAATAGTAAAAGATGTAATAAATGCATTTTTTTTAAAATATGTGTTTTTTGTCGTATGACAATAATTTTGAAATAGAGAAAGCAGTTTTTATACTCGATATATGAAATATTTCATGATTTATATATATGCATTTATTTTAATCATCGCAAATATTTTTTATTTTTTTACGAAAGATCGGATTGATCTGGTAGCCAAAACGCTTAAACCGATAACTCGATAATTTGATGACTCAATCGGGATAATTAGAGACTTAGGTTTTACAGACATTGGTTCAGATAACTGTGCATCGGTTCAGGTTTTTAAGCTCTGATTGGTTAAAATTTTTGGACTATGAATCAAACCAAAAACTGATTAAACTTTGTTGAAATGAGGACCTAATCTGCTAACCTAGTGTAACTTTAAGGACTTAATGTGTTGTTTTTTATTGTTTCAGTTATAACTTTGGACTGTTGAGGCAATAGATTTGTGAAGTGAAGGACTGAAGTTGGATGGCTCTTATTCTTGTTGCTGGACCAAGCCCAAGCCCACGTGTGAAGCCCAATGCCATAACGGCTCTTAGGCCTTTTAGGGTTATAAGAGATGGGAGCGTTTATTCATTGTTATTATCGATCATTTTATCTGTGTGTTTTATAAACACACAGCGCTCTCTTTCTCTCTCTATTATTTTGATCTCAAAACCCTAGTTTAATCTTGTCTCTTTTTATTGTTTTGATTGTAAGACTATTATCATGTAGATAATAGAGCTACACGTGGTTATCACTGGTATCTTTGGTTTTAGTTTACTTTGTCTTTTAAATCTTTGATAAATAAAAGGTTTTTGCGTTTGAGGTCCATCTGATCATGTTTTTTTATATGGTATCAGAGCCAGGTTATTAAAACTCGATGAAAATTTTTTAGGGTTTTGTTCAAAATTGGGGTTTTTTGGTTTCTTATACTTTTTTGGGAAGATCTGCTATTGAAATAGCTACATCTGTTAATATTACTGCTTGAATCAAAGTTTTGAACCGTTAATTTTTTTGAGAAAAATTAGGGTTTCTGAGATCTGCTCTCTTATTCATTATTGTTGGTGATTAGTTCGATTAGGGGTTGTATCTCGTGTTTAAAGTGATTTTCCCTAATTTTTTTCTGAAAGAAAAATTAGGGTTTCATTTTTTGGTTGGTGATTTTTCGATTGGTGGTGATTCATTCCTTTGCCGTGTTGATTCGGCAATTTGTTCATGGATTTGGTCACTTTCCCTAATTTTTCCTCGAAGAAATTTTAGGGTTTGTGACTAGGAGGTTCTGTCATCTCTTAGACTAAGTGAATCTAAGAGTGACAATTCGATTGAGCTTTGATTGGAAGCACTGTGCATCTCTCTCTTTATTTGCTATCTGCTAGTTTGTTGTTTTTTATTGCTTGTTTTTTTGGGGGTTTGGTAGTCCATTTATTTATACCCTTTATTTTGGGTCCTCACTTGCTGCTTGCCCTTGACCTTCCACCCTTGAGTGATTTGGAATCCTGGGAACTTTGTTTGCAGTATTGTGAGTTCATTTTTTGACCTATTTGACCCTTCACCATGTCTGAACATGGTGATGATGATGCTATAAGTGTAACTGATCCAGTTACACTTATTAGTAAGATTGACCTGAGTGATCCATTGCACTTGCACCCTAATGACTCGGCTATTTTAACTGTTGTCACTATGAAACTTAAGGGAACTGAAAATTATCAAGTTTGGGCTAATGCTATGTTACTTGCTTTGGAAGGTAAAAATAAAATTGGTTTGATTGATGGTACTTGTAAAAGATCTGTAAATGATGAGGTTTTAGCAAGGCAATAGGACAGGGTCAATGCTGTTGTGTTGGGTTGGATTCTTAACTCTATAACTGAGGAACTTTTCCTTGGACAAATTTTTTCAAAAAAGGCCAAACATGTTTGGAAAGAATTAAAGGAAACATATCATAAGGTTGATGGTTCTGTCATGTTTAACTTGCACCATAAGATTAATACTTTGAAACAAAATGGTTGTAATCTGTCTGATTATTATCATAAGTTGAATGCTCTCTGGAAACAATATGATGCTATGATTGAATTACCTGCTTGTGTTTGTTCTGCTTCTAGTGAGTTTAAAAAACATAATCAGTTATTGAAACTTATGCAGTTTTTAATGGGTTTGGATGATTCTTATATGAGTATTAGGAGGTCTATATTGTCTAGGGAAAGTCTTCCTGATGTTAAGGGAGCTTATGCCATCATCTCTGCTAAGGAATCTCACAAAATGGCTTCTGGCAGTAGTTCTGGGCACTCCCAAAGGGCCTCAGACCTCTGCTTTTTTGTCTAATGGGCCCACCAGAAACAATTTTCAAAGAAATCAGAACCCTAATGCTAATATATTGAGACCCATAACCAACAACTTTAATCAGAATGGTAATCAAAACAACTTTAGACCTAACAATGGTAATGCTGGCTTTGGAAATGTTAGGCCTAATAATCAAAATGGTGTTAGACCTAATTTTATCTCTAATTCTGATGTTGTTTGTGAAAACTGTGGGTACAATGGTCACACCATTGATAGGTGCTTTAAGATCATTGGGTACCCCAGTGACTTTGCTCATGGGAAGAAAAAGGGGTAGTCAAAACTTTAAAGGAAAAAATGTGTCTAATAACTCTGTTGGTTCTTCTACTACTAGTCCTACTGGATTCTCTGATGAACAAATGACAACTCTTCTCTCTCTTTTTAAAGATAACAATGAAACAGGAAAGAATGTACAAGCCAATATGACATGTACTGTTTTTAACTCCAACAAGGTCTTTAATGAAAACTTTGATAAGTTTTATTGTTCTAACACAAGTTCTAAAATTGGCATGACTTACAATGGAAAGGTTGTTGACTCTGGGGCTAACCAACACATGACTAATAGTGATAGGGAACTTGATAATGTTTTTGATATTTCTCATCTTAAAATCAAAGTTGCCCACCCAAATGGAACTGAGGCTATTATAACTAAAATTGGTAACCTTAAACTTCCTAATGGTTTGATTCTTGTTGATGTGTTGGTTATCCCTGAGTATTGTGTTACTTTGATATATGTGCATTAGCTTGCTAAAGATAATAGGATATTTGTTGTGTTTGATGAAAACAAGTGCTTCTTTGTTAATCAGGATTTGAATCTGAAAAAGGTGTTGAGGATTGGTAAACAATGTGGAGGTTTATACTATATTAATTGTAAAAATCAAAACTATTTTGTTACCTGCTCTCTGTCCCATTATGATTGGCACTGTAGACTTGGACACCCTGCTGATCCTGCCCTTAATGTTCTTAAACAATCTTTAAAAATTGATAAAGATGAGAAAACCTTTTTTTGTGAAGTTTGTCAAAGAGCTAAACAAACAAGAAATCCTTTTCCCTTAAGTGATCATAAAACTAAAAACCTTGGTGATATTGTTCATTTAGACTTGTGGGGTCCTTATAGGGTTGCTAGTCACTCTGGCCATAGATACTTCTTGACTGTTGTGGATGATTATACTAGGGAAGTTTGGTTGTTCCTTATAAAAACCAAAGATGAAGTTGTTTCTAACATCCAAAACTTTTATAATCTGATTAAAAATCAATTTAAAGGCAATGTTAAAACCTTCAGAAGTGATAATGGAACTGAATTTGTTAATCAAAACTTCAAAGTCTTTTGTGAAAAAAATGGCATCATACACCAAACTTCATGTGCATATACACCACAACAAAATGGGATTGCTGAAAGGAAATATAGACATCTCTTGAATGTTGCTAGATGCCTTATGTTTCAGGGGGGAATTCCTCTTAAATTTTAGACCGAATGTGTGCTAACTGCTACCTATCTTATTAACAGATTGCCCTCTTCTATGCTAAATGGAAAAATCCCTTTTGAAATGATTTACAGTACTTGTCCTAGGCTCTCTCATATCAGAATGTTTGGATGTCTGTGTTTTGCTACTATTCTTAATAGTTCAGATAAGTTTTCTAGCAGATCTGAAAAATGTGTTATGATGGGTTAGTCTAGTTCTCAAAAAGGATATAGGATTTACAGTCTTGATAGGCATCAGTTTTTTGTTTCTAGAGATGTTAATATTTTTAAGACCATATTTCCTTTTAAAGACTCTGTTTTTTATTACAATAAAAATAAATCTAATAAAGAAAATAGTTCAAATGCTTTTCAAGACTTAAATCTGTTGAATTTTTTTGACCTTGATGACCATGAACTTCCCAATGATGAAGAGAGAGCATCTAAACATAACGGTGACAATTGGTCACCAAGTGCTAGTAGCCCACCTGTAAGTCTAGGTGACACTGGACACATTGCCTCAGGCAATGATACCAGTGATGCCAGCTTGAATAGGGAAGAGGCTGCCACACTTGATGAGAATGTTAACTCTAAGGGAAATTTAGAAATTAATCCCATTCCTTCCCCTCATGTTCAAAACATGAAAGGAAATCTTGGGATGACTCTATAAACAATGTTCAGGGTGGTCAAGGTGTGAGAAGGTCCTCAAGACCTTCTGTTTTTTCCAGAAACTATAATGACTTTGTTGTCCAATCTAAAGTTAAGTATGGACTTGAAAATTTTGTTGGATATTCCAAACTTGATAAAGAAATTTTTTGCTTTGTCACTCAACTTAACAAAATGAGTGAACCAAAAAGTTTTTTTGAAGCATCTCAGAATCATCATTGGGTTGATGTTATGAACTCTGAACTTGTTGCCTTGCTTGAAAATGACACTTGGGACATTGTTAAACTCCCTAAAGGTAGGAAAGCTTTAGGGTGTAAATGGATTTGGAAATTAAAGTTTAAGTCTAGTGATGAGATTGAGAGGTATAAAGCTAGGGTTGTTGCCCAAGGTTTTGGCCAAAAGGAGGGAATTGATTATGATGAAACCTTTGCCCCTGTTGTTAAGATGGTCACTATTAGGTGTTTGATTAATCTTGCTATCACGCAATCTTGGCCTGTTTTCCAACTTGATATCAATAATGTCTTTCTTTATGGTGATCTTGATGAAACTGTGTACATGAAACCACCCCAAAGATATCTTCCTGGGGGTGATAACTTGGTTTGTAGGCTTAAGAAATCCTTGTATGGGCTTAAACAAGCTCCTAGACAGTGGAATGCTAAGCTTACATCTGTTCTTAGTGAAAATGACTTTATTCAAAGCAAGTCTGATTATTCCTTATACACTAAATCTCAGGGTAATTTATTCCTTGTCTTACTTGTGTATGTTGATGATATGATCATAACTAGGAATAATATTGTTGAAATAGAAAAGTTTAAGAGTTTTCTAAGAACCAAGTTTATGATTAAAGACTTGGGTAAACTCAAGTATTTTTTGGGAATTGAAGTTGTTGACACTAAGAATGGTGTTTGTTTAAACCAAAGAAAGTATGTGTTGGACCTGTTATCTGAGTATGGTATGCTTGCTTGTAAACCTGCTAAAACTCCTTTGCCATCTAAACTTGTCATCACTAATCAGCCTACTAATGAGGACCCTCTTCTTGTTAACATTGTTGATTATCAAAATCTTATGGGAAAGCTCATTTATCTGACTAACACCAGGCCTGACATTTCTTATGTTGTGCATTGTTTGAGTCAGTTCATGCATTGTCCTTTGAACTCTCATCTCAAAATTGCTTTTAAGGTGCTAAGATACCTCAAAAGCTCTCCAGGTTTGGGTATTCATTTCACAAGAAAACCAGGTATGATTCTTGATGCTTATTCTGATGCTGACTCGGCAAAATGTGTTGTCACTAGAAGGCCTGTGAATGGGTATTGTGTGTTTATTAATGGAAACTTGGTTTCCTGGAAAAGCAAAAAGCAAAACACTCTCTCTAAGTCTTCCACTGAGGCAGAGTATAGAGCTCTTGCCTCAGTAACAAGTGAAGTGATTTGGGTTCTCAAAGTCTTAAAAGACTTGCAGGTTGAGAACCTACTTCCAGTCACTCTTCACTATGACAGTAACTCGGCTACTAAAATAGCTGACAACCCAGTTTTTCATGAAAGAACTAAACATCTTGAAATTGACCTTCACTTTGTGAGGGAAAAATTTTTGAGTGGTGTGATTAAAACTGCTAAAGTAGAATCTGCAAATCAAATTGCAGATATCTTGACCAAAGGTTGAACATAGAATTGCACCAAAAGTTTGTCAAAGAACTTGGAATGATAAACCTGTATGGGTTACCAGATTAAGGGGATGTTGAAATGAGGACCTAATCTGCTAACCTAATGTAACTTTAAGGACTTATTGTGTTGTTTTTTATTGTTTCAGTTATAACTTTGGACTGTTGGTGCAATAGATTTGTGAAGTGAAGGACTGAAGTTGGATGGCTCTTATTCTTGTTGTTGGACCAAGCCCAAGCCCACATGTGAAGCCCAATGCCATAACGGCTCTTAGGCCTTTTAGGGTTATAAGAGATGGGAGCGTTTATTCATTGTTATTGTCGATCATTTTATCTGTGTGTTCTATAAACACACAGCGCTCTCTCTCTCTCTCTCTCTCTCTATTATTTTGATCTCAAAACCCTAGTTTAATCTTGTCTCTTTTTATTGTTTTGATTGTAAGACTATTATCATGTAGATAATAGAGCTACACGTGATTATCACTGGTAACTTTGGTTTTAGTTTACTTTGTCTTTTAAATCTTTGATAAATAAAAGGTTTTTGCGTTTGAGGTCCATCTGATCATGTTTTTCAACAAACTTCGGATCGCTTCAACACAAACAATACACCGATTAAAGATTTCGACTCGATTCTATCTGGTTTATACTCTTACTATCGAGTATAAGTTTGCTTAGTAAGTCGACGAAGAGCGAGTGGACGAGGTCTACATTTTTCGGCCTTTCCGTAAAATATGAGTTCTAACTCGAATGTACGAGATCTTGTCAGATTGTGAATATATCATGTGATTAACCACAATAACAGTTGGTTAAGAAACATAACCTCATTGTGTCTACAGATGTGTATGTCTTTATACTTTCAAACAAATGATTGAACTCTTAGCAACGCACCAGGCCGCATAAAAAAGGTTATGTAGCAAATAAATACATAACAATATGAAGAAATTACTGCAGAGAGATTTTATCTGTAAGAATACAAGTATTAAATATAATAAGATATTAGTTACTCTGTTCGAACTAGATATCAAGTTTACAGGAGTCGCAGCATCTGGGCATGGACAAAACTCTTTCGGATATGCAACAAAAACAGACCATCCCCATAAGCGTCAATTCCCTCATATGAACCGGTGGTCTAGATGTTGTATCACCTAAAGAGACCACAAATATGGTGGGCCACTGTGAGCCAACTCCAAAGACTCGTAATCGGTTCAGATTTCAAACTGCAACTCACCATAAATAGGTGAGATATACAACAAATATATACACTATCGTCATGTCCCCATATGAATGTAGAGTGAATCTTTTATAGGTTCTAATAGTGCTTCGTCCCTAGAACCCAAAACATCAAGGGAAGTGATAGCACTTTTGATGTAAATATATTTACGTTTATACCCCCGGAAAGGGCAAAATGCTTCATCGCGCTCAGTGAAAAACTTGAGGTGATGCGTAATACTCGCTTTCTTTGAACATGGGCCTTAAATCTTCTTTGGACATAAATTCTGTTGGGAAAGAAACCAGATGTCCCTTCACTGCTTGTAATCTATCCATTGGATCGATCCCTTTCACATTTCCATCTTCATATGCTTCAAGATTCTTCGGGGCTATCCCTAAATCGATCGTAGTGTGACCGAGTTTTCCTTTTCTCTCACTCACACATTGCCGTAAAGACGCTCTGCAGTCGGTTTTTAGAATGTGAATATATAATCCAACACCGGATAACAGTAATAAACAGAAAATTAGTTTCTGACAATAAAATGACCATAATACCCTTAAAACTCTCAACTTAGATCATTATAAGTATCATCATTCTAGCGGTACTATTGTCATCTTTTTAAAGAGAATGTTTTATAGTTTTCATGACGAAAACGGATCAAAATAAAGTAATCGCAAGTATTTACAATATCGTATGGCATATACACCCTAAAGAAAAGTCAGCATCCTACCTGGAATGTATAAGATCACTAGGGATGCATGAGAAGACATCTTGGTAGATCATCATATTTGTCTGAAATATAACAATTTGGGTAGTCAATTACGATATTTGGATTGCATAAATGAATCAAAATACCATTGAAAATATGATGAAGATTCAATCTTACCCTGGCAGTTGCCATCCATATATCTTTATACGTAGAATCGATCACTGGGTCGGCTATGCTGTTGATCTGCAAATAGAAAATAAGTATATCATCTGGACCACCATTCACTTTGATAATACAATATGGGGTTTAAAGGTAAAGATGCCGAAGATGAACAAACCTCGTTACTATGAAGACCAAGGTGCTCGGACCATAGTGAAAGGCGAAGACTCAAGGCAAACTTTCCGGCCTTCCATGGATTGCCACCCATGGAAGACGGAACAAATTCCTTATCTTCAATAAGTACTCCAATCTAGAAAGAAAAAAAAAGGATAATATCAATTATAATGTACTTCATGAAATTATATGTAGATTTACAACCGGGACGATAAATGACCTCAGAATCACGTAATCCAAGCAAACTCCTGTCATTAATATTAGCAGATCCAACAATGACTGTGTTGTCATCAACTATCATAACCTTGCTATGAACATACACCTGTGATATAGATACAAAGACGGTGAACGAGCTAAAATCTTAAAATATTGAAGTAAAACGAAAGATGTAGTAAAATATATACCGGACTAGAAGCAACGAGACCATCGTCAGAAAGTCTACCATAAGCCCTAAGACCATAAAAAGATATATAGTCATGTACTCTAGGGCCAAGAAGATCAGAAAGATTGTGCAATATAGAACTGTTTCCTCTTGATATTGTTCGATACTGCCAATGCATAATGGCTCTTACAGATGCGGCACCCACATCATCTAGACCACCCTGTAAAACCTCACTATGTGAAAACCAAACAAAAGCTGAGCTAAGAGTAAATTTTGTAATACAAAAACTAAGCCTATTCACCTGGAAGCCAGGTAAGAGCGGTATGACAACAATGACCCGAAAATATTTCTTTTCATGATATGCTCTCAGAATACGCTTGTATAAGGACTCCAACACACGATTTCGTATAATCTCATCTCCAGAAAGACCCGAGATAAAGAATTGGTTCTGAAACCAAAATTGTATTCAACAAATCAGAAACCATGAAATGAAAAATCGGACAGATACTGTTTCTGTATATGTTGAGCTTGAAGATAAATGATTTTATGATGTACCTCAATATAGATAAAGTGTTCGGCTTTCTCAATAAGGGAACAGTAAGCTTTGTGAATGCTCTCTTCAACTTGACTTGTCCCAGCTGACCATTGACTGACACTCCTTACAACCTGAAAACGGCAAATTCTTTGTTAGTTTTCCAAGATAAAATAAAATAAATATATAATATTTCTAAAGATGACACATAGTCAATTTGAATACATGCACAAAAGTAAATTTTCATAGTTAAAAATTTCCCAGGTTAAAAGTTACATACCTGACAGCGGCATGCAACACGAGGACCAACTTGCGCTGATTCATCTGCAGAAACTACTAGATTACCTCGCTCCTGAGTCTCCCACCATTCTTTGTCAGAAGGTTTCATACCAGGACCGTCAAAGTTCAAGGAATGTCTCTCATCTACGAAACCTCTCATTGGTGTATCTGTAACTAAAGGTTCAACTTTGTGTTTCATGAAAGAAAATGGAATCATGGAAGGCCTACTTGGTTGACCATGAAAATCTTTTGACCCATTTAGTTTAGATTGATCCTTAGAAGCATCAAACTCATCAGCCTCTCGTGGAATTAGCAATGGAAGGTCTTCAGAAGAAACTGAGGATGTAGAATCTTCTCTATTATATACTTTATGAGTGTCTACGACAGCTGGATTTTCACTCTCTTGCTCGTTGTTGTTGCCCATGTAATGTGGGATGACCATGTGCTGCTGTGGCATAAGTAGTGGAATACCTTGCTCGTAAGGGGCTTTATTTCTCTGTACGAAGTTAGCTATGTTAGATTTCAATAATGCATTTTGTCATAGCTTCAATTTGAGGCAAGAGCAGACCTTTGCATAGTTCCATCGCTGAACAAAGTGTCGAGCAACATCACGACACGGTGGACCCCATAAGGCACAGTGGACATCATGCCATGGCATACGAGGATATTTACTACGATCAAGCTCATCCTTCATTGTATCTTCCCACGAATTTGGTTCAGATTCACTGTAACAATGGGATCAAAATTTAGGACACTGAATATATTATATTGTTCAAGAGATTATATTATCATGATGCAGATAAAGAAAAATCAGAATGTGTGAAGAACCGATAAATTGTATACTAGGCTTACCAAGGTAATACAGAATCCCATGATTAGTGAGATATATAATACAACAAGAATGGAAAAACAATGGATTTACCGGGGGTTATAGTAGTCTTTTCCAGGCCAATACATAGCAGGGTCATCACCTACTTTGTGCTCATGTGAATCATAACGACCAAAGCAAAGATCAAGTCCACCAATGAAGCAAACATCATTATCAACGATGACTATCTTCTCATGGTGGGACCTACGTTTACGAGATAAGATAATAAGAATCAAGAATAAGACATAAACAGGGACAGACAGGGGAAAGGTGAGCAAATGTAGCAACTAAAGTACAGTCAAGACAGACAGTGTAGATTGTAGACTGCTTACCATAGATACACACCACTTGAAAAGTGGTCTGGAAAACGTAAAACTCTGACATTCTCATGGATGGCCACCAGCTTTTTCTTACTATACACACTATTGATTTTCAGTGCAAGAGCAAGCTCCTTATACATGAGAATGTAGATCTGCAATTAAAATTTTTACAAACAAAACATGTTAGCTGGTCTAGTTTTACACTTTTACATCAAGTGCAATTTTCAATTATTCTGAAAAGTTACACAACTAAAAACTTAAAATGAAAAAACATACTTGAACACCTTGCTTGGCTTTTGCCTCCAGCAAAGCATCAAGACGGGAGGACGCGTGTGCTTGAAAAGGACGGCGTAAGTACAGCTCTGGACACAGCCACCACCCACACATAAATATCTGCATAAAATACGTACCCATCCATAGAATTAATTAATGGCAGAAACCCACAAAGAATCAGCAATTATAGCTACATGAACAAGGAGCAAACCTCTGATTTTGCCCCTTCAATTGCCAAAGCAATCGCATCAAATGCTGCCCGACCATCAACGAACCACTGAGCGTGGCTACCATCATCTGTCAAACCACGAGGTGGAGCAAACGAACCGAAACGATGAGGATGACACCAACCCTCGGGAGGCCTGAGTCCAGCATCATTAATTGCAGCAACCCAGTCCCTAACTTTAGATTTATTTCTACTTCGTACTGTGATGCTTCGGCTTCCACATGATACCTATTGTCATTTTAATTCAATAATCAGTTTCCAGTCATGAAAAAAAATTTCTACAACTAACACTAAGGGAATATACTTATATACAACCAACTGGGAAAATCGGATTTTCTGACAACTTTGCGGGAACTATATAGCTTCTTAAAAGAAATTGGTTGAATAAATTTTCCCACACAAACAAACCAGATTTTTAACCAACTTTCAGTTTTGAGCAAACCTCCAATGTAATGTTTAACTCAATTCATTCATACGGTAGGATATCACAGGTTAAGGCATGAAGAAATAACGATGTTGGTGGAAGACTGAAGAAGAAAATAAAAAAACAAATGTAAACAAACAGCTTTTTGGTTAATTGTTGACACGTGATATATATTATAAGTAACTGTGATATTGGTACATGACCAAGAAAACAATATTGTACTGTAACACATCAATTAGATAAAATGATAATGTAAATTAACAAGTTGTGCAATACTTGCCATAAATGAATGTCGTAAAGGATTATGCTCGTTGGTTTCTTTAGCTAGTGCAACTCGGCCTTCTTCATTCCCATCTGACGGAGGAAGAACATCAAAGACAATTATGTCCAGCGGCTCAGGATCAAATGGATCTTTTAGCAGGGCCAAGAATCCAGGTTTTAATACTGCCCATACCTGCATACACTCTAAGAACATTAAAAAAACAGGAAGATAATTCGCTAGCACCGAACAGACTGGGGGAAAAAGAAAAGTATCAAAACCGTCACCTTATTGTTGTATAGGCTACAATGCAGTACTCGGTGATCGCATAACAAGAACGTAAAATATGTGGGTTAAGAGGCATGCTTTATGTTTTAGATTTGATATTTTCATAGAAGTTGTTGCATGTATGCAATGAGAAATGATTAGATCATTAGATGCTAAACTTAATATAAAGTAAGTGGTTTACTTGTAACCTTGTTTTTATACTGCATAAGCACATATGGAGGCATAATCATATAATCTGATACCCACACATGTAGAGAATGTACACACGCAAAATCAACTCTAATATGAGGCAGAAAATACCTTTTGCCAATTGTCATTACAACAATTGAACCATAGACAGCAGCCAGAGCATTTTCTGTCATCGTCACTGTCGGGAATATTTGGTAGATGCTTCACTAATACATACTCTTCTTTGAGCTTGGAGCCATATTCGGGACAAAATGATAACTTAGAAGCCCCCATAAATTTGCAAACCTGCTTTGACAATCATTCGATTGTCAGAAGTTGCTAAAGCAGTACTCCACAGTCGACTAAGATAATTACTCTACCCGATATTTTTAAACAAGCCAAAATATGTAAACATCAGATAGTTTAGAAGAAGACAGGTCAAAACAACAGGTATATGTTGAATCTTTTAAGTGCAAAAATGAATAGAGCTTTAGGAACTAAACTACAATTACCTCTCTGGAATTCACAATATCCAAGTTTCCAAGAAAATGATTCAAGTATTCTTGCATTGCGGTTTTTGCTCGATCTGAAATGGAAGTTTGCCTTCCTAGAGCTGGCCGTATCATTGGCAAGGCTGCACTTGAAGGAACATCTCTGAACAAAAAATCACCTGTAAGAGCTATGATCATTATAGCGATTAACCAATTTTACTACCAAATCTTATAAAGTCAGATACTTAGTAATCACCTGGTTTTAACACTTCCCTCGTTATTTAATGTGACTAAATTGCCGTCAGGTTCATCTTCATCATCGTGCACAACTGCCGGGTGGTCTCCTATTCCTAGGTTTTGTAACCATTCTTTAACCTTCAACCCGAAGATCACCAGTCAGAATATATCATATGAAAGATACATAAATAAGAATAACATGGCATAGCTAAGCTGGGAAGAAGATGGACAAACCTGTTCTTGTTTCTCATGAATTTCTTCAATAATGGCACGTTTTTTCAACGCAAAATGTAAATAAAATACATGGGAAGCTTTCTTCACCAGCTGCCACTTGAACTGCAGCACAAGGTACAAAAACTAAGTAACTCGGTAAAGAAGACAACTAGGTTATGAATTAGTAGACCTGTAAACAAGAGTACTTGAAAGAAGCAACAACGAAAGTAACTGTTCATTTATAAACCCTGGTCCCAAACCTTGGTGACTTGGTCATACTTTGAAAAGCAAACAATAGGGAGTGATTAGCATCAGAAAGATAGGCACAGATCGCACTAAAGTACTAAACCAATTTTATCTCAGGGAATAATCACCTTAAGTAATCGACTATATAGATCTTAACTAAATGGCACTCATAACATAACAAAGTATGATTCTGATCTAAATAAAGTAAAGAGGCCTATTCTAAAGAGAGAACTACTATACTCGAGCATTAGATGCATGTGCATACTAGTTAAGGGGTCGTACTTATGAACTTGGTGCTATTGTATCAAAACTTAGCTTCCAACACAATTTGAATGTAAAATTTAAGTATTAGGAGCAATTCCATCTGTTCTTTGGAGTGCAGGTTAGCTTCATCGTCGCTGATATTACGAGAGATCAGATCACAGATCCCTGACAGCTGGAATTTATATGCGTTTTATAATTTATTCGTCGACCTATAAGGTCATAAATTTTACTACATCAAGCATAGCTCAAGCACCTCGCACCATAATACTATGGAGAGATCGAGGGCATGAGATGGGTAAGCCTGAACAAATGGCCAGCACCAGATATATTCTCCATGTAACCACGAAAAAAGCAAAAACGCAAGCATGTGTTTCGGAAGGTGTAACACTAACTTTTCGGGAATAGTTCAAACAAACAAACAAATAAACCATGCAAACGCCTCAATCAAACATGTTAAGCTATGGCCCTAGCATGAATTGAAATTATGTGATGCTATTCTGACCATGTCAAGTAAGAAACTATAGTACTCTATATTTCACTCTTCCTCGGTCTCTAAAACTTTTTTCTTAAACTTTGGAATGTAAGCAAGGCCCATAAAAGTGTAATCGGTAAACCTAAGTTGTGTACTTTTTCACATACATTCAAAAAACTGACATCTCTAATCTTGATGTGAAGGGGACTCAACACCGCACCTAAAACCACTATATTAAGAACATACCACTAGCACGAAATAATAAATTCTTCAAAAGTTAACTCATTAACATATATACAGTGCGACAAGTAAACAAGGTTGTAAGCTCTAACCAAAAGCCTCAACTATCAAAGTGCCCAAAACGCCTAAGCATTAGGTGTTCCAAACAAAAATTCATCCTTCTCTAACTTTTTAAATAGTGAGATACTTAGTCATATTGATAATACCGTGATACATTGGTTATAACTTATAACTTGTGGCTAAAACAAGTACCTTGATCCATGTGGTCACTTTAGTTTGATGATGAGTTTCCTTTCGCAAAATTTATATTTTCATTAAGTTGTATGCTCAATGTGCGGTGGTTTTATGTCTGATAACAAATGCCACTTCACATAAAAATTAAGAATCGAAAGTATTATTTGGTTTTTTTGTGAAAAATACTGAGATTTTCATTCCAGTGTGTCCAAAATACTTTTGAGCATTGTTTTACTTGTTCGTCACACAAAGTGTTACTAATAAATGATCACTCATTTAATTGCATCACACTCAACTTAGCTGTTCAACAAACACTTTCATCAAATCAAACCTAATAAAAAAATTGGGATAATAACGTATAAATATAAGTATTTAACTTGAAGTCAGCTTTAACTTTTTGCTATTGTATACCAAAAATTTTGAATTTTGACTTCTGTATGTAATGACCAATTTACGCTTTGCTATTAATCGGTTGGTTAAAAGACATGGGATAAAATGGTCACAAAAGACACGCAAAGCTTAAGTTAAATAATTTCGACTTTTGTATGTATTTTCATTTTGTTCATGGGTAATGAATTATAGGGGAAAAGTGCTGACGTGGCAACACTTTTTGCAATAAAACGGGCACCTGCTCTTAATGAAAATAAGTACTAAAAAAACTACACACATCTTAAATGTACTCTAGGATTTCAAATTCCATACTCATTAACTTCGTGTTCCCGAAATTAGTTTTAATCATTCGCAATTTTTCATACAACTTATTTCTCACACAAAAGCGGTTACTCCTTCAACTAATTAATTTCTAACTAACCATTATTTGAGGGAGTAACACTTTTGCTTGTTTAAACTTAATTCAGGTAAAATATGTTCAAAATACTCGTAAATTTCTAACACGACAGTTTTACCCTTAACTAATTAATTTCTAACTTGTTTAAATTTAATACTAAAACCACAAGTGAGGTTAATATGGTAGGTAAACTAATACGAACCTATCTCACTATAGGTTAGTATCGGTTCATAAGCCGTGTATAACTCACTCAAAAAGATAACTTGTAAGCGGAGGGGACACCTAGGCGGCGTTTGGTTTGGCTTATATAACGTAAGCCCATTTCGGCTTATGTAACATAAGCCATAAATTTGTGGCTTATTTTGAGACTTATGGGCTTATATAAGTTTATTATATCATGATAAACTTATATAAGCCCATAAGTCCTCAAATAAGCCACAAAATTGCGACTTATGTTATATAAGCCTAAATGCGCTACGTTATATAAGCGCTCCCATATTTGGTCCTATTTCTAGAAGTGGACAATAAATTTGGGACTGACGGAGGAGTAGTAATTAAATATCACTCCAAATACCTTCAAAACAAAACTCTTAACCTAAATTCCACAATTATAGATAACATCAACCACCTAACAAACGAATTAATTAAACCAACTGACTTAGCTCAGTTAGCCACCAAGGTTCCACTAACTGGTTTCCTTGGGGGAGGTTCCCCGGAGGTCTTGGGTTCAAGACCTGCCAAGGGCTCTCAGGCGAAGCGGATAAGGAGTTTAACTTTAACTAGGCGAGGGTTCGAAGAAGACATTCTGCCACTTGGATGTCATTGCACGACTCGGCACACTAACCACTAACCACTAACATTTGCCATTCAAAAAAAAAAAAACTAATTAATTAAAAAAACAACAATCACCAACCTACCTGTTTATATTGAAAGCCAATAGTGTAGCCAAAATTCTCTATGTATTTTAGGAAGTCGAAAATTAATTTGGGACAGAGAGGCTGTATAGGGGCTGTTTGTTTTAGCTTATATAACGTACGCCTATTTTGGCTTATATAACCACCTAACAAACTAATTAAAAAAATAAAAATAAAAAACACACATTCTAAAAAAAGCATCATCATTAAATTTTCCTCTAATAACAGTTTTACCCTTAACTAATTAATTTGTAACTCCTAATTAACAAACCAATCATTCATCTACCTGTTTATATTGGAAGTCAATAGTATAGGAAAGAAGCATAGGACTAAAAATCAGCAGCGTCAGGACGCGACACGTGTACAATGATAGCCTCAGGCAGCTCATCGAATATCCGATTCAGGTGGATGTTGATGAAACGAAAAGAATGAAGATAATCTGCCACCGCCACCGCTGACGGAGGAGATTAACTGCTCCGACGCCATTAATTTATATCTTGTGTGTGTTTTTGGATGGGCGAAAAATATGTATGGAAGATGTGTTTGTATTTTTATGAATAAATTTGGGACGGAGAGGGTAATAACTAACTAACTACCTAAAAAACTAAAAAATAAAATAAAAAACACACATTCAGATACCTAAACTATTTATTCTCTTCGCGATCAACAGTTTTACCCTTAACTAATTAATTCGCACCTCCTAATTTACAAAATTCCACAATTACACACAAAACAAACCACCTAACAAACTAACAAACTAATCAACAGCCTACCTGTTTATATTGGAAGTCAATAGTGTAGGAAAGAAGCATGGGACTAAAATCAGCAGCGTCAGGACGCGACACGTGTACAATAGTAGCTTCCGGTAACTCATCGAAAATCCTCGTCGTTTCAGGTGGATGCTGATGAAACGAAAAAAATGAAGATAATCTGGAAGGTTCGGATTGCATTTGAACGTAGTGTGATCCACCGCCACCACCTCACCGCTGCCGGAGGAAACTAACTGCTCCGACGCCATTAATTTATAGTTTGTGTGTGTTTTTGGATCGGAGAAAAATATGTATGGAAGATGTGTTTGTATATTTATGAATTAATTTCGAACGGAGAGGGTAATAACTACCTAACAAACTAACTAATTAATACCTACTGTTTTTTTTGTTAGCTAATAACAGTTTTACCCTTAACTAACTAATCCGTACCTCCTAATTGATAAAATTCCACAAACTAACTAATTAAAAAATAAAATAAAAAAACACACATTCTAAGATACCTACTATTTATTTTCTTCGCGAATAACAGTTTTACCTTTAACTAATCAATTCGCACCTCCTAATTTATAAAATTCCACAATTCCACACAAAACAAACCACCTAACAAACTAACAAACTAATCAACAGCCTACCTGTTTATATTGGAAGTCAATAGTATAGGAAAGAAGCATGGGACTAAAATCAGCAGCATCAGGACGCGACACGTGGACAATAGTAGCTTCCGGTAACTCATCGAATATCCTCGTCGTTTCAGGTGGATGTTGATGGAACGAAAAAAATGAAGATAATCTGGAAGGTTCGGGTAGCATTTGGACGTAGTGTGATCCACTGCCACCACCGCCACCACCACCACCGGAGGAGGAGATTAACTGCTCCGACGCCATTGATTTTTTTATAAAAATATTTTTATAAAAATTTGGTTTGGTTGATTAATTAATTAAATTTGTGTGTGTGTTTAGATCGGAGAAAAATATGTAATGGAATGGAAGATGATGTGTTTGTATTTGATTTTGGATTTTTTTTTTTTTTTTAATTGAAGTTATAAAATGTGTGAGTTGGTTAGGTGGTGGTGTAAGTTAAGTTAACGCATGTGGGGCAGGCAAAGACGGGTCGGGTTGTATTGCCGTTTGTGTTATTGTTGTCATGGTTGTTTTGTTTTAGTTTTTATAACGCTAGGAGAGTACTCGCGCATAACAGCGGAAACATCTAGCGACAGATAATCAGCGATATGCGTTTTTGTTGGAAGTGTTCCGTGAGACTTAAAGTGAAATTGTTAAAATGAATTTGCTAACGCTTGTAACATGCGATAATTCTTAACATGTGTAAAAAAACATATAAAACCATTTAGGGAAACATTACATTAATTATTAGATCAAATATAACAACACACGTTACTACTCGTCACGTAAAATTTCATGATACATGATATTTGAGGTGTACATTCTTTCTTGACCAAACTCTTTTATTGGTTTCACTAATACCTTGACACCAGGGCCGGATTTCGAGGTGTGCGGAGTGTGCAACCGCACATGGCCTCCAAATTTGTAGGGCCTCCGATTACGTATATGTTCGAATAATTTAGATTGGGATCGAATGTAAGTTTAACAAGAATATATTATTAAAAACATATGACTGTGAAGTTATATAGGTGAAAACAAGATTCGTTTAAGAAAAAACAAAATAGAGTTGCTGAAGTTTTAAACTTCCGATGAGGAAGATGATAATTTTTAAAAGTATTAATTTTGCACCCCAAGGTTGACAGATTTTACATTTTAATCCAAATCTTTTGATTTTATAACTTTATTTCTTAAGTAAGTTTTGTAATACAAATAAGTTTACAATATGCTTTTTCAACACAAGACTTAAAAATATTTTAGAATTAGGCCACTTTATCTTTTAAACTTAATTTTTCATTCATTATGTAGAAAATACTTATGTGGAATACATGTTATACGGACTTATTTTATGTTTAAGTTACTTACCTTTTTCATGTTTAATTCCACATGTATTCATGCTTTTCGTGTTCGTGTTCGAGAGGTTCACTCTCTAGTTGGCACAGGGCCTCCACAATTCACGGGACGGTCCTGCTTGACACTTCTATGTGATACCTCTCTAGAAAATACAACTCTTGCGAAAGAACAGAGCCGGAAAAATACACACATTTGAAATGAAGTTTCAATACTCTCTAGTTATCAAATATAATATTAATGATAAACCTCCATGAAAATCCCAGTTTTCAAATTTAAAACCATTTCCATAAATGAAGTGGTATTGTTAAAATGTTAAGTTACTTCCTTGAGTAGTTTGAGCTTAGTTGTATAAAGATGTGGTATTGTTAAGACTTAAGATGCAATTGTTTCTTAAGATAAATTAGTTTTTCAACATTACACGTAGGGATGGTTCTTTTTTACTAATGAAAAAAAGTCTGTAATATTATTCATTTTTACTAATGGTGGAACATTTGAATCAATCTCTTGAGAAGAAAATCAAAACCATAATCTAACCATAAGGAAAGTAAAAAAGAATAAAAATTTTGTAATTTTAGTTAGTTTTTTATTTATTTATAATCGAATCCAAAATGACATTTAAAAAATAGACGAGTATTCATGCATAGCAACGAGAATCTTTACAGCAACTCATAATTACAGTGATGAATTTTTTGAATCGCGTATGAATATTTGTTCTTTGAAACCGTGTTTGAATATGTTTTTCGGGTTCTTATTTTCCATTTTTCATTTTGAAAAGTTGTACTATCATGTATAGATATGCCTTTAAAAAGCTAACTTCGACATATAACTCATAAGTTTCATTTTACTTGCACATGTGACAAAAAAATTCACACGGTATACGCTGTTATCATTCATTTCATTCCTTCATTAAATTCCATCTTAATAGCAAAGACACGTCACTAATGGGTTTCAAATTACGTAGAGGTTTGGATGGTTAATATTATCTTGAATCTGTCAATGTTTAAAATGCCTAAAGAACCAAGCTTTAACCATAATTTTAAACCTTAAATATAACTAAAAGTTGTGGCTTTGACTAATTTATCCCGTACCAAATATACCTTTAACACAAGTGAGCAACAATTACTTTGTTAGGTTGTTTCTACAAGGTTCCTAAAGTTTCAAATAGAAGTTTAGGAAAAAATCAGATACTAATACAAATGTTTGGGCTTTCATATATATCCAACATAAACCCTTTCCTGGTTGATATTTTTGAGAAAAATATAGATAAATATATGGTAACAAAGAAGCGAGGTGATACCAACCAGACATGTAATAGTGTTGCTAGTAAGTTCCAAGACCATTTCATTTAGCATTAACATGATTTAGTTTTAGCCTGATTTGAGATAAAAACCTTTTGTCAACATTCCTTCTCGCAATCGCATAGTTATCCCAACCCGGTAACAACATCAGACAATTGGATGTCAATAGGCGCCCGTGGAAGGGGTTTTGCTTGTTTCTCGTTACAATATACTTTATATTAGATATAGTTTTAGTAGTATCTAAACAATAAACATTACAAGCAGACTATTTATCATTACACGATGTGTTATCATAAGATTTTTAACAAAGCAACATAGTCAGTCATCCAAAACAACAACAAAAAAATGTGTTGTTGCTTTCTTTCAAGATTTCAACACCTACAATCGCATCCTCGAAAAACAATATTTGTGTAACAAATCAACATAAAAAGACAGAGACATTGTAACGATATTTAAGCAAACCGAATAACAAAAAAAAACTTGAACTTACAAAACAAAATAAACAATTAGTTTATAATAAAATTTATCAACAACTATCAAACCAAAACCTCTATTATCGGCGGAAGAAGACGATCTCGTTGAAGGGACAGTAGAGCAGACCAAAACCTCTATTATCAAGTAGATGTCCTTAAGTAAAACTAATACAAATGTTTGGGCTTTCATATATATCCAACATAAACCCTTTCCTGATATTTTTGAGAAAAATATCGGATAAAAATATGGTAACAAAGAAGCGAGGTGATACCAACCAGACATGTAATAGTGTTGCTAATAAATTCCAAGACCATTCCAAATATGTAATGAAGATTAATAAGGACAAATCCTTTTTACAAGGATAAATTTAGCATTAACATGATTTAGTTTTAGCCTGATTTGCGATAAAAACCTTTTGTCAATATTCCTTCTTGCAATTGCATAGTTATCCCAACCTGGTAACAACATCAGACAATTGGATGTCAATAGGCGCCCGTGGAAGGGGTTTTGCTTGTTTCTCGTTATAATATACTTTATATTAGATATAGTTTTAGTAGTATCTGAACAATAAACATTACAAGCAGACCATTTATCATTACACTATGGGTTATCATAAGATTTCTAACAAAGCAACATAGTCAGTCGTCCAAAACAACAACAAAAAAATGTGTTGCTGCTTTATTTCAAGATTTCAACACCTACAATCGCATCCTCGAAAAACAATATGTGTGTAACAAATCAACATAAAAAGACAGAGACATTGTAACGATATTTAAACAAACCGAATAACAAAAAAAAACTTAAACTTACAAAACAAAATAAATAATTAGTTTATAAAAATTTACCAACAACTATCAAACCAAAATCTCTATTATCGGCGGAAGAAGACGATCTCGTTGAAGGGACAGTAGAGCATACCAAAACCTCTATTATCAAGTAGATGTCCTTAAGTAAAACACAAAGTCTATAAGAAAGTTTACTTAACAAAATACACAGGTAGCAGTGTTGTCGTAGAGGTGTGTTAAAGCAAGGATTTCATATCTTTATTCCTTTTATGTTTTTGAGTTCAGTGTTTCCTTTCAAAAGAAATGAACATAACAAAATACACAATAAACTTTACAAGAATACACATGTACCAGGCAAATTCAGATGAAAGAAACGTTGTGCAGATTATGGATGAACTAGCGGCAACATACGACTCAAGTAAACCCTAAAAATATTGTCAAAAAAGCAATACAATTCACATGGACATGGGTAAAATGTATAGATCTAAAAACAATAAGTCAAAACATAAAATATATATGTATAGATCTCGAACAAAAATCCGTTAGTATTTTTATCAAAAATGTTACACAAACTCATATCTATACAGAATAGAGGGTTTCGGTCCTAGTGGTCTTTGATGTGTCAATTCTGGCGATATAAGGTCTCAATTGTTATGAGGGTTTGGTGGGGGCCGTAATTTATGGTGGTGCAAAATGAGAAGAGAGAAATAAATAAATCATTCGTGTATTTATAATATATAGTTTTTTTCATAATAGTAGAAGATATACAACCACTAATACTACCATATTTACAGCCATTTACTTGCCATGATTGAACTTAAAAGGAATGACAATCAATGTTTTCCAGCAATTGTTTTGATGTACAAATAATATTCCTAATCACTTCTTAAAAAATTCATCTTAGCTTTTCAAAAATTATAACTTTTTAACAATGTGCATTTAATTATTTTTGAACATTTCCTTATCTATACTCTTTTTCCAGCTATTCTACCATTATTCTGTATAGTTTTCAACAATCTACATTTAATATATCAACATTACCTTTTTTACTTGATTGTTGAAAATTTTCAACTTTTCAACAATTCACATAGCTCCTTTATAAGGTACTAGGCGAGTACCCGCGCATAGCGGCGGATATCCATAACGGTAAATAATTAACGATATACGATATTATGAGTGTTACGTGCAACGTTCAGAATAAAACGTCAAAAAGATCAAATGAAATTGCAAATGCACGCACGCTCGTAACATGCGATAAAAAGCTAATCTACAGTCTATAAGTATAAGAAAATAACTATTCAATGCATAATCAACAAAAAATGGACATGCGGTGTTTGTGTACGGATGTTTTATATGTGTTAAAGATTTAAAGTTTTAGTCAATGTCATTTGTGCTACGGTTATAAGATTTAAACATCAATGTACATATACAACACTTTGTGGCCATTATAAGCCACTCTCTTTGAATAATGAGCATTGTTCATCTGAAACCCTCACCGCCCAAACTAATGTTTAAATAAAGAGAATTGTCCATTCGAAACCCTCACCGCCCAAACCAGTGTTTGAATAATGAGCATTGTTCATCCAAAACCCTAACCACTCGAACCAATATTTGAAGTAGTTGACAAACTACACTCATTCACGCTTCGCACCCATTGTAGAACAATATTTAAACCGTGTTGTTTAATGGCGACTGAAATACTTGTACTACTATGTAAGTTATCAAAGGGAAGATAGCCCCAAATGTGCCTGCAAGTATCCAAAACATCGCCAAGTCTAATATGAAATCTCAATCTTTCAAAAAAGTGCTAAATTGTTAATGACTCGTCTATAACTGTAGTTGTAATAAAATTAGTTTAAAGTTGTAATTCTAAGTTAACCCAATAAGAGCCTACTCACCTTGGACGCACATTAATGAATTTCCATAATGGTTAAACAGAAAGCTTATAAACGCTTATATAAAATCCTAATTGTCTAAGCTTTCAATGAACCATGAAAGCTAATAACTTCTCAACTTTAATGCTAAAATAACAATCGTTCCACTCAAGTTTTTGAACAACTATTTATACTAAGAATTATCTGTATCTTCTTAAGTAACACTTACTTTGCCTTCCTATTTTAATGTAATTGTTACTTTAGTCATTAGATTTTATCCTGCTGCAAAATGGTGGTGATAGTAACCTTCTTAGAAGTCAAATATATCTGATGGTAACTCTCATTTCTTAACTGATAGTATAGTGAAAAAATAATACATGTATCTATGACCACAATATTATCCATGTAACTTATAATTAATCTTAAATAAATGCTTCTTATGAGCACAGTACACATTTTCAGAATTATTCAAAAAAACATCAAAAAGATGCATTCCTAGCGACAGATAATTAACGATATATGATATTGTGGTAAGTGTTTCATGTAACGTTCAATATATAACTTAAAAATATTGAACAGAGAAAAAGATATATTTTACTTTGAAAAGTTATAAAAACTTGAAGACAAAACATAGTCATATCTATCACCGAGGTGTAGCAATTTCAAACTAACGAGTTTAAAAATCATTTTTGCTGTTTTTTGTTGCCGGATATATTGGTGGTATTGCGACGGTATAATGCTAGAAATTCTAACTACATTAATTTTCAACTTCACACAACAACAAATTACAAATGTATGCATACTCCCATATTATCATTAACTTTTTTTTAGAACGGCAAATGTTAGTTGTTAGTGCATCGAGTCGTGCAATGGATTTCCAAGCGGAAGAATGTCTTTTTCGAACCATCGCCAAGTTATGTTAGACTCCTTATCCGCTTCACCTGAAAGGCCCTTAGCAGGTCTTGAACCCAAGACCTCCAGGAATCCTCCTCCAAAGAAACCACTTAGTGGAAACTTGGTGGCCAAATGAGCTAAGCCAGTTTGTTTCCATATTATCATTAACTATTAATCCTATTAAGAATTAGCTTAAAACGTGAACTTCTGTCACTAAAAACCATACATCTATATGCAATAAAATATTTAGCTATTAAAGGTCACTTTTAACGCCTTACAAATGAACAATAAACGTCGAAAATAAGAACAGAGCTACTTCGAGTACGAACACCCTACCAGTTTCATAAGCCAGATCAGGTTAGTTTAACTTTGACCATTAACCCGGCTAATCAAGACTCAGTTGGATTTATGCGCATATGTGTTCTCTGTGACTTAGAGTGAGTGTGATACTGTGATTGAATTGGTTTAACCGTGCGTGATGAAATTTAAAAGTATTCATGTTTTTCTAGTTGGTAATGTAAGGCCACTAAATAAAGTATTTTTTTACAAACAAAAGAGATAAAAAGAAAATCGTAAATATAATTTTGTAAAATACTAACTATTCGAACTGCACTATTATTACGTTAACATTCTTATAAAAAATTGACGTGAAAAAAAAGTATAATAATGGAAATATTGACTAACATTCATGACCCCAAATAATGAGTTATCATAAAACACGTTAACTGTTGAAATCATTTCTTAAAATAAACCTCATTTCCTCCATAATTCCGTTTAGAAGCCTTCGTATATAAGAAATCACCTTATCAAAATTCATGAACAATCATTTGACTGAAACATTTAGAGTTAGAAACATAATAGGCACTTCGTGTAAGTAACCATTGTATATGGATATCAATAAAGCAATGAAAATATACATTTGACTGAAACACAGTAGGTACTTCGTGTAAATTAGTATTGACACGTACATAAGCGAGACCATTATCAGTATACCTTGTGTGTCAAATAGCTTCCTACTGAACCGTACCTAAGTTGACTGTGAACGAAACTCGCTTGATCTTTTAGTAGTTACTTACGTGTACTTTAATATCAACAAGTACATAAGCGAGACCATTATCACTTTACTTAGTTTGTACGATAGCATCCTACTGAATACGAACTACACTGACACGTCACTGTTCCTGGTAACAAACCAATTGCAAATGAAACAAATATTAAGCCAAACTAATAATGCATAATATGTACTATATATGAAATGCTTAATCATTTTTACATACAAACCATTCTTAAACACGTTAAGTCAGATCAATGACGCCTACCCATAAATCGTGATATTTTAGTGTGAAATCATTTGTAGCCAGTGAAGTGAGAGCTAATTCCCGAGAACAAAGAACTAAAATCAAACGACATGCATACAATGAATTAGTTCACCTAATTTGAATCTTTCTTGCGTTCGACAACTATTCCGGCAAGATTAAGAAGAATGAAAAATAAGGAAATTCACCATCACAGTCGTCACACACCCATCACCATCGTCACACACCGTTCACCAACACCAAAGGGTAAACGGCGGCATCGAGGAGACTGGCGGCATCGAAGCGACCGCGGCAGAAGACTTTTTGTGTGTCATTATGTTTTTTTATGTGTGTGAAGTGTGTGTTTTGTATTTGTGTTATATTGTGCTTCATATGGGTGTATTTGAATTTAGGGTTAGGATAATGTATTCCAGCGTGAGATTATTTTTAGCACTAATGTAGCAAGAATATCCCTATCATTTCCTAATATATTATTTTCAACCATGACCATTGCCGGTCATTCAATTGTCAACAATTCTAAAGTTACTTCAAAGCTTATGACATACGTTTGTTTGAAACTTCGTGCATATAATGTGTGTTTTGTATAGGTGTAATTATTTTTAACATTTCCATAATTATGGGTTTTTTCAACATTCAATGAATTGGGGAATTCTCTTTATAAGTAGTAGAGATAGAGATATACTTTCCAAACCGGTGATACACAAAAGTTACAACAGAAGCTACATAGGAATTTTCAATTTTCAACATTAGATACACAAAACTTATATAAGTTTATAAGTCATCAATAAGCTTAAAAATTAGAGTTTATAAAATATAAGTCGAAATATGACTTATTTTTGGCTTATATAACGTAAGTTTCAATTTTGTGTCTTAAGTAATAACTAACTACCTAACAACTAAAATTATAAAATAAAAAACACACATTCTAAGATACCTACTATTTATTTAATCTTCGCAAATAACAGTTTTACCCTTAACTAATCAATTCGCACCTCCTAATTTATAAAATTCCACAATTACAAAAGAAAACAAGCCACCTAACAAACTAACTAATTCAGCATCCTACCTGTTTATATTTGAAGTCAATAGTATAGGAAAGAAGCATAAGACTAAAATCAGCAGCATCAAGACGCGACACGTGTACAATAGTAGCTTCTGGTAACTCATCGAATATTCCCGTCGTTTTAGGTGGATGCTGATGGAATGAAAAGAATGAAGATAATCCGGAATATTCCCGTCGTTTCACGTGTACAAAACAAACTACCTAACAAACTAAAGAATAAAATAAAATAACACACATTCTAAGATAACTACTTTTTTTTGTTCGCGAATAACAGTTTTACCCTTAGCTAATTAATTCGCACCTCCTAATTTATAAAATTCCACAATTACAAACAAAACAAACTAATTAACCAACTACCTGTTTATATTGAAAGTCGATAGTATAGGAAAGACGCATGGGACTAAAATCAGCAGCATAAGGTCGTGACACGTGTACAATAGTAGCTTCTGGTAGCTCATCGAATATCCTCGTCGTTTCGGATGGATGCTGATGAAACGAAAAGAATGAAGATAATCTAGAAGGTTCAGGTTGCATTTGGACGTAGTGAGATCCACTGCCACCACCACCACCGCTGCCGGAGGAGATTAACTGCTCCGACGCCATTGATTTTTTAATAAAAATATTTTTATAAAAGTTTGGTTTGGTTGATTAATTAATTAATTTTGTGTGTGTGTTTTTGGATCGGAGAAAAATATGTAATGGAATGGAAGATGTGTTTGTAATTGATTTTGGTTATTTTTTAATTGAAGTCATAAAATGCGTGAGTTGGTTAGGTGGTGGTGTAAGTTAAGTTAACGCATGTGGGGCAGGCAAGACGGGTCGGTTTGTATTGGCGTTTTTGTTATTGTTCCACGTGTTTGAATAGTCAGGGCTGTCTTGTTGAGTTGGGTTCCCAAATAACTTTTTATGTAACAAAGTTTTAATAGCTCAATCTCAATCATCCATTTTTTTCATCTAAAGATCCAGATTAAACCTTCCTTCCACACTAAAAGGGTAAAACAGTTCTA